>JABBWJ010000030.1:0-530982 GCA_016647685.1 Suillus tomentosus | reverse complement strand
ATATGCATTGGACAGTAGTATTATCTAGTTAGAATACAGGAATTTGAAGCACAAGTGTTCTGAGATAATATCGAAACATGTGCATGTCTCCCTCTCCAAGAGCCGTGCAGTGGTACCCATGCAGTGTCGCCGCAATCATGGCAAGCACCCAGACACCGCAGTCAAAGCCGTTTGTCTGGAGTGCATCAGTCTATAACATATAAGATGAGGCCGTGTTTCGCACCATCAAGGTTGTGACTATACTTACCACTAGAGGACGTGCGAGCCATCCATCGATGTCGATGTTGACATTAAAAATACGATCATGTTGTTGAGCGATACTCAGAAGACGAGCGATTAATTTCATGATGTCCTGGATGAATTTAGTCATGCAAAAATCTATTAGAGGAAGCTCACGAACCTTGGTGTCACTTTTCCATGGCTTCCGCTCAGCGAAGCTGTCGAAGAGATGGAGTTCCTTGCTTCGAAGGTGAATGATGCATAGAACCCAGTGGCCGACATCTGAAGGCCTATGGATGGGAAGAATCCACACCTCTTTCGTCCAGTAAGATGTCCATGACATATTGCGCCATAGAACATCATCAGGGGCATTGTATCGGATGCGCGGGAGGTCGTGGGTTGAAAGGATGGCATACTGTTCAGCCATTGGAGACAATTGCACCGCCTCTAAGTAAAGAAGAACTGCACACCCATTAATGCAGCTGTCGTTGAGTAGTGCAGTCCGAGAAGCAAGAAGTGCGATATCCTTTGGCTCAAATACTTGACGAGGACATCCAAAGCGAGGTGCAGATACTCGTTCTTTGACGGTGCCTGGAATAATGATCCCCGCTTCTGGAAGAGGTGTTCGGTCGAATGTGATGTCCTAGAAGACTCGTAAGCATAAACTATAGTGTGAACAGTAGAAAAATCATGCTACTTCAGGGATTCGCCAACAAAGTTCGGCTCCGGGATCATCCACGACGATGTCGATATCATCATCCTCACAACCAGGGACTCCGGCAGTCAGAATGTCCACAAGGGCAGCATCTTCAGGTTGCAAAGCTGTGTGATCGGCGTCAGAAAATGTTTCTGATCCAGGCTCTTCGTCTTCGGTAGGTACAACATAAGAGACAGCATACGTATTGATCCAATGAAGCGGACGCTCCTCTGAGACGCCTGAGAGCTTCCGGGCCAAAGATACAGCATCAGTTGCGCGAGATGCAAATCGTGCCGCAGATGCAAGTGAGGTCGTCCAACGAGTCTGGATGTACTGAAGGTGCTCCTGTTGCTGGTGAAGTGGGACAAGGAATTTTTCATCTGCAAATGCACTGTGAGATCAGACAAGAACAAGGGAAGGTATGATACTTACAACCTGGTGTCAAAAGGGCGAGTTCTAGTGCTGAGAGCTCGTCGCCGAACCATCTGCAGAGATTGTCCGCCTCCAGACCAAGACGTTGCTGCTCTTCAACACATCTATCTCTCTTCAACATTGCACGAATGCCATCGCGAACGTCTTGATCATCCAACCAGCGGGGAACCTTTCCAGTGGAAGGTGTGATCCATATATCTTCCATCAAACTCTGATCGTTGCGTAGGTCGGCTAGTCTTGTCGGGAGAGGTGTGGGAAGAGGAATCCCGCAATGCGGATCATAAAGGGCTTCCAGACGCTCACAATAGGCGTTGAATTTACGGAGAGCAGCCATTAATGCTGGCTGGCGTTTTGCGATCGCTTTTCGAGTCTGTTGGTGGAGTTTTGTACCTAATACGCAACATCAGGTCAAGTTGTTCAAATTCATATTTCACCTTACCGAGTGCTTGCTGTGACCCTCCTACTGCACGATCAAGCTTATCCCACTCGAAGAAGCTGCCAATGGCACGCTTGCGAATGTTCATCTTGAGATCGCGTGCTAATAGCAATGTTCGAACAAACTCGAGGTTCAAGCCGTCTAGTTCCGGGAACCTGTCCTGAACGTTGAGCGAAGCATATAATACTTCCACTTTGTGCATTAGACGCTCATGCACTCGTTCAAGACTTTCAATTGCATCACGGGTGTCCTCCGACATCTCACCTTTCGCAATTGTGTCCCTCGTTGTCTGTAGAGCTTTGTCCGAAGCATCAAGGTCCGCTTGCAGAGCAAGGACGGTGTCCAGCTCTTTCTTGAGACGAGCCGGAGCATCTATGCCAGAACATCAGGAGGGCCACGATGATCGCGAGGAACTTTACATACGAGCGCGGATTGAAAGCTGTGACTCCTTCTGCATTGCCCATTCTTTTCGCAAATCACTCACGGCAACTTCACACTCCTCGAGAAGCTTCCGTGCAGCTGTACCTTGATCCTCCACACCACGCCTGAGTCGTCGCCTAATCCAGTCCCCGAGATCGGCACGCATCTCAAGACCAATTGCTCCAGCGTGCCGATCGATTAACCACAGACGACGTTGTCTCTGTTGTGTGAATGTGAGCAGAATTCGAAACAACACACGAGAACGTACCGAAGATGACCGCTGTATGCCGATCAGTCGAACGAATCTTGACCAAAGTCTCTCCGTCCCCTCACCATCGGACAAGCCCAGACCAACAATCATTCGCGGATTGTAAACGAGCTGACAAGCCCATTCATGACCGTAGGCGTGCATTGCAGTAGTTGCAAACCGTAAGCGTTGTATGATAGAGTCTGGCAAGATGTCATACTATTGACAATTAATGTCAGTTCAATGCGACAGGCGAACGAATAAAGACTGACCTGATTTAACGAGCGTGATAGGACACACCCCACATCATAGAGAGTGACGACAGTAGCACTCCGAGGTAGCAATGAAAAGAGATGGTTGATCAATGCAACCGAGTATTTTTGTTGCTCGCCAGGACTGTCGATATTAGCAAAAAATAAGGGTATGTCATGGCGGCAGATCAGCGCCATGAGTCCCGTATCGTCAAAACTATCCATAGCTGCCTTTTGCTTCTTGCCATCTGCTGCTTCGTAGGAATTCTCACACAGATCGATCGCCTCATTTGGCACATGCGATACGTGCAGCTTAGGCGCGGACTTGCGACTTCGAGTGATGTGATGACCGATAGCGTCGACCTGCACCTTTGGAAGGAAATAAGAAGGGTCGTAAAAATGTGGTGAATCTCCCGCTGAACGCCGGTGTCGATGGTGAAAGTTTCCGTCAGTAGCAACATGGATATCACCCCCTTTATTCAAGTCTCGGCCAAATTGAACACCCCCAAAACAAGCTGGACAGCGTTGTATGAGGATGGGAGCGCAGCGCTCCCGCAGTCCCTTCTCTTCTCTGGCTCCAGGTGATTGCGGATGCGCAGGAGTCGCTCGCGAAGCTTCTACACGATCACGACACGTTTGTAAGGCCGCTTCTAACTGGTGCTCGACCTCTATCTGTAGGACGTCGAACCACTGAATAGCATAACCTAGACTCCGGCGGAAAGGTTCTTGAATAATTTCACCCTGGTTCATTCATGTGAGTAGCTGAACAAGTATCCAAAGTCAACAAACACGTACCTTTGCATTTGTTATTCGATACCCTCGTCGGACGTAGTGCGTGTGAAGTGCAGACGCAAGTGCATTGACAGCGTCACATGAGCGCTGAAAAAGAGAGCGATAGAAGGCGAGCAGCTCGACGGATATAGCCATTCGGGGCTGGGAGGGTGCAGTAGGGAATAAGCCATGGGAAACGAGTGTTTGTGCTAAGTTTGCGCATCTACAGCTCATTGCGTCAATGGAGATGAAGTCTAGAAAGAAATTAGCTGATTTAAGTCAAAGAATGCGACCGATACTTACAGTCGAAAAAGAGACAGGTAAGAGATGTGCGTTTTTGTGCACATGTGTGCGAGCTGCACAAAGACAGAACCTTTGGCGTTCGTTCGAGAGGCGCGCCTAATGTCCGTGCAGTGTAGTCTAGTTGGATGTCGACTAGAGTAGGAATAAGTGCTTTCCAGCTGTCGTATAAGCGAGTAGATGTAAGATCAGGCTGGGTACGACGACTCGGTGTGGATTGTGAAGGAGATTGGGGAGAGCAGTTGTCATGAGGTTCAGGGACATCTTCCCAAGCCTCGTTAGCATCATCCTCGAGAACCACAGCATCCATTTCCGTCTCTGGCAGGACAGGTGAAGTTTCTTCAGGCTTCCGAGTTGCTGAACCGGCGAGTAGACTTGCCATCTTGGCAAGCAACTGGTTATGTTTAGCCTTCTGACCTGGCACTTCAACAAGCACCTGGGTTTTCCGCTTGTCTCTAAGTTTCCGTGGGCTGGAAAAGTGGGTACCCAGCCCAGATGACGTGCCGGGTTGAGCAGCGCGGGTACCCATACGAGGGGCCATGATATCTTGATGGCTGGAGCAGAGGAGTTGAGAAAAAACGGCTAAGTGGCAAGTGACCATTGTCATTGAGGTGGAATCGGATGCTCTGGGACAACATGTAAGGTACATTCGAGGTATCTAAATTTCAACGGGATGCGCAGGAGGAGCGCGCTGCACCGGAACAGCGTACAGCAGGAGGCAACGAGGCAAATTGATATTTTTAGATTGTAGCTATATTTACATACGGCGGATCCTCCCGGATGAAGGGTCTTTCAGCTCAGTTTCCCATAACATAGAAACCGGGTCTAAAAGACCCTTCATTGCCACCGAGAAGTACTGCCTGAGGTGCGCCTTCCTGGCTTCTTTGCATTTCTGCGCTGAAGCTTCACACTTTCCCACGATGCCTCATTTCGCCCAATTTGGGCAGGTACGCCTTCCTGGCTTCTTTGCTGCATCTCTCACTGCAGCGCTGAAGCTTTACACTCTCCCACGATGCTTTGTTTCACCCATTTTGAGCAGGTACGTCCTTCCTGGCTGCTTTGTGTCTCTGTGTTGAAGCATCACGCTTTCCCACAATGCTTCAGATCTTTTGTTTCACTCATTTTGAACAGGTACACCCCTTCCCAGATCTTTTGTTTCACCCTATTTAGCAGGTACATCCCTTCCTCCATTCGTGGCTTCCATCCTCGGCTTTTTCAGGCTTATTGCCTTCATCCCCGGCCTTTCCCCCCCTTCTCCACAGTCCTTGACCTGTCTAGCCAATTAATTTGATGCTAATGATTGAGATTAGATATGCACTCATCAGCTGTAGTGTATACCATGTTTATATATGATTTTTCTCACTAAGTCTGTCACTGTGACGCTGAATGAGAATCAGGATTTGCCATTACTACTTGAAATTTCACTAAGTCCCGTCCATAGTATGTACAAATGTGTATACAGTGCTGTGCGCATGAAATATTGTCAAGTCCAGCATGTATATACAAGTCCAGCACTATGCATGTGATTCACAATGAACTTACTTGTGCACATGAAATTTTCACTAAGTCAGACACTGAAAATACTTTCATATCTGGAGAATTGTTGGCAAGGAATCAATGTGTATTACTGAGTCAATGGTGCCCCAAAAGGGTATTACAATACATGCAGTATGTATGGACTGGTATAATGAAAGTGTTGCTACAAAATATTGATGGGCAAGTAACTCAGGTGCCGGATTTGCGTTTCCTGTCATAATATTAGCACTGTCCAAGTCCAATGGTGACAAGAAAAGCACATACTTCTTTTGAGTGGTGTTCTCCACCTCACCTGTCCTGAGTCTCTTTGCACTCCCACCTATCATGTTCACTTGTGCCATGCGTGTTGACTCCTGGCGAACCTGACCTGTCTGTCAAAGTTGAACGTTGGCACTGTCAAAGGCGCAGTGGGAGATGTTGTCAGTGTCAAATTACTCATTGGATTCCAGAATTCGGACTCCTTCCTCCATGATGTGATGGGAGTATCAGGCAAAGGAGGTGCCAAAGGAGGTACCAATGACATTGACGGAAATGCAGGGAGTGTGGGTGTTTGAGGCCGAGGTAACAATGATGAGGGTGGTTGGCTGAAAACGCTGGCATCAAAATCCCAAGAGTACGAGTCATTGAGTCCTTGTGAGCTGACATGAGAGGGCCCTGGTGAGTCAAAGGGCAGTTGTTATGAACTAGGATAGTTCTAACAACAGAGACTTGACAGAGCTTTTAGCTGTTGAGATTCGTAAAGTCCTTCAGAAAAGAAGGAGTTCTTAGACTTAATTGAAGGAGTGCTTCAACTAAGAATACAAGTTCAGATGACTTAAGATTGGAGGTCTTAAGTGAAGGAAGTTCTGGGTAAAACCTAGTAAGATTCAAGTGAAGTTTCTACATAGCTAATACTCGTGCTTAAATAAGCCAATATGTGCGCATGGACCAACATAGTCGTGAGATATAAGTACAGTATCCAAGAAAGGTAAGTAAACATAGATGGAAAAGAAAATGTATCAGAAAGAATAAGAGTAACAAAAGATATGGGCGCTATTGTAACAGCAGTAGGCTCTCGGGGACTCTCATTGGGGTTGCTGCAGGCAATGAGAGAGCCGCCTGCAATGAGGTGCTCACATCTGACATTGTTGGACCCTCAAAGGAATTCTCTTCTTATTCTGCAGGGGGCATGTAGTCCAATGCACACTTCTTCCTGTCACCCTCAGCTGTACATTTTATTAGTAGATATGTCTTCAAAGAAAAAAAAATACATACTGAAAACTGTCCCAAGATAGCTCAGGTATGGGTTGAAATGCTTGTCTGTGAAATTTGAAGTCGCCTGCTTCCATGTAAGGCCAGCTTGATTCACGCCTGTGTGGTAGCTAAAAACAATTGGCATTAAGAATGGGGAATGTACATATCAGAACCTACATACTGTTACGAACTAGGATAGTTTTAACAACAGAGACTCGACAGAGTTTCTGGCTGTTGAGATTCATAAAGTCCTTCAGAAAAGAAGGAGTTCTTAGACTTGATTGAAGGAGTGCTTCAACTAAGAATACAAGTTCAGACGACTTAAGATTGGAGGTCTTAAGCGAAGGAAGTTCTGGGTAAAACCTAGTAAGATTCAAGTGAAGTTCTACATAGCTAATACACGTGCTTAAATAGGTCAATATGTGTGCACGGACCAAGTGAGTTGTGAGAAATAAGTAAGCGTCCAAAAGGAGTAAGTGTGTAAGATGTAAATGGAAAGTGTATCATAGGAAACAAGAAATAGAGTACAAAGAGACACTTATTGTAACATTACCCCCTTACTAGACATAAAGTCACCGACTTTAATCATCCTGGTTAGCATAGTAAATGGGGTCGTCAGAGTACTTGAGGTCATCGGAACCTCCCTTCATCTGTTCCTTGTGGTAGAGAGCTTCCTCTTCTTGACATTGCGTGACATACTCTTCGTCTCTAGCATTCTCCCAAAGTCCGAGTGCGAGATAAAATCCCTCGTCCTTCCAGGTCAGGGAGGTGGGGTTGGCGCCGGCATATTTTGGGCAATAAAACGAAAGATGCCTGGGGCTTAGCTCTCTGCATACTCTGCAGTAGTATTCCAGGCAATGAACTTGGCAATGTCCGAGAGTTTTGCAATAGTGGCAAACTCGATTTTCGTCTGGGTTAGAAGAAGTGGCGCGTAATGGGGATGGACCGGGTCGTGGGCTTAACACTTCATCTGCGCTAGTGGCTCATTTCTTCCCTTTTCCTTTGTAGGAATGTCCTTGTGTTCTCTTTCTAAGAGAAGAGGGCGGTGTTTGTTTGATAGGGTGAGTACTTGCATAGTCTTGTCGTTCCGCCTCCGCGATTAGCTCAGCAGGAGTGGAAGAAGACGTGGTTCCTAGCGTTTCTATGGGGACAATACCATCTTTGAATGTGTGGGATGAGAGCGATCCTGGGATGGTCATAGGGGGGTGAATGTGAAGTGCCTCAAGTGCAGTGGAGAGGTCTTTAATCTCTTGATGGGAAAGGTATTGCTCATTGGGGTTCGCCTCTATTTCTTCACGAGTGGCGGAGAATGCACGTAAAGATTTATGGGGTGTTCGTGAGTTTCTACGGGAATGCTAGGTGGGGAAGAACCTTCTTCGTTAAGGCTCACTATCATGGCCTCCATGGCCTGCATGAGACTGTTGACAGCAGCCAACAGTTCATTAGGAATATGAGGAGGAGGTACAGGTACTGCGTCTTGGTAAGACGGGGGCGGGTTGTCAGTTGTTCTAGTGACAGGGGATGGAGAAGGCAGGCGAGCAATGCCTGCTGATCGTTCTGCGATGATGTGAATGACAGTTCTAATATCGTCTTTAACCTCATCAGGAATAAGACGCAAAGTAAAATTGCGTATGCGCCTTTGAAGGTGCATAAGGCTGTGTCGGACCGATTTGTCCTCAACGAGGCGGGTAAGCCTCTCAATGAGGTCGGTGGCTCTGATGATATTGATAAGGAGGTTAATGGAGTAGGCATTTCTTGCAAAGAGGATTCTGTTGAGTTCGATGGCATGTTGGGGGCAGAGCAAGGCTGCCTCAATAAGGGTGAGGTCTTCGGCATGAGAGATGAAGGCTTCGTATCAGTCTTTATTAGTGGAGTAGGTGGTGGTTGAGAAGGTGGATTTGTAGGGGAGAGTGAACGAGGTGGGGAAAGACATTCTTGTTGAAGATTTTGATCTGGGTGAATAGTATATTGTCGATATAGTTCGTTATTTCAGAGCGAGTTTCTGGTTTTATAGGTGTTAAGGGTCTCCTTGGCATTTCCCAGATTTTCTTCAGGAAGCCACTCGTTGCTGGCGGAAGAATATCCTTTCCAAGATACTAGGTAATGGCGCCGTTTTCCATTCCCTTTATGTGCAAGAATAGCTTCTATCTCGTATTCTTCTTCTTCTTCTAGAATGTCCAGTGGTGGTTCTAAGAAGTTCGGACCATGTACGTCGTTTTTGCTATAGGATGATAGCTGAGAAGCGTGGAACGTGGGGTGGATCTTCCATTGCGGAGGTAATTGGAGTGTGAAAGTGAGCAGGGAAAGTACTGCAGAGATTGCAAATGGTCCATATCGTTTCAGAGCGAGTTTACGTGATGGGAGTTTTAGTCTAAGATTGGCAGAGGATAGCCATACCTTATCTCCGACTTTCCACGGTTTATACTTCTGCCCGAAGGTTCTTTCCGTCATTCGTTGCATAGCAATGTTACGACAGGCTACCACTTCTTCTCTTATCTTCTGAAGCAGCTTTACTCATTCTTCTGCCACAGGTACCTTGGACTCAGGGAGGATATATGGGAGGGCTTTTGGCTTGTATCCCATCATGATGTAGAATGGAGAGGCGTCCTTGGTAGCATGCCTTCGATGATTATGAACGAACTTGGCGATAGGGAGGTGTTCTACCCATTCCGAAGGGTTGTTTTGGCAATATATCCGTAAATAGGTTTCTAGTTCCTGATTTAGTCATTCCGTTTGTCCGTCAGTCTGGGGGTGATACACGGTAGAAGGAGCAATGGTATAGTCGAGAAGTCATGCCAATTCTAGCAAGAATTTGGAGAGGAATTGGGGTCCTCTATCGGAGATTACTTTGTCATGAAGACCAAAGTGTTTGAAGACGTGTTTCAGGAAAAGTTTTGCTACTCCTTCGGAGGAAATCGTTTTGTGACAGGGAGTAATGATCACCCCCTTACTAAGCCCATGGTCTACCACGACCATAATACTGTCGAAGCTGGAGGAGATGGGGAGATCAGTGATAAGATTGACGGAGATCTGTGCAAAGGGTCGAGTGGCAGTGGTAGCAATAGGGTTGAGTGGGGGCGTAGTCGGATGGGTATCAGCTTTCATTTGCTGACAAGTAGCGCATCCATCAACATACTTCCTAATAAAGGTACCCATGCCTGGCCACCAAGCTTCGTGCTTGACTAGCTCCTTGGTTTTAAAACGGCCAGGATGTCCCACAGTGGGATGATCATGATATTTTTGCAAGACACGAAGTCGATGATTGGGGGAAATATATGCACAATCCTTGTAAAACAGGATATTATCAGAGATAGACCAATCAGAGAGCGAGGATTTCATTGGAGGCAGACAGAGGCCGTGCAGGGCATCTTGTGCTACAGTGAAGATTGGATCTAGAGCAGGATCATTAGAGGTGAGGGCGGTACGGAGGTCTTCATCAATTAATCGGATAAACATAGAGTCCGGTAGCAGTACATTTTCTTCATTGTCAGAAGATCCGTTGTCATGATCTGGTCGTCAGGACAATGCGTCTGGGACCACTAGTTTTGATCTGGGGACATGATGAAGTTCAAGATCATAGGAAGTCAAGAATAGTTGCCAACGTGCTTGCCGACAGGAGAGTCGTTCAGATTTTCTGAAATACAGCAGGTTCATATGATCAGTGAATACGATCACAGGAGAGGGATGTCCTTCAAGATAGTGTCGCCAATGTGAAAGAGCTCGTATGATGGCTAATAATTCTCTATCATGGATCAGATAGTTCCGTTCTGCTGGTCCAAAAGACTGGGAAAGGTAGGCGCACGGATGGTAACTTCCATTTTCATCTGTCTGTAATAATACTCCTCCAGAAGCGACAAGAGAAGCATCAGTGGCGATGGCAAACTGTTGGGAAGGATCTGGGTTTCGAAGCGCAGGGTGACTGGTGAAGCATATTTTGAGTCGTTCAAACATTTGTTGACATGCTGGGGTCCAGAGGAAGGTGGTGTCCTTCTTTGTTAAGTCAATGAGGGGTCGAGCAATATCCGAGTAGTGGGAGACAAAGGTTTGGTAGAAATTGCAAAATCCCAAAAAGGAATGCACTTCCTTAACTGATTGAGGAATAGGCCATTCCCTGATCCCGTTGGTCTTATCTTTATCCATTTCCATGTGCCCGGGTTTAATAACCATACCCAAATACTCCACTTCTTGAGAATCAAACGTGCATTTTTCTGGTTTCAGGAATAATTGTTCGTGACGGATTTTCTTCAGAATAGTACGTGTTCGTTGCTGGTGTTCTTCAGCCATGTTTGAAAAGATCAAGATGTCGTCCATATAGATGACCAACCATCCTTCATTGAGTTCAGTTTGGAAGGTGTCATCCATATAGGCTTGGAACGTGGCAGGGAATTGCATAATCCAAAGAACATGACCATTGGTTCGAAGAGCCCTTCTTCTGTGATGAACGTGGCCTTCCATCTGTCTTCCATATGGATTCGGATATTGTTGTATCCGGACCTAATATCCATTTTCATGAAGAATTTGGCGCCATGTAGTCGTTCAATTAAGGAGGAGGGAAGGGGAAGGGGATATGCATTCTTTGTTGTCTGGTTGTTAAGGAAGCGGTAATCTTGGCAAGGGCGAAGTTCTCCGCTTTTCTTTCCTACAAAGAAGAATCCACTCGCTTGTGGGGATTTCGATTTGGTGATAAATCCTTTAGCCAGGTTTTCATTGATGAATTTCTTAACCACAAGTCGTTCGTTATGGGAGAGAGGATAGATTCGGGACGTTGTAGGAGTAAAACCGGGTTTTGTTTCTATCCGGTGATCAATACCGGGTCTTTCCAGGGGAAGTTGGTTTAAGCTGTCTTTTGCAAATACGTCGGAGAAATCATGGAGATAGGAGGGAACTAATTCTTTGAAGGTTTTCTTTTGCTTGATTTTCTCTTTGGATGCGAATTCTTGGGCCTTGTTACTGTGTTTGGACATTTCGTGAGGGATTTCCTCAATCCTCATAAGGTACTCCCCATTATCCGTAAGGTTTTCTGGGGGGATCAGCGAAGTTGTCTATACATCTTCCTTGGTGTCGAAGTTTTGAAAAAATGTTTTCCTTGGTCTGGACGTTTCTTTCACATATTTTTCTATCTCGATAGATTTTGTTGTGGCAGGAAGAGAGAGAGTCTGGCTGGTCCAATTAATGGAAGGGTTCATTGTTTGGAGCCAAGGGATTCCGAGAAGAATTTGATCTTTAGTTCTGAGTTTGGTGATGTTGAATTGTCCAATCATCATCCTTTCATCGATTTTGACGATGAGCGTGCAGTATTGTTCTACCGGTCCGCTGCTGAAATAGCTTCCATCCGCGGTTCTAATGAAAAATGGTTTTTCCAGTTTCTTGGTCCTAATTTTGTGCTTCTTCACAAAGTCTTTGGAGATATATGTTCCGGCTGCTCCAGAATCAATTACTGCGTTGGTTTCGACGTTTTTCTGACGTGTTCGTGAAACAATGGTAATGGGGACACAAAGTTCCTTTCTTTCACCAATTGCTTGTATTACACGTACAGGTTCTTCTGGAGATGCTATCATCAGTGTAGATCTCCTTATCAAAAATCCTCGTCGATTTGCCTTGCTTCTTCTGCTTCTTCTACCTGTCGCATGGGAGGATAAGGTCCTTTCCTTTTCTGTGGGCATTCCCTAGCGCGATGTCCAACCTGATGGCAGTTGAACCATTTTCCAATTCGCATATGTTCCTGTTTCTCGGCTTCAGTAAGCCTGCCAATTCTATCAATCACCATGGCATCTCTATCCCTGGCAGGGGTGAATCGTTGATCTCCAAATCTTCTTTTCTTCTGCTGGGGAAATGATCTAGCCCTAATGGATTGGAGCTGCATATAGCAGTTATCCATGTCCACAACTGCAGCGATATAATTGTCGAGGTTCTTCAGAACTCCTCCAGCATTGAATATTTTGGTAAGGAGCCCGGTGTTAAGCCCGTTCTGGAAGTGGTATATCTTCATGTGTTCTTCCTTGATCTTTGCCTGTGCAAGGAGTCTCTGGAAATCTGCGATGTAGCTTTGCAGTTCTCCGTTGCCTTGTTTCAGATGCATGATTTTTGCTAGAGCAGTTCCGGAGGGGTCAATAGCCCCAAAGGCTTTGTTGAATACCTCTAGAAATTCTTTCATCTTTCCGTATCCTTTCTTTTGTCCGGAGGTGTCAACGTGTTGGGTGTCAGATAAGAATTCTTCTTTCCATAGCAACACATTTCCTTCATTCATGAACGAAGTAATAACAATGATGCATTGTTTGTCGGATTTGTACAGGTCCTCGTTAATATCCATATAAGTGTTGCAGGATTGGATGAAGGATCTGGACTTCTCCCGGTCTCCATCGAAGATGGGCGGGTGGTTGATCTTATATTCAAATGGTTTCAATGAGGTCGACATGTTCAATGGCGGTACGGGAGTACCGATGTTCAGGGCTTGGAAGGTAGGGGTGAGTGAAGTCAGGTTGTCACCTTTTTCTTTTGCCTGCACTAGCTG
This sequence comes from Suillus tomentosus, assembly GCA_016647685.1. NCBI lineage: Eukaryota > Fungi > Basidiomycota > Agaricomycetes > Boletales > Suillaceae > Suillus > Suillus tomentosus. Next base: position 517,929 of record JABBWJ010000030.1, on the reverse strand, counting down.
TCTTGCTCAGTCAGGGCTTTGTCATTCGGGTTTCTTTTGACATGTATGGATATAGGTGTCTGACTCAACTTGAATCTTTTGTTACGAACTAGGATAGTTCTAACAACAGAAACTCAACAGAGTTTCTGGCTGTTGAGATTCGTAAAGTCCTTCAGAAAAGAAGGAGTTCTTAGACTTAATTGAAGGAGTGCTTCAACTAAGAATACAAGTTCAGATGACTTAAGATTGGAGGTCTTAAGCGAAGGAAATTCTGGGTAAAACCTAGTAAGATTCAAGTGAAGTTCTACATAGCTAATACACGTGCTTAAATAGGTCAATATGTGCGCACGGACCAAGTGAGTTGTGAGAAATAAGTAAGCGTCCAAAAGGAGTAAGTGTGTAAGATGTAAATGGAAAGTGTATCATAGGAAACAAGAAATAGAGTACAAAGAGACACTTATTGTAACACATACCTCAATATGTTAAGCATGCCTCTGAGGCAAGGATTGGGGCCTCCACCAATGACTGTCCCCTCCTAACCTGTTAGTTGTCTCATCACATCAAAAAATTGTGATATCAGGCTGATACACTCCTCTAGTACCCTGATTAATATGATAGTGTGAGCAAGACATAGAAACAGACCAATTTCACTCACTTTGCATACTGCGTGTTGGTAGGTGTTCTGGTTGCCGCAGCTTTGGAGAGGATGGTAGAAGCCTTGGCTTCACATTCTTCGGCAGCCTTCGCCTTGCATAATAATTGAATTTCTAATGGTGCGGCCTCATATGCCGCTTTCATCAACTCCCTGACTGCCATTGATTTCTTGTTCTTAGTTATGAGCAAGCCGCACTCAATTTTCTCCTTGATCTGTGACTGTACAGCAGCATCATAGTTCATTTTGAAAAATATTTCCACCTCAGTATGGACCCAAGTTCCTTTTGCCTTGTTGCCGATCATCTTGATAATCAATTTCGTCATTGCATTGAGTTGTGACCAACCACTTTTGCGAGATCTATAATTAAACCAATTTTTAAGTTGCTGTTTTTGAAATCATTGAGCGTTTCTTTGAGTCAAAAATCAAATTCATCGTTATTAACCCTCTTGCGTGCCTCAACTGCCTTTCTCAGTTCCATATTCTCAGCCTTGTTAAGCTTCAAAGGTGACTGTTCTGGGTGCAGCTAAGGTTTGCCTCGGGTGCAGAAAAACCCGCGGTGTTAGGGTTAGGGGTTGCATGGGTTATGGTGCAGTTCACTTATGCGCCGCTACTTTTGGGCAACCGCCAAATTGAAGGTCGACCCAGCCCAACCCTAACCCTAGGTCAAATATAGAAAATATACTTGAGTTACTGTTCAATTTGGCTGGACTTAAGACACGAAAAATTTGCTCAGAAGCTCAAAAATGTAGTATTCAGTATTGCATTAGCATAAACATGAGGATTTTGGGAGTTTTTGACTTGTTTTACCCCAATTTTGTGGGTATCTTGCCCTCACCGCCAATTCGAACCATGACCAGATTTTTTTCTCACTCAGATTTCATCCAATGAACAATCGCTCTTGAGAATTTATTCCTACCATCAATCTAAGCATTTTTACAAGACAGAAACTTTCAGGGACTTTTTCTCACAGCACTAGAAATTTTGCACAAAAGTAGCGGCGCATAAGTGAACCGCACCATAGGGTAAGGTGCCATATTTGGTACACCGAGGCCAAACTGTGTACCCGAACTGCGGTATCATGGGTAGTAGCGGGTTTTCTTGTTGTGTTGCGCCCACCTAGTTCACTCAACTTAAAGCTTAAATATCACTCTGATTTAATTGTTGAAGGCTTGACTTGGCGGCATGTTGATAACACTCCCAGGCTGCTAATTGTTGCTTCCCACGACTTGGACACACACACACCACTAGCATGGTTGGAGTACTGGCACACTACCACTCAAATCGGACCAACGGTGAAGAGTCAAAGGGTCAATATATTGAAAACTGGCTTCAGAATACTATAAAATGGACACTGGTACACCAGGTAAGTCATTGGAACTTCCTCTCAGTATGGCAAAGCCAACTGATACATCCTCCACGAAGTCTTCGACTATCTCCTGAAAGACAGCACCTATCAAGAACCTTGCACGGAAGAGTGTCCAGGCCATTTCACGACCACTAAAAAACTCAAGAAATCTATCTCTACAACGTCTTCTCAAGTTTCTACCAGATCTTGCTCATCAACAACGACACTCTCACACGGTGATGAGAATGATGACGATAATGATGAAGAAAGTTAGGTGGTTGATCATAGCGAGCCCGAGAGCACTGAGCTGAGTCCTGAACAAGAACTTGGTATGTTTATGTGTCATTCCTTTCACTTCAATGCTAATACCTACTAGAACAACTTAAAAAACCCTGGCATTCACCAATCTACATGTTCTTCAAACCTACTGTCATCTTTCAGTACCACGATACGCGACCATGTCACTTTTTCACCTGTGCTGCTCCCACATGCAAATTGCGTGCTGGTGGTGTTCGCCAATTTCAGGATTCAAAGGACAAGTCTTCAACAGCTAATCTGAAGCATCACACCATTCATTGCTTTGGTGAAGACGCCGTCAATTCTGCCATCAGTGGTAAGGCAGCCTCTGAACACAATGGCTCGGTTTTTGCCCTCTTTGCATGAAACGGCAAACAGCCAGTCAAGTATTCGCATTGTGTTCACACTAACCCAGAATTACGGTATGTTCTTCTTTTCAGTGTACTTTCACATTGGAATACTTACTGTAACGGATAGCACCCATCTTGTGTGATGGATCACCGAAAACAACCGACCTGTCAACATCATCAATGACCGGGAATTGTGCAATCTTTTGACAGCTGGCCGACCAAATGTTACCCTTCCTTCCAACCAAACCATCTCTCGTGACATCAAGACATCTTTTGAAAAGTGCCAGGTGCGCATTGCAAAGTTGCTTCAGGTGTGTGGTGTGTCTGCTATGTAGTCTTCAGCATTTTGACTAACCTCACAATTACAGGAGCATGCTGGTCGCATTCATTTTGGAACAGACGCCTGGACAGCTACCAATCATCACACATTTGTGGCATGGACTGCTCATATTGAGTATGAAGGTATCATGCTCGCATTTCTACTTGATATAGTTGAGGTTCCTGAAGTGAGTCAATAATATCTAATTATTCTCTCAACTCACCCTTGTTTTTCAGTCTCACACAGGTGCTACATTGGCACACGCATTTCAAAAGATGTTTGAAGATTTTGGACTGACTCAGAAGATTCTCGCCTTCAATGGGGACAATGCCATGTCCAATGACACGCAGACAACAACACTCGACAAATTGCCCAACTCGTTCGCCAAAGAAAATCGTGCCTGCTGCTTCAATCACATGCTCCAACTTTTTGCCAAGACTCTCCTACGACCATTCAATACGGCACTCTCTGGCAAGGACGACAATGACAACGCACTGGAAAACCTTGAAGGTGAAGTTGATGAATACGCAATGCTTGAATATGACAAAGGCCAGGGTGAAGAAGATGAGCAGGGTGAAGACGAGAGCAACAATGAGGATGACGAAATTGATGAGCTGCAGGAGCTGGGCGAGGTTGAGCAGGCCAGACTGCTGGAAGACACTGCTGCTGTCCGTGACACGGTCACCAAGGTAACATATGTTTTCTTTGCCAACTCTGTCATACACTCACTATTCACTACAGATATGAAAACTCTCATTTGCAATCATTCATTCAACTACAATAGCTCTCCCAGCATGGCGAAAGGTTTGCCGTGAGCTCGACCTCAAGGAACGACTTATCCCACGTGATGTTGTCACACGCTGGAATTCGACATACGACATGATGAAGTTTGTGCTTGCTTATAAGAGTGCGATTGACAGGATTACGGCTGATAAGTCATTGAAATTGCGCAAGTACGAGCTTGACAATGAGGACTGGGGCATCATCAAAGATCTTGTTGCTGTTCTTGAGGTGCGCATGCTTATTTGTTTTGGATTCGTTTAGCTACTGATTCTTCTTTGCGTATAGACATACAAAAAAGCAACTCTTTTCTTCTCTCAAGATTCAGCAAGCATTGCCACTGTGATACCTGCAATGGAGAAGCTCGACTGCTGTCTCAACCCTCATACCAGGAACCCATACCATCCAGCCATCACAGCTGCTATGAAGCTCACATGCAAGAAGATCAACCGCTACTATTCAATGACCAATCTTTCTTCCTTATACCAAATTGCAATGGGTAAGCATCTGATCTATTTTTATTATCACAGACAACTCACCTTTACTTAGTTCTACATCCTGGTCTCAAGCTCGAATACTTTCGGCAGCAAGAATGGAATGACGAATGGATTAGCCATGCGAAGGAGATCACGAGCGAAGTATATGTCAAACAATACAAGGGAAAATCAAATCCTGCGCAAGTGCTTGATTCCGGCACAACAAATGACTTAGTAAGTTTCCTACTGCAATATATTATATGTTTTTGATACTTATTATCTAGATCAACGATGACAACTTCACATCCTTCGCAAATATTTCAGTGACTGCTGGTATTGGATCTTGGACTAGCGAGCTCGACGAGGACCTCCGCAAACCAGTCGAGAACGTCAAGGAGCTTCTTAAGTGGTGGGTTTCTAACCGTCACGTCTATCCAAATCTCTTTCGAATGGTGTTGGACTATCTGAGTATTCCAGGTACTGTTTTTTTAACTTTGTGTTATAAATTCGCAACTCATTTATTTAAAAACATAGCTACATCTACCGCAGTCGAACGGGTCTTCTCACAGGGTTGCCACTTGCTGTCTTTCACTCGCAACTGCCTTCAGGGTTCATCTATTCGAGCATTTCTCTGTCTTGGCTCCTGGGCTTGTCATGATCTTATCTTATTTGAAGACCTTGTAGCTGCCGTGAAGGCTAATTCTAAGAGGAAACGAGAGTCATCGGATGTCGAGTTGATTGAATAAGCATATTTCTAGCATTTAGTTATCCTTTGTAACCACGGGTTTCAATGACCCAGCGGGTTTCAATGACACTGCGGGTTTCATGTGACACCACTGTTTTGATGGTTTGATTTATACCCCTATTAACCACAGGTTTCATGTGACACCATTGTTTTGATGGTTCGGTTTATACCCCTACCCCTGATGGGTGGGGTGTGCAAGGGTATGGGTAGGGTGTGTGAAAATAAAACCCTAGGGTTACCCATAGAAAACCTTATGTAGAATTGACTCTGCAAACCGAGAAATGTCCACCATGTCACGAATAGAACTATGACACAATGATCGAGGCTGACTGAGGTGACGAGTGATGCTGGACTCCTTGCTGAATACTTTCCCACATTTCAGACATGATATTGACATGGTTATTTGGAAGGAAAGATTTGTTCACATGCTTAAGACTTATCTTTGCTTGTACACCCACCATAGTACGATATATTTACATATGATGGATGATTCTGTAACTTCATCTCCAAGCTCTTCTGTAGTCTCATCTTTGTCTTGCAATTCTTCTTCAAGAACTCAGTCCTTGCGCTCATATAGTACTCGCTTCAAGTATCGCCTCCAAAGACCTTACAATGCGACATCAGTTGGACACCGCATGTCCTGCCAAAGTCTCTCTCCAAACAAAAGTTTATCTTCTCAAATGGGATCATGCGCTATTAAAGACAAGCCCAGCTTATCCGGAGGCCTGCGGTTTGTGAGTTTGTGCATCCGGTGTTCTGTCTTCGATTGTTCTTAATCATTGTGCATAAGGACCTCAACTACCCATTATTCAATCAACCAGACGAAGAAGACCACTCCGATCTTGCACTTGAAGCAGCTCAAGCAAAATGTTAAGGTCGTACTCTCGTAGGATCGGATCCGAAGGACTTCGGCCTCAGCTCGTACGCTGTTCCCCTTTCCCAAGTACTGTCCCTTATTTCTAAGTACTAGCGATAACGCGTCCGAAGGTCCGGACGGGTCTCGTAGTATATCCGGAAGTCTTCCGGATATCGGAAACACGTATAAGGCTAATCCGGACGTATCCGAACTAGAAACTAACAGAGTAAAGACTACCCGAAGGTAGAGCTGAGGATATAGACTATCGGAATCTATCCGAAGTCTCGGAGGGTGACAAGAGTAAGGAGGACTCAAGTCCGGAGGACGGAAAGAGGACAAACTAAGATGATATTCGAACTGAGGTACTACAGGACATATACACGAGTTTATATACTATGAGAATAACGGAAGTATCAGTAAGCAGTATCCGAGGCTATGTAGAAAGCATATGCAAAGGTTAACAATCGCGAGTCGGAAATGAACATAGGTAAACAGATCAGTAATCATACCGGTAATAGATATAGCCGAAACAACGGAGAGAAGGAAATACCGAATAGGCTGTGTTTAACGTTATATGAACAGGAAATGAAATAGGAAGCTTATCTATATCGGAACGGAAGCGGATCTATGCATCGGACCGGATCGGATCTAAGGGTCCGAAGTCCGGAAGAGAAGCGTGGTTATTATGGGATATGACACAAAATGTAGGATTTGTCAAGCCCAAAAAGACCTCGCAGACAGCATCTTGGAGCACCACATAGTACTTACTAACCTCCATCGCCATCGTGTAGAAGCTGCAAACATGTGATTATTGACAGCTGACCTTGATGTCGGACACATGCACATAGAGCGGAGGAGAAATGGTATTCCAATGTTTATTGGGCGCAGGGCTGGTGGTACAAGTTAGACTAGTGTTGATACATACTTGTATTACATGCATAATCTGTATTGCTTGTATACTCTGTAGTCCTTGTGGTGCTTGTCCGCCTGTTTGTTTGTGCTTAGCGGCTCCAAATTTTGAATTGCTTGTACATTTGTAATACCTTGTATAGTTTGTATAGACTTGTTGTTCGTGTGAAACCTGTCACCAAATTAGTAGTTTGCTGATGTAGTAATAAGTGTACATCATGATTGCAATGCTATTTACTCGCATATTCACTTTCGAACAGTTTTCATTGTGAATTACTAGTAGTAGTACTATGATACTGAGATATGTCTGTACCCTAGTATGTTTGCTTTATAAACTTTAATTTTCTCAGACTTCCTAGTACCAGCTGGCTCACTGTGGCACGCTGTGTAGTACTACCTCGATCATGTATCACTGTACTGTCTGTAAATACACTACGAGATGCTGTAAGTCACTATAAATATATCGCTACACATCACTATGGCTGCCTGTGCTGCTGTAAGATGCTGTAATCGGCTATGGCAGCTGTGATAAATCCAGGGTTTTGCTGATGTTCTTGTTAAAGGGTTACATAACTCTTTGCAAGCAGATGAGTACGAGATTCAGAGGTACAATAACTTGTTAACATGGGACAACGCGAAGAAAGGAATGGTACAAGCTTGAGCTCAGTGAGTGTGGACGTGGATGCGACGATAGTAGATAGATTCCATCTTTGGCAGAAGCAGTGTTGGCAACTTGGCACCAAATATAAACACAGTTTGTAACACGACTATCACTGATTTCTGGCCATGCTGTACATGGCGATGAATCAGTACTTCAGTGTTTGATTGATCTGAGATCTGGTCGACGTCCCCTGCGCAGTGCGATCACATCGAATTGGAAACAAAGATAGTTCATTACGGCTAAGCTCCTGTAGGACAGACCTTATGTAAGAGGAAATGAGTTCCTCACGTCAGCTGTATATTTACCAGCGTCCAAGGCTCATCCCCATGTCATCACATATCCGCCACCCTCAAACCAATGTTGGTCCCCAGCGCAACCAACAACACAAAGCAAAAATAGTTGGTACGTACTTGTCATAATAAAGCCCTTCCGCCGATCGGGCACGCAGACGAAGCGCTCGGTACACGAAGATGATCGCCGAATAGGCGATCGCGAGCAGCGCAGCCAGAGTGAATAGCGCAGCACTGATCAGGCCCCGTGGATCATCTGCAGGTACGAAGTTCAATAACGTCGTAGCGATAGTGCCGATCAGCACCGCAAAGCTCAACCATTTCTGCCACGATAAACATCAGCAGACGAACTCGTTCATCTAATGCAAAAAAATTGTACCAAGAACGTGCGCTCGTTTGCGAAATACACCTTGGGCTTGAGGATATCCGTGTCCACTGTGAATGACGTGAGGCAAGAGAATAAGATGGAAGCAGGCCCTTCAGCTCACTTTGAGGCAGCCAGAACGGCACGAGATCTACGCGATTAGGCAGTAGGATAGCGCAGCCATGGATGAATTTGCTAGCGGCAGTCCGTGAGTGACACGGAAACACTTTTTTTGTGGGTGAAAATCATACCTAAACTTGGGAACAGCTTCGACAAGATGTGACTGAACCAGGTCCGTCACCCACTTGGGAGGCTCTTGTCCAAACTGAGTCTGAAGTTTGACTTCTAATACCCCATACCTTGACGAACGTGAACATGATGAACGTGAGCATGTTACGAAATGGCTCAATAAGCGAAACCCACTTGAAAAGCTCTTTATCCGCCGCTAACACCTGGTCAAAAGGATGATCAATCCCAATGTCGCTTCGCCGCCAGTTATCGCCAGTACGCGTCTGTCCGTCCCAGTTGTCTTCGCGGACCATCGTGAGTTCCGTATCAAGTGATATCCGTACACGAGGATCTCCTGGGAGCTGGAACGCAGTTCGGTTGTAAAACGTCCTCATGACTGGTATATTTGTCAGTAAAGAAGTCAGACATCGAACGTGCGTACATACCCGGGTGGAGCTGCTTCGTAAGAATACGATACTGAACCTCGCTTGCAAGCTGAATCATGGAATCGACTTCGGCTTGTGTCTTCTTGCCTTTCTCAACCAGAGCCTGGAGCTCCACGTCCATGGTATATTCTCCGCGCAGAAAAGCGTTCACGAGATTTTCTTTGATCGGAAAACGAGCCTTGACAAACTTTTCACCTGTCCAGTCCTCTCTGTGCGTCTTACGCTCTACGAAAATCTGAGAAATGACGTTCAGTAGGCTTCACAAATAAAGTCAAGCACACTGACGGTTTTCACATCTGTGTCGCCGTACCACTGGAGACGGATAGCTTCGGCACCCTCTGTCTTCTCCAGTCGACCGAGGTCAAGTTCAAGATCCTCATTGTCAAAGTATATTGAAGTAATGGCTGCAAAAAGCATCGACAATACATCCTCTGATGATTCAGAATCAAAAACGTACCAGCGTCCTTCTGTTCGAATTCCTTTTCGGCATTGAAGACTACTTTATAAAGAGAGATAAATCGAAAAAGTACCAAAATGGTTAGTTAAGGTTAGGGCCAGCAACCTCTCGCTCGGCTTATATTAGTACTGAGCGCTGAGCGCCAGTGAGAACCGGCCCTCACGGTATCGACGGAAAACGGCCAAAATATTGATAAGCCACAGACATAAGATTTCCGTAGATGAGCGTAGACTCGTACTTAGTAGTGCCACGGGGTCTGCTCAGGCTCGGCATTTACCGATGCACCGGTAGTTTGGTAATTCTGGTGAGCCGAGTCGCTGATTCACTGTGTGAACTGGTTTGCAGCGTTGGCCAGCCACACAAACCGGCTAAAGCCAGGAATGTATGAACCACAGCTTGAGCTGCGCTGGTGCTGGTCCCTGTCACCTGCATGGGTGTGTTGGCGTAACCGTTTTATGTTTGGTATGCGATGCTCAGATGTTAGTACCCTGAATGTTCAGATTCCCCTGTTCGGCAGCACTGCGCACGGTGGCGAAGCATTGTCTGAGCTCTCTGAAACACTCTCGTACAGCTCAAAAAGCTTTGGCAGCTCAACAAAGCCACATCATCGACCGTTCTATCTGTTCCGACCATTCCAGGAATTTTACATCATGCCCCGCACTGGACTCTTCGGCCCACCTTCACCTGCCAGACGCGCCTCCTCCGCTTTTCGAACCAAAGCGGCAATGTCGAAGTACGTGAGGATATCGAGAGCCTTGCCGCATGATCAATAAAGCCCGCAATCACCACTCCGCCTATCCAGTGGTCTGTATCAGACGTTCACAACTCATTCATGTACTACACCATGCCATCATTCAATTTCGATGTTCAACCTCCCATTCTTGACTCACGCCAACTGGCGCACACACGTGCACTATTGTCCATGTCTGCGCTCATGAAGCTTGAAAAGCACCATACCTATATATGCTACTTACAAGACAGCTCCACCGTATTACGAAAGTCGATATCCCATGGGCCATAGTGCTTTCGATATGACAAGGGGTGGGTCATTAGTTGTTCTTGAAGATGAGAAGCAGGAGCAAACAGAAACTTGCATCTAACGTTGCGGTAACATCGCCTATCAACATCTCTCGCTCCTCGACTTCCCTGTTCTGTACACTGCTTTCCTTCATTGGTACAGTAGAGATATCCAGGACATCGGTTGAATCATTGTCAATGTCAAGACCTATAGCAAATAAATCGAATAAGTACTGCGACGAAAATATCGCCTAAACCTATATCTCCTTGACATCTATCTTGTGAGACTAACTAACTACTTGAGCACCGCAACGAGGAAGCTTGGAATAGAAACAAAAAACCCATGCTCCCCCCAAGCACTAGACAACCGTTCGCGCCAGCTTCACCGAGCATTACACATTACTGCTAGTCGATATATGCACACGCTCTTGGAAAACGATTGAGGTCATGCCGGTTGCTGCGTCGGAGTCAGCCACGAGTTTGGCATTATATTCTCGAATGCCAAGGATCAGCCGTGGTCCTAGCACGAACATCTGCACGACCACCGAGATCTGAATCAAGCCATACAAAGTCAGATCTTCTAGGAGATATTGGCTCTGTAGAAATGATAGATCGTGGTCAGATGTAGAGATAAGTGAAAGATTGACATACCGTTGATAATGTTGGAGAGAATTCAGTAATGAGCTCTAAGCAAGAGACAGCAACAAAGCTATCATGTCCAACCCTTCAGTGGAAAAAAGGATAATAATCACGATATGAACTTACCTCGCAAAGTAAACCACGTGAGTTTTCATCAACACCGTAAAACAGTCGCCGATAATCCCTCCTGCCGCATGTAATCGCAGTTCACGGAAGTGTTTTACCGAAATCCAGACTGCGAGACATAGTGTGAGGACCTCCCACACGATGGAGAGTATCCAAGAAGCAGGATACAGAACTACTAGGGCATCTCCTGTATAGCCAATTGTGCACTGGTAGGTGCCGAAGAGAATGAGTTCCTCTGGTATCCACCAATGAGCCTTATGCACGTTCGTTTCATCTATAATTAAGCGTACCTCCTGCAGCATGTGTGGCCATCAGAACGGCGTCTACTCCATCAAAAGTGTTGATCGCCAGGAAGGTGACAACGAGAAATATCAGGATCTTTCTGGATTGTTGATACATGGCATGCAACCGAGCGATGATGATAACTTGCAGATGTTTCAGTCAAGTTGAATATTCCTGAGGTCTCGCAAGCGACAAGCTCACCCCACAGCAGTGCAGATACCAACACACCCACCCAAATCTGTACGATGTATATAATGACGCCTGACAAATCCAGTCAGTGACCAGCCTCGGATAACACACACTCCAAAGACTTACATCTGTGGCAGTATAGCATGGCAGTTATTAGCGAACCAAGAAGTTAGTAGCAAATAACCAAACCCACTGCTACAGGGCACCACGGTTAATTGAAGGGGAATAGCAGGCATCTGTGCAGAAGACTCACTGTATCTGTCAGCGAGATGGTTGGAACACTATCTGCATGCCGCTGGTTAGAAGAAGCGAAGAAAGTGAATATACTAAGGCGACATACACAGGATAGCCATGCTGATTACGAGACATAGATGATTAGCACAACATCGATTGTTTAGCCTTCCGAACATACGCAGCATATACGATTCCAAGATAGCGCGTCTAGAATACTTTCAAGTCAGTGCATCATGATAACTGCGACACACAAGCTACATACACTGAGGTACAGAACTGTCATCAGGGACCAGTGTTGCCTCTGTAAATAAGTGAATCTTCATGTGTGTTCCCTCGGACATGAGACTCTCAGACTACTCACCCAGATGAGTTCAACCTACAAAAAGATTATTAGCAAGACGGGTTCCAGTGATAGTATCGACATACCTCTTGTGCAAATGTGAGTGCTGAAAATACTTGTAAGATATCAGCAATCCTTTAATATCATCGTGCTCACACCAATCATACGTCACCGCAACAAAGGCGGCAACTGCGATACCGGAGCCAAGGTTAGATTGAGACATCGGAGTCAGCGCTCAGCGTCAACATCCGATTGCTCTCTACGAACCTGGAAAATAGCTGGCAAAACGATATACATCGATGGCCGGCCACCACGCGGGATCATCTGAGACTATGGTCATAATGTTAGAGAACGGGTGTGGGTGAAAGGTGAACTTGGTAAAGGTATAGCGGTGACATTCGCGCTATTTGTACGCCGTGCTTGCTATAGTTTGGTAACCGAAATATCAATAAGATCAAGGCAAATATTTGTGCATAGATCAAGTTGGCGGTTCTTGTATTAGAAAATTGATGAACTTGTTCCCTGGAAGCTCCGTCTGGCTAGGTTGAGCTGTGCTTAGAGGGTTACATAGTAACACTTCGCAAGCAGACGAGTACGACACGTCGGGGGTTTCAACGTTTTACCTCTTGCAAGATGTCAAACGAAAGCAGATCTGGACCTGGCTAGACCATTCCAGACCTAGCCTAGAGCGTTTCAGCGCACTCTGGATTACCTTTCGAATGTAATTTCACTGGCGGCAAAAGGTTGTAACATGTCAGTTTCCCCGCTGTGCGAGAAATATTCGGAGGTACAATAACTTGTTAACATGGGACAACGCGAAGAAAGGAACGGTACAAGCTTGAGCTCAGTAGGGACGCGATGATAGTAGATAGATTCCATCTTTGGCAGAAGCAGTACTAGTGCTCGCACCAAATATGACAGCTATTTTCATATCGATAGACCAGAGTTTCAAAAATTCAGCGACGACTTTCAGAAATTCTAGAAATGGGAGATAAAATCTTTTCTGGAATATTACGTAATTACAGATGGTAAATGTGTTATCGTCAGACTCCCTGCAGTCAAACCATGTAACCGTTTCTTTTACATTATATTACTTATGGATGCATAGAAAGTCGCAGACCTATCAAGAATCACTCGGGAGCGACACCAAATAGAGGCGCCTAATACTAGCTACTTTTGTAAGTCTCTAACCCGTCGACTCGGACTTGTGGGGCTTGTGTGGTGTATTGTCATTATCAAGTAGTAGTACCTGTAATTGTACATTATCTTTGTACTTTCACTTACTGCAACGTCCTGTGCTGTAAGTAGACGAGGACGACCACTTTCCAGAGGTTTTCGAACAACAGAGCCTGTGAGTTGCGGCGAGAGCCGAAGAACGCGATCAACCATTGACTATTCGATGGCTGCATCCCGAGTCACTTGTGCTATAACCTTTGATGTCACGCCGTGTGAGGACATGATAACCCACTGCTGTTTCGCAGCATCTGTACATGTCGACGGTTTCCATTCATGATGATGATGGCCGGCAGTTGTTGTACAAGTACTCCCCAAGCAGACGAGTGGGACAAAAGTAGCTTAGTAGCGAGCCGCTGCCTCTGTTTGGTGTCGCTCCAACAACAAACAAAAGCGGCTGAATGACTTTTCGAAATTCTGGTCTATCGATATGAAAATAGCTGGAACACATTTTGAAACACTAATTTCTGGCCATGCTGTGGGGATGAATCAGTACTCAGTACTAGTACTTGATTGATCTGAAATCTGGTCCCCTGCGCAGTGCGACCACATGGAATTGGAAACAAAAATAGTTCATTGCGGCTAAGCTCCTGTAGGACAGACCTTGAAGAGGAAATGAGTTCCTCACGTCAGCTGCATAACTATCAGCGTCCAAAGCTCATCCCCATGTCATCACATATCCGCCACCCTCAAACCAATGTTGGTCCCCAGCGCAACCAACAACACAAAGCAAAGAATAGTCGGTCCGTACTTGTCATAATAAAGCCCTTCCGCCGATCGGGCACGCAGACAAAATGCTCGGTACACGAAGATGATCGCCGAATAGGCGATCGCGAGCAGCGCAGCCAGAGTGAATAGCGCAGCACTAATCAGGCCCCGTGGATCATCTGCAGGTACGAAGTTCAATAACGTCGTGGCAATAGTGCCGATCAGCACCGCAAAGCTCAACCATTTCTGCCACGGTAAACATCTTGCCAGACGGCGCACACCAGTCTCTCACTAATAAACGGTCCTCCTCTCGCAGATTTTCCTCGTCCAGCCCTACAGCCTCCTGCAACTCACCATCCTGTACACGCGGCGGCACATTCTTATTCGCCTGTAAACGCTCATGCAGACGCTCATCGAACGCATAAGACGGTGCAAAGCGGGTCAATCGACACATTCCGCTCCGCCCTCGGAGGCTGTGGCAGCCTCAGCAGTGGCGTGCGTTCATCGTATACCACTTCAGGAGTGCTGCTGCTCCCCCTCGACTGAGATGCAGGTTCACGTTCCTTGAGGGACTTTCACGAAATGCAATAGCAGCCGCAACGTCCTCATGCGGCAGGCCCGTGCGCCGAAACTCGTCTCTAGCAGGAGCCAAGTCCATCTCTTCATCTTCTTCCCCTTCAGAGACAGCCACTGCGAATGATGTGAGGCAAGAAAATAAGATGGAAGCAGGCTCTCCAGCTTACTTTGGGGCAGCCAGAACGGCACGAGATCTACGCGATTAGGCAGTAGGGTAGCGCAGCCATGGATAAATTTGCTAGCGACAGTCCGTGAGTGACACAGAACCACTTTTTTTGCGGGTGAAAATCATACCTGAACTTGGGAACAGCTTCGACAAGATGTGACTGGACCAGATCTGTCACCCACTTGGGAGGCTCTTGTCCAAACTGAGTCTGAAGTTTGACTTCTAAAACCCCATACCTTGACGAACGTGAACATGATGAACGTGAGCATGTTACGAAATGGCTCAATAAGCGAAACCCACTTGAAAAGCTCTTTATCCGCCGCTAACACCTGGTCAAAAGGATGATCAATCCCAATGTCGCTTCGCCGCCAGTTATCGCCAGTACGCGTCTGTCCGTCCCAGTTGTCTTCGCGGACCATAGTGAGTTCCGTATCAAGTGATATCCGTACACGAGGATCTCCTGGGAGCTGGAACGCAGTTCGGTTGTAAAACGTCCTCATGACTAGTATATTTGTCAGTAAAGAAGTCAGACATCGAACGTGCGTACATACCCGGGTGGAGCTGCTTCGTAAGAATACGATACTGAACTTCGCTTGCAAGCTGGATCATGGAATCGACTTCGGCTTGTGTCTTCTTGCCTTTCTCAACCAGAGCCTGGAGCTCCGCGTCCATGGTATATTCTCCACGCAGAAAAGCGTTCACGAGATTTTCTTTGATCGGGAAACTCGCCTTGACGGACCTTTCGTCCAGTCCTCTCTGTGGGTCTTACGCTCCACGAAAATCTGAGGGATGACGTTCAGTGGGCTCCACGAATAAAGTCAAGCACACTGACGGTTTTCACGCCTGTATCACCGTACCACCGGAGACGGATAGCTTCGGCACCCTCTGTTTTCTCCAGTCGACCGAGGTAAAGTTCAAGATCTTCATTGTCGAAGTATATTGAAGTAATGGCTGCAAAAAGCATCGACAATACATCCTGTGATGATTCAGAATCAAAAACGTACCAGCGTCCTTCTGTTCGAATTCCTTTTCGGCATTGAAGACTATAAAGAGAGATAAATCGGAAAAAGTACCAAAATGGTTAGTTAGGGTTAGGGCCAGCAACCCCTCACTTTATAATATTAGTACTGAGCGCGCCGAGCGCCAGTGAGAACCGGCCCTCACGGTATCGACGGAAAACGGCCAAAATATTGATGAGCCACAGACGTAAGATTTCCGTAGATTTCCGTAGACTCGTGCAGACTAAGTTAGTGGTGCCACGGATCGGCTCGGGTCTGCTCAAGCTCGGCATTTACTGATGCACCTGTAGTTTGGTAATTCTGGTGAGCCGAGTTGCTGATTCACTGTGTGAACTGGTTTGCAGCGTTAACTGGCCAGCCACACAAACCAGCTAAAGCCAGGAATGTATGAACCACAGCTTGAGCTGCGCTGATGCTGGTCCCTGTCACCTGCATGGGTGTGTTGGCGTAACCGTTTTATGTTTGGTATGCGATGCTCAGATGTTAGTACCCTGAATGTTCAGATTCCCCTGTTCGGCAGCACTCCGCACGGTGGCGAAGCATCGTCTGAGCTCTCTGAAACACGCTCGTACAGCTCAAAAAGCTTTGGCAGCTCAACAAAGCCACATCGTCGACCGTTCTATCTGTTCCGACCATTCCAGGAATTTCACATCATGCCCCGCACTGGACTCTTCGGCCCACCTTCACCTGCCAGACGCGCCTCCTCCGCTTTTTGGAATACTCATGTTAACCGAAGCAATGTCGAAGTACGTGAGGATGTCGAGGGCCTTGCCGCATGATCAACAAAGCCCACAATCACCACTCCGCCTATCCAGCGGTCTGTATCAGAACTCATTCATGTACTACACCATGCCATCATTCAATTTCGACGTTCAACCTCTCATTCTTAACTCACACCAACTAGCTTACACGCGTGCACTACTGTCCATGTCTGCGCTCATGAAGCCTGAAAAAGCATGATGCCTATATATGCTACAAGACGGCTACACCATATTACGAAAGTCAATATCCCATGGGCCATAGTGCTTCCGGTACGACGAGGGGTGGGCCACTAGTTCTCGAAGATGAGAAGCAGGAGCAACTGTTCTGTGCACTGCTTTCCTTCGTTGGCACAGCAGAGATATCCAGGACATCGGTTGAAACATTGTCGATGTCAAGACCTATAGCAAATAAATCGAATAAATACTGTGACGAAAATATCGCCTAAACCTATATCTCCTTGACATCTATTTTGTGAGACAAAATAACTACTTGAGCGCCGCAACGAGGCTTGGAATAGAAACAAAAAAACAAATTTCCCGTGCTCCCTGCAAGCACTAGACAACCGTTCGCGCCAACTTCACCGAGCGTTACACACTACTGCTAGTCGATATATGCACACGCTCTTGGAAAGCGATTGAGGTCATGCCGGTTGCTGCATTGGAGTCAGCCACGAGTTTGGCATGATATTCTCGAACGCCAAGGATCAGCCGTGGTCCTAGCACGAACATCTGCACGACCACGGAAATCTGAAAGAAGCCATACAAAGTCTCATCTTCTGGGAGATATTGGCTCTGTAGAAATGATAGATCGTGGCCACATGTAGAGGTAAGTGAAAGATTGACATACAGCTGAAGATGTTGAAGATAATTCAGTGATGAGCACAAAGCAAGAGACGGCAACAAAGCTATCATGTCCGTCCCTTCAGTGTAAAAAGGACAATAATCACAATATGAACTTACCTCGCAAAGTAAAGCACATGAGTTTCCATCAACACCGTAAAACAGTCCCCGATAATCCCTCCTGCCGCATGTAATCGCAGTTCACGGAAGTGTTTTACCGCGATCCAGACTGCGAGACATAGTGTGAGGACCTCCCACACAATGGAGAGTATCCAAGCAGCAAAATTCAGAAATAGGGCATCTCTTGCATAGCCAACCGTGCACTGGTAGGTGCCGGAGAGAATGAGTTCCTCTGGTATCCACCAATGAGCCCTATGCACGTTCGTTTTCATCTATAATTAAGCGTACCTCCTGAAGCATGTATGGTCATCAGAACGACATCTACTCCATCAAAAGTGTTGATCGCCAGGAAGGTGACAACGAGAAATATCAGGATCTTTCTGGATTTTTGATACATGGCATGCAACCGAGTGATGATGATGACTTGCAGCATGTTTCAGTCAAGTTGAATATTCCTGAGGTCTCGCAAGCGCCAAGCTCACCCCACAGCAGTGCAAATACTAACACATTCATCCAATTCTGTACGATGCCCATAATGAAGCCTAACAAATCCAGTCAGTGACCAGCCTCGGATAGCACACACTCCAAAGACTTACATCTGTGGCAGTATAGTGTGGCAGTTATTAGCAGACCAAGAAGTTTGTAGCAAAGAACCAAACCCACTGCTACAGGGCACCACGGTTAATTGAAGGGGAATAGCAGGCATCTGTGCAGAAGACTCACTGTATCTGTCAGCGAGATGGTCGGAACGTCATCTGCATGCCGCTGGTTAGAAGAAGCGATGAAAGTGAATATACTAAGGCGACATACACAGGATACCAATGCTGATTACGAGACATAGATGATTAGCACCACATCGATTGTTTAGCGTTCCGAACATACGCAGCATATAAGATTCCAAGATAGCGCGCCTAGAATACTTTCAAGTCAGCACATCCTGATAATTGCGACACACAAGCTATATACACTGAGGTACAGAACTGTCATAAGCGACCACCGTTGTCTCTGTAATTAAGTGCATTTTCATGTGTGTTCCCTCTGACATGAGACTCTACTCACCCAGATGAGTTCAACCTACAAAAAGATTATTAGCAAGACGGGTTCCAGTGATAGTATTGACATACCTCTTGTCCAAATGTGAGTGCTGAAAAATACTTGTAAGATATCAGGAATCCTTTAATATTATCGTGCTCACACCAATCATACGTCACCGCAACAAAGGCGGCAACTGCAAAACCGTAGTCAAGTTCAGATTGAGACATCAGCTTCAACATCCGACTGCTCTCCACGAACCTGGAAGATAGCTGGCAAAACGATATGCATTGATGGCCGGCCACCACGCGGGATCGTCTGAGACTATGGTCATATTGTTAGAGAATGGGTGTGGGTGAGAGGTGAACTTGGTAAAGGTATAGCGGTGACATTCACGCTATATGTACGCCGTGCTCGAAATATCAATAAGATCAAGTTGGTGGTTCTTGTATTAGAAAATTAATGAACTTGAACGTTCCCGGGAAGCTCCGTCTGTGGCTAGGTTGGGCTGTGATTAGAGGGTTACATAACTCTTCGCAAGCAGACGAGTACGAGATTCGGAGGTACAATAACTTGTTAACATGGGACAACGCGAAGAAAGGAACGGTACAAACTTGAGCTCAGTAGGTGTGGACGTGGACGTGACGATAGTAGATAGATTCCATCTTTGGCAGAAGCAGTGTTAGCACCAAATATGAACGCATTTTGTAACACGAATATCACTGATTTCTGGCCATGCTGTACATGGCGATGAATCAAGATTAATCAATATTTGATTCATCTGAGATCTGGTCGACGTCCCCTGCACAGTGCGATGACGATCACGTGGAATTGGAAACTAAAATAGTTCATTGCGGCTAAGCTCCTGTAGGACAGACCTTAAAGAGGAAATGAGTTCCTCACGTCAGCTGTATAACTACCAGCGTCCAAGGCTCATCCCCATGCCATCACATATCCGCCACCCTCAAGCCAATGTTGGTCCCCAGCGCAGCCAACAACACAAAGCAAAGAATAGTCGGTCCGTACTTGTCATAATAAAGCCCTTCCGCCGATCGTGCACGCAGACGAAGCGCTCGGTACACGAAGATGATCGCGGAATAGGCGATCGCGAGCAGCGCAGCCAGAGTGAACAGCGCAGCACTGATCAGGCCCCGTGGATCATCTGCAGGTACGAAGTTCAATAACGTCGTAGCGATAGTGCCGATCAGCACCGCAAAGCTCAGCCATTTCTGCCACCATAAACATCAGCAGACGAACTCCTTCACCTAATGCAAAAAAGTCGTACCAAAAACGTGCGCTCGTTTGCGAAATACACCTTGGGCTCTATACGAACAGGCACTGCAATCCGCTTGCCAGACGGCGCACACCAGTCTCTCACTAATAAACGGTCCTCCTCTCGCAGATTTTCCTCGTCCAGCCCTACAGCATCCTGCACCTCACCATCCTGGACACGCGGCGGCACATTCTTATTCGCATGTAAACGCTCACGCAGACGCTCATCGAACGCAGAAGACGGCGCAAGCGGGTCAATCGACACATTCCTCTCCGCCCTCGGAGGCTGTGGCAGCTTCAACAATGGCGTGCGTTCATCGTATACCACTTCAGGAGTGCTGCTGCTCCCCCTCGACTGAGATGCAGGTTCACGTTCCTTGAGCGACTTTTCACGAAACGCGATAGCAGCCGCAACGTCCTCATGCGGCAGGCCCGTGCGCCGAAACTCGTCTCTAGCAGGCGCCAAATCCATCTCTTCATCTTCCTCCCCTTCAGAGACAGGCTCAACATAGGAGTGTACCGGCAAAACGGGCGAGATGGGCGATAGAATACCGGACTGAAAATCAGGAGTACTCTTTGTCGGACGCTCGACTGTGAGGTATCCAGTATTGGGCTTGAGGATATCCGTGTCCACTGCGAATGGTGTGAGGCAAGAAAATAAGATGGAAGCAGGCCCTTCCGCTTACTTTGAGGCAGCCAGAACGGCACGAGATCTACGCGATTAGGCAGTAGGGTAGCGCAGCCATGGATGAATTTGCTAGCGGCAGTCCGTAAGTGACATAGAACCGCTTTTTTGTGGGTGAGAATCACACCTGAACTTGGGAACAGCTTCGACAAGATGCGACTGGACCAGATCCGTCACCCACTTGGGAGGCTCTTGTCCAAACTGAGTCTGAAGTTTGACTTCTAAAACCCCATACCTTGACGAACGTGAACATGACGAACGTGAGCATGATGAACGTGAGCGTGTTACGAAATGGCTCAATAAGCGAAACGCACTTGAAAAGCTCTTTATCCGCCGCCAACACCTGGTCAAAAGGATGGTCGATCCCAATGTCGGTTCGCCGCCAGTTATCGCCAGTACGCGTCTGTCCGTCCCAGTTGTCTTCGCGGACCATCGTGAGTTCCGTATCAAGTGATATCCGTACACGAGGATCTCCTGGGAGCTGGAACGCAGTTCGGTTGTAAAACGTCCTCATGACTAGTATATTTGTCAGTAAAGAAGTCCGACATCGAACGTGCGTACATACCCGGGTGGAGCTGCTTCGTAAGAATACGATATTGAACCTCGCTTGCAAGCTGAATCATGGAATCGACGTCGGCTTGTGTCTTCTTGCCTTTCTCAACTAGAGCCTGGAGCTCCGCGTCCATGGTATATTCTCCACGCAGAAAAGCGTTCACGAGATTTTCTTTGATCGGGAAACGAGCCTTGACGGACTTTTCTCCTGTCCAGTCCTCTCTGTGCGTCTTACGCTCTACGAAAATCTGAGAAATGACGTTCAGTGGGCTTCACAAATAAGGTCAAGCACACTGACGGTTTTCACATCTGTGTCGCCATACCACCGGAGACGGATAGCTTCGGCACCCTCTGTCTTCTCCAGTCGACCGAGGTAAAGTTCAAGATCCTCATTGTCGAAGTATATTGAAGTGATAGCTGCAAAAAGCGTCGACGATACGTCCTCTGATATGATTCAGAATCAAAAACGTACCAGCGTCCTTCTGTTCGAATTCCTTTTCGGCATTGAAGACTATAAAGAGAGATCAATCGAAAAAAGTACCAAAATGCACTCCCACTAACCGAGAACGGGTAGATGTCGTAAAATGGCCAGTTTCAGTGGAACGAGGTTATCTGGATGCACCTAAAATTGACTAGTTAGTAAACATAAACCTGACGAGAAAAATATTTATTACCCAATACTTTGTCGTCTGACGTACAAAGGCACTTTGGTTCCCGCCTGCGCTTGAATCGCCCTGTACAGGATGTCCTCGAGTGCGGACCAGGTCGTACAGCTTGGATAACTTGACGATCAAGATGTCCCAATTGTATTTATAGAAAGGCCTTTCCTCAAGATAGTGTTGAATAAACGTAGGTTTCAGCGGAAAGTTTGTTATTTTCTGACGGTGATAAATCAAGGATGACACATCAGGAAATTGAGAAAACGCACATCGTGTTTCTATGGAGATGACTGGTGAATTGGTATAAGGCGAGAGGCAAGAATGGACGTACCTTTAAAATTTTCAGGAAACCAGTGATATTCAACTTAGTGTACAACGCCAAGTCGTGAACGTCTGCTACGAGGGTGGCGACTTCTTCTTGAAGGCCGTGGAAGAGGTCTTCGAGTGAGGCATCAGATTGGTTATCGTCCATATCATCATCGTCATCGGAGCCCTCGTCGGGTCCATAGTCGGAAGGGCGTGCTTGATGCGATTCTGGGTCAGAGGAATGGGCGGGGAGCGCCTCGGAAGAAGATGGAGAAGATTCTTGAGCGACGAGTTTTTGAACGTCCTTTTCAGCATCCCGTATACGGCGAGATAACTCAGCGGTCTGGACAGCGTCAGCTGAAGCAGAGGAATGAAATGAGCTTTGATTATTTACCTTTTGTTTCTGGAAATCATAAACTTTATCGAGCTCCTGTTTCAGCATGGCGGTGAAATCACGTTCATCTTTGTCGTCCCAGATGTGAGAGGCGGTACGAGACTACCCAGATAGAGCGGATGAGTATGGGTCAAGCAATTTAAGGAAGGATCTACCTTGAGTTCACGTTTCAACAAATTGTAGTCGATGTAGAAGGGTCTCCATTCATCATAAAGGTTAGTCTGTCAGAACAAGATCGTCTAGTTCGCTTCACCTAATTTACCATACGCAAAAATGACGCACCGTGATCTTCCTTCCAAACTTCATGATGTGCCTGTCGACGACTAGCTAGGAATAAGTAGAAATCGTTTAGAAAAGAGCGTTCTACAAGTCTGCGGCAGTAGTTCACGAACACGGAACAAGGAGAAGAAGATTGGGCGTTAACGCGTTAATTTAATAATTAAGGAGAAGTGGAACATGCTGAGCCTTAGTCAGCGTCATAATCCACTTCTCGGTCCGACTCGGGAGAACGAGTCTCGAATCCCACGTAGAGATGACATGGAAGCACGAGATACACGCCGGACATAACGTTTTAAACTTTCTAAAAGAAGTGCATCACGCATGTCAATCACATGGTGATGAGCTCGACTTCGCATTATGAGACCGTGTACAGAAAAGAGCGTAACCGGCTTCTACAACTGGAACGTAGCAAAAATAAATCTTTGTCGACGCAAGAAGTATCTACCGCTTGCTGTTGAAAGCACCTAGTTAGTGGTTGGAGATACTCATTTGAAATGAGTACCACGACGAGAGAGAAAACCGAATTCTCGCAGAGTTCTCCACATCTTTTGGTCAAATCGAGCACGTCTCGTGCTACACGCTAGTGCTAGTTTGCACATGTACGCGCTCCTGGAAAGCAATTGAACTCAAGCCTATTGCTGCAGAGGACTCAGCCTCGACTCGAGCGTAATGCTCTCGAATGCAAAGGATTAGGCGTGGTCCCAGCACAAACAATTGTATGAGCGAGAAAATACTGGCAACGCCAGCATAAATCGCAGGTCCTAGGGAATCTGGGTTCTATAGAAACGATAAGCAGTGGTCCATATATAGAAGTCAGTGAAAGTTCGACATACCGACATTGAGACCACAGGAGACAAATAACCAAGCTCGAAGCTCGAAGCAGCAACAAAACTAGTACGCGTGAAATTTCAATCGAAGAAAAAGAGAACACATTCGCATATCAGCTCACCTTGCAAAGTAAGCCACGTGGGATTTCATTAATACCGCTAAACCGTCCTCGACGATATCTCTTCCCGAATGTCGTCGCAGTTCACGAAAGTGTTTTACAGCAATCCAAGCTGTAAGACACACTGCGACGACCTCCCATGCGGTAATGAGTATCCATGTCACGGTATACATAAGTGTACTATCTCCCCCCTCGAAGACGACATCACACCGATAGGTGTAAGAAAGAATGAGCTCCTCTTGCAATCGTCGATGAGCCTCGTGCCGCGATATTTGATACATAAATGAGCTCACCCCCTGACAAATGGCTCGTTGCTATTATGTCGAAAGCGCAGTAGAAAATGACGATAGCCAGGAAGGCAACAATGAGAAATGTCATGACCTTTCTGGATCCCTGATATACAGCACGTAACCGAACAATCATGATGACTTGCATGATCTTTCAGTCAAGTTGACACGACTAAGACATTGGAGTTGCATAGCTCACCGCCTATTATTACAGTTGCGAGGAAGTTTATCCAATTTTGTACGATGGACACGATAAGACCTGACGAATCCAGTCGGTGATCAGCCTCAGAGGATTATGTACTCGATACAAACTCACAGCTGTGGTGGTTATTATATTGGACTAGCAGGCCAATCAAGGATCTCACTCACCCCTACATGGAAGCGCAGTTTAGTGAATGAAAATGGAAGGAACATGTGCAGAATACTCACTGTACCCGTCATCGGAATTGTCGGAGCATTATCTGTATGTCACCGGTTAGAAGAAACAAACATCATGTAAGCGATGAGCCATACACATTATGTTGGTGCTGAGTGTGAGAGACGGATTGATTAGCACAATACAAGTCGCTTGGCTTTCCAGACGTACACAACAAATACAATTCCGAAATAGCGCACCTAGGTCATGATTAGGTTAGCACAACTTGTCGACCACATTATGATGCAAGTTACACACGCTGAGATACAGAAGGGTCATCAGCGACCATCGTTGTCTCTGTGAATCAATCATATATGTGAATTAGTTTTTCGGATCGGGATTCTGCTCACCCAGACCAGTTCGATCTATCATACTATTCTCAGCAACGTGACTGCGCCAGTAATAGCATCAACTCACCTCTTGTCCAAACGTCAGCGCTGGCAACACCGTCAGAACATTAGTGATTCTATAGCATGATGTTGCTCACCCCAATCATATATCACCCCAGCAGAAGAAGCAACTGCGAAACCACAGGCGAGGTTAGATTGACACATCACCATGATCATACAGCTGGCTCTCCACAAACCTGCAAAATAACTATAGATGAGAGCTACGTTGATCATTTGAGACTCGACTCAGATCATACTACTGTTCGAGGATGGAAGCGAGGGAATGGCAGACTTGGTGGTTTCGTGCTGGATACATCCAGCGCATTTATATGTGGTCGACACTGTGGATAGTAGTTCCAGTGAAATTCATTGGACGAAATCACCTGATAATAGTCTGAAACTCAGAGCATTAGGTACTGAAATCGAGGTGCTGATATTGTCGTTTTTTACTCTGAATTTTCAGCCGAAGTTGCAGTGAAATTTTACTCTGAAAGCACACTCTGAAACGATGGTCTGAATCTACACTCTGAATCTATGCACTGAATCCATACTCTGAAACGATACCCTGAAACGATACTCTGAAACAGTACTCTGAAAATGCACTGAATTTGTGCTGAAATTATGTTCTGACATTCACAGCAAGGTAATGGAACAAAGCACTGAATTACATTAATTAATGTTAATTGCAACTGGCATACTAGTAACAAGGACGCTGGAAAGGTTCAAGAGCACAAGCACAGTGGGGTGGGAGCAGTTGGGCCACAAATTCTGTTAACGACGGGACGAAGCCTAATCATGGTGTTGAAAACTTGAAGTGAGTCCTGGACCAACTATGTAATGCACATCGACTTACAAGGCGGGTACTTCGCCGGCAGGTGGAATCAGCTATGACTGTCCCCTTCCTGTTTGCCTAGTACAGAGTGAGAACTTGCTAAAGTAAGAAGACATTAAACAGACCTTTTTTCGTCCTTTCTGCTGCTGAGGGGCCACAGCTGTTGGCTGCAACACCTGGGCCACGGCTGTTGGCTGCGACACCTGGGCCACTGGCACATAGTCTAACTCGGTTACCTGATTCAACATGATCTTCATGAGAACATCATCGAACTGCTCATCTTTCCCTTCCTCATCAATGCCCTGGAGTGCATCACCAGCATCGGCACTGGCCACCATGATTTCGAATGCGTGCTGAAGCGTGCACTGCTGATTGTCAGTAAACCCCCGATCGTCGGCAATGAGTCGGCTGGCCATGTATGGAATAAGAACAAAATACGTGTACTGTTCATAAGAGAGTGGGGCAAAGGTATCAGTAGGAATTCCGTTCCGTGGGTCGAATAGCCTGCTGATAGTTGCACGAAGGACTGCACTGCCTTTCGGACCATAGCTATGGATCATTAGCATGATGTCATAAGAGTGCGTCAGTACTCACTATCCAGGCCGCGCCTTGTTGAAAATCGGGCGTCCAACATCAAATATCTTCAGGCGTGCAAGAAAAGCCAATCGTTTATCAAGCTCGACTCCATAGCCCTGTTCAAGTAGATCGGTAAGAAGAGTCTGATAAACAAAGCAGTCCTCCTTCGCGGCTTTATCAAAGATCAGTCGGCGGAGATCAGGTTCGAGCTTCAAAGCGGAGTGGTATACGGCGAAGTAATTGATATGGGATAGCCATCTGTTATCGTAAGAACTTTGAATGTGCCTCTCGCGCTGCAGGTTGCTCTGGATGGCAACACAGAGCTCCATCTCGAGCTTGAGTGTCTGACGCGTGAATTCACCACCTGGCATCCGCAAGCAGCGTTGGTATGCTTTGTATTTTGCAAGGACCATTCCCGAAGGATGTAAGGGCACGATATCATTGCACCCATCACTCGGACAGACAGTTGGGAAGTCCTCATCGGCAGCAGGTACAGTGGCCTGCTTCTTCGGAAGCAGGGGTTGAATAGGTTCGGTTGACTTTCGCTTTTTTGAGAGGTTGAGTAGGCGGGGAGGAACGTGCTTGTCAGTGGGGCCGATTTCCAACTGCTTATGGCCTTCGAATTCCAGGTCGCTGTCTTCCTCATTGGCTGTGCCTTCATTAGTCAGGGCGTCGTCCCCATCCTCGTCCTCATCGTGGCCTTCATCCATGTTCTCGTTCTCGTCCTCATTCTCGTCCTCGTTCTCGTCCTCATCGATGTCCTCATCCTCGTCTTCATGGTCCTCGTCTTTGTGGTCCTCGTCTTTGTGGTCCTCGTCCTCGTCCTCGTCCTCGTGGTCCTCATCCTCGTGGTCCTCGTCCTCATGGTCCTCATCTTCATGGTCCTCGTCCTCGTCCTCATGGTCTTCAAGTTCTTGTTCGTCCTCGTCCTGTTCGCCTTCATCCTCGTCCTCATCCTGTTCATCTTTGTCTTCATCCTCCTCCTCGCTGTCACAATCATGGGACTGTACAGCACCAGTTAGTGCATTCATGAAAGAGGTCAACTACGGACAAACTTACCACAGTTACATCACCTAGTCGATTTTTTCGGTCGTTGTTATGGTTGCGGAGGTATTGCTGGATCCAGGCACGCACTGGCCATGCATTTGCAAACTTGAGTAGAATCGGGTGTTTTTTCTGTACCTATACATAGTCAGTGTAGTAAGTTATATTGAGGCTTATGTGTGTCTCACCTTCGTTACAACAATGGCAATTTCGTTATCATCCTGTCCGCGGCGTGTCTTCTCGAGGTCCAGATACATTCTACATAAATGTCTTGTAGATGCCTAAAGTTAGAACATCAGCCAGGCTCATTTGAACACGCATATAGTCAGCATTGAACACGCATATAGTCAGCATACTTACCATTAGTGCATTGTACTGTCGTTTATCAGTCCCTAGGCCCATCGCATGCTGCACTGAATATCCGTTACGCTTACCAGCAGTCCCAGGTGGTTTTGGGATCAATCGTTTGGGCTTGGGTAGCGAGTCTGTCCCGCGATGAGGCTTCTTTTGCTTTCCTACAAACATGCGTCATAAGGTATCACACAAAACTCACACTTATCTCACGCTGTAATGAACTGATCTCCTGCTGCAGTTGGGTCATTTGCTCGGCCAGGAGCTGGAGGCGCGTCTTTTTGGATTTCTTCTGTGTTGTGGGCATATTCGATGGTGGTATTGAGAGACGGTCGGTGGACTTCATCAGAGATCAATGTCAGATATCACATGATATATTTCCCACGCTTCGGCGGTCAACACTTTAATTGTAAGAAAGAATAAGCTTGAATGCGGCAGATGGAAGAATATCAACATGTAAAGAGAATGCAGTGAGGATGCCAACGGCGGTTGTGAGAATGAATATGGGGCTGCTCGACATCGTATACATGGTTGATGATACAGGAGGAATGCAGTGAGATGTAAAGAGAATGCATTGAGGATGTTGACAGTAGTTGTGAGAACGGATATGGAGCTAAGCTGCTCGACATCATATGCAGGAAGGAGGGTACAGGAGAAGAGCACATGGCTGAGAGTGTGTGGTTGATGATACAGGAGGCAAACTGACGAGCGAAACTCCTGAACAGTCCATTCTCGCGTGTTCCAAATGCTGTTTGTGAGTGCACCTGAGTTCGATGAAGGAGGAACATCTGATAGGTAGATAATGGTGAGCGCTGAGTAGTGATACCAGATAAACATGGAATTAACTGACTGATGTATTGCTCGCGTAGCTCTGCAAAAATTGTAAGTCATCTTCAATTTGGCGCTTAAGTTGTTTGGACTTACATTGTATCTGTGAGTCGGATGCATTGTCCAACTTGTGGAGCATGATTGTGAAGGCCTCGAATGCAGGGGCTTACATTGTATCTGTGTGTTAGGTGCACCATCAGGAATTTGTATCGGACTGCAAGGTAGATCGACCGTCAGCGTGCAAACAGGACTTGTCACAACTGAGGCAAGTCTGACCGTGGGATATTATTCGGAACTTGCCGACACTTACCAGGTACCGCACACATCTGATTCACAATGGCCCTCCGGGCATCCCTGTACCCTCCATCTTTACCGCTTCCTTTTTCATAAGTGATACGCCCAGTTGTGAATGGGTTGATATACAAAAAAAACCCTCTGTACTTTCGACTCCGTTTGGGTTTTAGCAGCGATCACCGACTTGATGCGCACCGTGTGAAGTCATCTTTTGACTCGAAAGCTTGAGGAGTTCAGAACTGGTACTCCTTCACACTTACTAACTGATCTACAAGTAGCTGATGCACTTTTTTTTGTCACTCTAGTCATTTCGTTGAAATGCATCTTCTCCTCGTCCATTCGTTATTCTTTTCCTTTGGCCTCGTTCGGGCAGCTGTCACTGCCTATGGCCCGCATGTCCAGTCACCATTTGGGACTACGACGGCTGCCTCTGCCTCATACACGGGGTCGGCTTCATACGACCGAACGGTATTGCAACCTCCGCCCCCACCTAATCCACCCCCACCCACTCAGTTCAACGTGGACCTGCAGACCGGAGATGTCTCAGGAGTTTCAATTCAACAACAAGGCTCATTCTTTGGCTTCAGTATAGAGTTTAGTGTTACGACGCAAGTCCGTAAGTATTTTTTTTCACTCGCATGCGTATCCACTGAACATGTCTTGTAGTCGGGCTGAACAGGTGACTCATTCAGTTACTCATAAGGACTATAGCATTTACCCTGATTGCCAATTTGTTGCCAATGTATTCCATAGGTCCTTGATACTGCTACAGCTTGTAATTTGTCCGCAGACAGCCCCGATTATGGTATTCAGTCGCTGTTATTCCGCCACAATGTGGGCTGATCGATATATTCAAATAACTCTTAATAGGCTGCTTTTGTGCCCAGCCATTTGATTCCCTACTTCGAGGCCTCTGCTGACCCGGGCACCCAGCCAAACTATCAGAGTTCCATTACGCCCTTGACATACTTGAGCAACTGATCTCGTCCATCGTCCGTATTCGTCTGAGCCACGTCAGCAGTTGCTGACGTGTGCTGGGCGTTTGCGCATGGTGTTCGTGGTGTTGGGAATGGCATGGTGGAGCTTCGACATTGATTCAACATGTGGGCCGCGGCTTGCATGCTTCACTAAGAAAGAAGCACTGCGAAGGAGGATCTCCACATGGCAACACTACAAAGGCCCGGCTTCACCCGTCACGCGTCAACGCTCGCAAGCTCGCCATCCGTTGTGGAGCAACAATCTGTTTATATCCTGCATGTGTATTCTGGCCTTACACTAATCCACGTAGACAACATGCCTCCAGAGGCAAAAAAACGCTGTCGCCATGCACCTTCTTGCTATAAATTCTTGTCTCGCTCTCGCAGGGACAGACACTACGCCTCTGCAGACCCCAATGAAGCACTATGCTCTGATTTCGGTAGCTCAGACTCGGAGGCTGAGGATGACTCCCCGCATCCTTCCATGATCATCCAGGATGCAGCATCGCACTCCTCCCATCATGCTAATGAGTCATCTGTGTCTAGTTTAGATGGTACCTCTTCTGACGAGTCTACCACATCAGACGCTCATGATTTGTACAATTTTGACGAGGACGACGTGGACCACCATGCCATCACAACTCTTGACACCATGATTCTTGATCTAGAGGATTGGCAAGGTCCGACGAAGGCCAAAGAGATGCACAAGTTCCGTATGTATTTATGTTCAAGTACAAGTGCTAATTCTAATGTAACCTAGGTAATGATATACTCACTGACGAGGATCGTGATAACATACGTGCATTCCAGCTGAAGCTAGTTGGGCACATTCCTCGCCGTGTATTTGATCGCATGCGGCAGTCCTTTCGGCACAAAATGACAATAGATTCTGAATGGGTCATTCTGCGTCGCCTTGCCACATTGTCTGGCATTCAACCGATCAACTACGATTGTTGTATTAACTCATGCATTGCATATACCGACGACTATTCCCATCACACCCAATGTCCTTTTTGCAATGAATCACGCTATGATGCTGGTGGACGTGCGCGGCGACATTTTTCATATCTCCCACTCATTCCCCGTCTTCAGGCATTTTTCCAGAGTCTGGATATGATACAACTACTTTCGTATCGGAAGAACTATGTCGGAGAACCTGGCACCATCCGAGATGTCTATGACTCGGAGTGGTACCGCACACTATGTCAGACCAATGTTATGGTTGATGGCGTCAGGCGACAGCACAGATTCTTCTCTGGAAAGCACGACATAGCGTTCTCGCTATCAGTAGATGGTTTTCTACTTTTTAACCGTCGTCGGAGTGGCCCATCTGCGACACCACTCCTCCTAATGAATCTCAACCTTCCTCCTCTCGTCCGAACGCACCTTGAGAATGTTCTGTGTGTCGGTGTCATCCCTGGTCCTCATCAGCCCAAAGATCTTGCATCATTTATCTGCCCTCTTGATAATGAGCTCGCTGAACTTGCTGATGGTATTCAAACCTTTGACGCATCCGATCAAACCCAATTTTATCTCCATGCCTATAACATCTTCAAGAATGGGGATATCATTGCCATCGAGAAACTTTTGAATATCAAAGGACACAATGGCTACTCTCCATGCAGGTCTTGCGAAATGAAGGGTGTTCGCAAGATCAGTACTCGGGGTACTAACTACTACACTCCTCTCAAGACCCCTCGACGAGAAAATCAAACCCGCAAATCATATAATCCCCTCGATCTCCCTTTACGCACACACGAGGGATTTGTTAGTGTCCTCGAGGAGTTGGATGTTACAGTAACGAAGGGTCAGAGAGAGCGCCTTGCAAAAGAACATGGAATAAAGGGCGAGCCATCGCTTCGTCGTGTCAATTCAATCGATTATGCCAATTGCGCACCTTGGGAATGGATGCACCTGTTCCTCGAAAACATTATCCCACAACTCGTTGACCTCTGGACAGGGTGTTACAAGATGTTGGATGTTGGCAGTGAGGATTATGAACTTGCGCCACATGTCTGGGAAGAAATTGGCGCTGAAACAGCAGCAGCGGTGAAGCAGATACCTGCTGCTTTTGTGCGAGTCCTAGGCAATATTGCTGTTGATAAATCGATTTTTACAGCTGAAGGTTGGAGTTTTTGGTTCATGCACATTGCACCCATCGTGCTCCGAAATCGCTTTCCACGGGTCAAATACTACACCCACATGTGCAAACTTATCTCATTGATGAAGACATCTGTCAAGCTCGAAATCACTGCACAGGAGATCAATGATCTTGAACAAGGGTTTGCAGAGTGGGTCAGAGAGTTCGAGCGGTAACTAAATCAATTTCCGCGCGAAATGTGCTCACTTGACACCAACAGCTATTACTATCAATTCAAGGAAGATAGGTTAGCAGTCTGCACACTCCCGATTCATGGATGCCTGCATGTCGCAAAAGACCTGCGCATGTGTGGACCCGCTTGGGTCCACTGGACATTCTATGTTGAACGGTATTGTCTGCACCTCAGGACTGGTCTCCGTTCGAGACGGCACCCATGGAGTGGCCTTTCCCGCGTCGTTTTGTACACCGCATACCTCAGCCAACTCAGTGTTAAGTTCGACCTCCAAGATGAGCTCAAAGACCTCAATCCCCGCCGCGGACAACGAGAGCTGGAGAACGAACGTTCATTTGAAAACTGTGAGTAATGGAAGTTGTGAGCATAATACAACGCTAGATAGCAGAGTTGTGGAGCAGATCCCGAAATTGTTTTGCGAACACCATGTCGTTCCAGCTATACACCTGATGAGGATACACGCAAACGAATCGGAGTGTATCTCTTCCAGGTTCTTGGAGGGCGGCGCAACGATCTTGCACTGCACTTGCCTGCTGTAATGCCTCTGTGGGGGAAAATGAGGATAATTGGTGGTGGTGATTCAATCAGGACGAGATATGCTCTGAGGCGTATGAGCAACGCAAAGTATCGTGACAACTCATTTGTGCGAGTGAGTATTTTCACCTCGTGTAGCCACAGCTGACGTGTTGTTTTTGCTGTAGTTTGAAGTCTCATATTCTGACGTGGGAGAATCACGACCTGTCAATGTGATCGGTTATGGCCAGCTGGACAAGATTTTAATTTGTGAAATTGGCGAACACAAAATTTACAGGTTCCTACGCAATACAACGCTCATCCTCGCACTTATAACACCATGCAACACTGATGGGACAGATGCATCAATATCCCTAGTTGGATACAAAGAGTTTGTCGCACCAGTAGTTACAGATGTGCGAAACATCAAGGCAGTTGTTGGCCGGGTACAGACACGAGGTGAAACCTTTATCATTGACCGGTGGTTAGCACCTGGTGGCAACGAAGAGATTGGAGACGGTTCGGATACATCAGATAGTGATTAGTTTCATGTATACATATGTTTCATGATAATCAGGTACCTGTGTTCGTTGCATACTTGAAGTACACTGGGGGACCGCTGGAGTCTTCAATATAGATGGTGAAATGAGCGCGATAGGGACAAGGTCCTTGTCTGATACTGGGCATGTGTATGATGCGGATCAAGCTTTGGGTGGACAGGACCACGAGGAAGATGAGGTCGACGAGTAAGGGTAAGAAGTTTCATGATGAAATTGGCTTTGGTGGGTGGGGATGACGAAAGCATGAGGGTATCGAGAGTGGCGGCAGTGTGAGTAAAGGCTTGGTGCAACAGATAGAGAATCGAAACTAGCACCGGCTCCAACAAAGAGAGTTACTAGGCAAAGTGGGTAGAGCTCGGGCAGAACGAGGACACGACTAAAATGTTGCTGTACAGCATACGAAGTTTGTGCAACACTGTGTGATATAAGATG
The DNA here is from genome assembly GCA_016647685.1 of Suillus tomentosus. NCBI lineage: Eukaryota > Fungi > Basidiomycota > Agaricomycetes > Boletales > Suillaceae > Suillus > Suillus tomentosus. The sequence continues at coordinate 484,566 of JABBWJ010000030.1, read as the reverse complement.
TTGCACATTGTGATTGATACTGTGAGTGATGTGAGACGTTGTGATGCGCAGTGCGCAATGCATTGACGCTCACCTGGGCGAGACCCTCGGCCAAACAAGGTTGAGGAAACAGAGCTAGTCTTGCAAGCCACGTACATACAGTAACATACTACGAAGAAGCAGTGGCGCTTGGCACGAGAACGCCAAATAAATTACCATGTTAGGAAGGCGGTTAGAACACGCAGAGCTGAATCTGATTCAGTAAAATTTCCACTGAAAGGGTGGTGCTGAATCGAGGATGATCAGCTGAAATTCAGAATCAGCGCTCCAATGAAATTAACTGCATGCAGTTTCAGTGACACTTACTCTGAAACATTCAGCACCAGTGGATTTTCCAGTGAATTTCACCAAAACTACTATCCACAGTGTCGAAATGGGCATCATTTGATTCGATGATGTCGGCAGTCGCGAATATTTAAAGACTAGTGGCTAAAATTGATTGTTTCAAGTGTTAATATACACCCCGATGCTATTTTTGAGACGAAGTTCTTATTGTGAAGGTTCCATCAGTAAACCACGTAGTTCATTGATCTGGGCATCGCGGCCAGGCCTACGTGTATCGAACGAGCGTCTCGATAATCTTGCTGGCCCAGGTATCAGTCTCGATGAGTCTCTCAACGGGGTTAGATTCTGGGTATGGTGCCAGAAAAGCGACACATTAGAAAGGAACACACGGAGCAAATAGATAACTCGCCTGCCAACAAACCCTCTTCAAGCATACCTCTCGACATCTAGCCTTCTTGCTCCTCCCGGTCCGCAGCATCTATCATCTCGTACGCAATTTGTCGTTCTCTGTTATCTATTACAAGAAATGGAGGCGTATTGCCAATAGGATTCGATGGTGGGAAAGAGTGGTGCAGTGTAGCTGATGTGCATCAATTTTCACAGCCTTATACCAATCCTGATGCCATCAAAGTTCACATCCATTTGACATCCATGAGTAAGGTAAGTACATCATATAGCGCGAATGTTATCGCTAGTATCCATTTACCAAGTTCACGTCTCACCCACACCCATTCTCTAATAATATGACCATAGTCTCAAATGATCCCACGTGGTGGTCGTCCATCAATGTACATCGTTTTGCCAGCAATTTTGCAGGTTCGTGGAGAGCAGTCAGATGCTGATGCTGATGTCTCAATCTGAACTTGGCTGTGGTTTTGCAGTTGCCGCCTTCGTTGTAATGACTTATGATTGGAGTGAGCATGATAACATTAAAGGACTGTTGACGTCTCACAAGTATTTTTTAGCAATAACATTTGGACAAGAGGTATGTCAATACTATCACTGGAACCCGTCTTGCTAATAATCCTTTTGTAGGTCGAATTAGTCTGGGTGAGTACAGTTTCATGGCAGAGGGAACACACATGCAAGTACACTTATGTAATTACAGAGACAACCCTGGTCGCTCATGACAGTGATGTATCTCAGTGTATGTAGCTTGTTTCTCATAGTTGCCATTGTGTGCTGACTTGAAAGTATACTAGGTGCGCTACCTTGGAATCCTATCTGCTGCGTATGTTCGGAAGGCTAAACATTCGGTGTCGTGCTAATCGTCTGTCTCTTATAATCAGTCTGTCCATGGTTGGTGTGTCTCCTTAGTACGTTCACTCTCATCTCTTCTTCTGACCAGCGTTATTCAGACAATGTTCTGACCATCTCGCTGACAGATACTGTGAGTTTTCTGTATAAATGCCTGCCATTCCCCTCAAATTAACCGTGGTGTTCTGTAGCAGTGGGTGTGATTCTTTGCTGACTTCTCAGTCCACTAATGGCTGCCACGCTCTACTACCAAAGATGTGAGTCTGTTTGGAGTACGCGCTACCTGAGACTGGATTTGTCAGGCTGGATGATGTACATTATATGGGTTTGGACGGTTTTTATGGGATTTCCGATGTTGTGGGGTGAGCTTTGCACTTGTGAGACCTCGGTGATATTGGAATGACTAAAACATGCTGCAAGCCATCATCATCACTCGGTTGCATGCCATGTATCAACGAGACAGAAAGATCCTGATATTTCTTGTTGTCACCTCCCTGGCGATCAACACTTTTGATGGAGTGACAACTGTGATGTCAACGATGCATACTTCAGGAGGTACGCTTAATTATGGTGAAAACGAACATGTATAGGGCTCATTGATGGACACCAGAGGAACTCATTCTCTCCGGCACCTACCAGTGCAGGATTAGCTATACAGGAGATACCCTAGCTCTGTATTCTGCAGCTTGGATACTCTACATTGTGTGGGAGGTCCTCACACTATGTTTCGCAATCTGGATTGCGGTCAAACACTTCCGTGGACTGCGACAACATTCGACAGTGGGGATTATCGGGAACTTTTTTACGGTGTTGATGAAAACTCACGTGGTTTACTTTGTGAGGTAGGTTCATATTGTGATTATCGTTGCCTTTTTCCACTGAAGGGTCGGACTTCGTAGCTTTGTCGCGGTTTCGTGTTTCGCCCTCATCTTTGATTTATCTTCAACATTATCAACGGTATGTCAATCTTGCGCTTAACTCTGCATGCAACCACGATTCATCATTTTCATAGGGCCAAAATCTCGTAGGAAGTCAGACTTATGATGGCTTGGCTCAGATTTCTTTAGTCGTGCACATGTTTGTGCTGGGACCACGCCTGATCCTTGGCATTCGAGAATATAATGCTAAGCTAGTGGCTGACCCTGACGCAGCATCCTGCATGACCTCAATCGCTTTCCAAGAGCGTGTGCATATATCGACTAGCAGTAGTGTGTAATGCTCAGTGAAGTTGACGCAAACCGTTGTCTAGTGCTTGCAGGGAGCACGGGCAATTTGTTTTTTGTTTCTATTCCAAGCCTCGTTGCGGTGCTCAAGTAGTTATTTGGTGTCACAAAGTAGATGTCAAGGAGACATATATAGGTTTAGGCAATATTTTCGTCGTAGTATTTATTCGAATCATTTGCTATAGGTCCTGACTTTGATAATGTTTCAACCAATGTCCTGAAGATCTCTCAAAAAATTAATTGTTTCAAGTGTTTATACATCCTGATGCTATATGAAGTTCTTATTGTCAGTTGCAAATGAAGGTTCCATCAGTAAACCACGTAGTCCATTGATCTAGGCATCAGGCGGCCAGGCCTACGTGTATCGAACGAGTGTCTCGATAATCTTGCTGGCCCAGGTATCAGTCTCAATGAGTCTCTCAACGGGGTTGGATTCTGTCAGTGGGTATGGTGCCAGAAAAGCGAAATATTAGAGAGGAACACACGGAGCAAACAGATAACTCGCCTGTCAACAAACCCTCTTCAAGCATACCTCTCGACATCTAATCTTCTTGCTCCTCCCGGTCCGCAGCATCTGTTACCTCGTACGCAATTTGTCGCGCTCTGCCCTAGTTATCTATTACAAGAAATGGCAGGCGTATTGCCAATAGGATTCGATGGTGTCGTGTGGCTGATGTGATGCGCAAGATGCATCAGTTTTCACAGCCCTAATGCATTATGTAGTTCACATCCATATGTAGGACCAATGTTCCCTTTCTGAATATAACTTGGGGTGCGTTTCACTAGCCTCTCCCTTTGTCGGTCCTGGACTCCTAATGTACCCCTCGTTATGATTAATTGTTGTTGGCTACTCTGCAAAGAGCGGAAGATCAGAAGCCCCATTGTGATACTTATTTTAATATTTAAGTCGATGGGTATTCCTGAAGTACGTTTGAGGTCGATAGGTCTGACAAATGGATACGTATCTTGTTGATTGCACTTGGCTGCCTGAATGGATAGGTTTGTAGGCTACTATGAGTCGGGTAGTCTCAATATAACACCTTGCAAAGAGTCGTGCGTTACCGGCGCAACGAACGTCTATCTTCCATCAGGACTTCCCTTTCCTCAGCGACTTAGTATGTAAATTCGGAAAATGAAAAAAGAGACTTATCTGAACTATGCTTCCCGGGGATTTTTCATTCACGTGTATTCAAGTGCATTCCGCTTTCAAGAACATGTTCTTGGCAGGAGTTTTTTCCATTCGGTTTTGTTCGCTCATATTCATCGTACCAGAATTGGCTTGGGGATTATAGGATCGATCGTTACGACGTTGTTTAGATATGTGCATGCAAACAACGCACGGGTCTGACCGGCGCTGTGCTACGCACCAACTTTCGGCCGAGGGTGACGAAGTGATATTGTGGGGGAGATACGTTAGCCTTGAACGGTGCGCGTAGCCGTTCATTCGGTTTGGTTTTGGGGTTCAAGTTCACGATGCCAGCACGCTGATGCAACTGGATGGAGTGGTGGTGACTCCAGGTAGCTCCTGATAACTCCATGGATGCATAAAATTTGATATGAAGAAGTGCGGGATTCGTGCGATCTGATGGATCGTGCCACCACGCTGCTTCTCTGCTCAGGAAGGAAAATCGAGGAAAATGAGAGAAAGAATGCAAAAACAAAAGACACGCCATTGCAAACGAGACCACACACAGGAATACCATAAGAAATCTTCGCATTGTCAATGAACAGACAACAAAAGCTACCCTGATAAACCCCCAAAGACATTGAACGCACCAATCTATCCAGCAGCGCAATATTATGTACACCGTGAGCGTCGCTTGTTCCATTGCATCATCGATATTGTTATCTTGACCTTCGTTCACAGGTCACTAAAGTCCCTGTTTCTCAGCACTGCGGCTCGGACAGCTGCGGAGGCGGCAGCTCGTGAGTCGCGCTGCGATTGTACTCCTGTACGACTCCTGGGTCTGATTCAGAACATGCAGGTGTCAATGCAAGCCAGGAGAGTGCAAGTGCTGAGCACGAGTACTAAGCGAGTGAAGCTCTCGCATGAACTACTAGTATCAACCTCGGGATTTGATCAAGAGAATAGTCGTGTTATTAGAATGGTTGTAACTCGCACGAAGTTGTGGTCATGAAGGAGTTAAAGTTTGAATTTGGAAGGTAACATTGTGGCTACTTACCAATGTGCAGGGTGCGGAGAAGTGTCTGTGCAGATACGGTGGCACCACGACGTGCCCGTAATTCACGCTATAGCTCGTCCAGTACATGGCAGGATTTCGACGAAGGCTAGCAGTGAGAAAGGCAATTTCATTAATACTGGGGTTGCGACGCTTACCGCGATGCCCTTTGTTTGCATTTTGAGATGCAATGCTGGCAGTCCGAGCCAGACGGATAGTTTTGTATATAAATGTTTTGTTGACACCGAGTAAACGACAGATACTTGCAACGGAATATCTGCATTGGCGAAAAACAGGTATGCGAGCTTTTAAAACAACTGTTATTTTATCAGGCATCACACACTACTGTCAGTCGATATATGTACGGGCTCCTAGAAAGCGATTGAGGTCATACCAGTAGCTATGTCGGAATCAGGCCACGAGCTTAGCGTTATATTCTCGAACAGGCGTGGTCCCAGGGGCCAGCATGACAAATATCTGCACGACCGAGAAAATCTGAAACAAGCAATAAAGTCTGAATTTTGATCCTTTAGAAATGAGGGATCGTGGTTGCATGCAGAGGGTCGTGGTTGCGAGTCAAGTGCGGCCGGCAAGGTACTTTGATTACAAAGATACTCCCACATGCAGGAGGACTTTTCTCATTTACGCTCATCACTCACTGCAGGTACCATTAAGAGGACCTCAACTCCACAGATGATCGAGACAGACGGGCTGGTGGCAGGGGCAGTAGGTGTTTTGTTCGGAGTCGAGGAGGTTGCGTGTGCAAAGGTACGTCATCATGATTCATCATCACAGCTCTATGCAGACGAAGCACCTACTAGGCTGTACCGCAGTTGGTCCCATGCTGCATTGTATTCTACCCTCACCTGTGGTAGTATTTTCATTATTTTCCCAGACCCTATCTATAACTTTGTATATGGCGGGGACCTGGGGGTCGTTTTGGAAGTGGGCGTGGATGACAGCTCTTTTTGTGCATGCTTGCGTCCATTTCCTTCGTCTAGCGACACGACGACATATGGCTCTCCACCAATATCTTCTTGAATTCCTCACCTACCTCAATTGATTCTATTCTTGAATGTCACATCTGCAGCAGTCGCAGGTGTCCGACCCGCGCGGATTGGGGCTGCGCGCCCGCTGATTCGAGCTTGACGTTCCCAAAAATCTAGCCTTGCTCCTGACATTGTTCTTTTACAGTTGTTGCATGTACAAGCCGCCGTTTTCGACAGCATAATATGATGAGACACGGGGCTACGTTGCGGACGGTTTGCTGTGCATGCTTGCTATCCGTTTGATTTTTCGTACGTCTCATTTGTTATTTACTACGAGGTAACCTGTTGAACGGCTATTCCTCCGTATTAATCCATGTCCTCCTTGCTATGTTCATGGTCTAACTCGCTTTACTTCGCTGATGGGTTCTCGATGTATCGATCAGAATATTTCTTCGGAGAACGTGGAAGATGATCGTTGTTGTGTTGCCCAAGGTAAAGAAAACTCCTTCTGGATTGTGGCTTATTATACGTGTAACACGTTCTGATGCAACCCGGAGCTGCAACTCTCGCGACCGCACAAAGATAAGACTATGCTCAAGGCTGTAGTTTATGATACGACATGATAATCATTTCCCATAATAATGTCTTTGCTAATGTCCGTTGCATCGCTTGGATCCCACATCTTATAAAGGACCCAGAGCTAAGCGAACTATCGCCATCAACTAGTATGATGACTTTGCAAGTGTCCCAAGCTGACGTGTTCTTGTGGTCAAAGGTGAGTACAACTTCTGTAATTGAGGTAATCCTGGATCACTAATCTCTCGTCCCAGTACTATTATGGTGCGGGTGTCATTCATCAAATCAGTTGCTTTCGTTGATCTATGTCCCTTATCCTGATAGCTGCATTAACATCGCTTTGGGTGAGCTATAGAATTTATCATGACCTTGCGATAATTCATTGTTTGCTTTAACATCAAGATGTATGACTGCATACTTTGCATGCCTGACTCGGCAAGTGAAAATTTACTTGAACGCCCTATAGTATATACTCTGAACTATAGTTGATGCAGGTCGCTTTCATTCTCGATTCTCGGTACGGGCTCGGCACGGTGTTTTATCTTGCCTGCAGTCTCTCTCCATCTGTCTTCATGCTACTGAATATGCTTGGTGAGCATCGGATTTGCACCTTCATATTGTCCTCGGGGTGTAATGCGTGTCATGCAGTGACTTTTCTGCCTAGTGGCTCATACACTGTATGGTCAAATGTTGCAAATATGTGAATTTAACTCATACCCCCATCATAGCTTTGTCGCTGGATATATATAATAAATATACGTGGGTCTAATAATGATTTACCTTGGCACATACTGACTCTGTGTTCAACACCTCAGTTGCGGGGTTTCTGTCTATGTTTTCTGCGGAGTGTGGGTTTACAGATCCAATTCAGTCATTGTCGATTATGCGTTCTAACATCTGCACGAATCCTTGATGGTCTAGGCATCTTCATACTCAGAACGATGGCAGTATGGGAGCGGGATAAAAGGTTCGTGGTATTCAAAATAATCAATGTCATGGTAAGGCCCATACCAGGAAGCTGCCGACTCTAGCTAATATGTATAACTCATCCCCCGCAGGCTTATTTAACCCCAATATTTGTCTTCTTCTTCCAAAAATTTATCCCGTCAATGGGTGAGTAGATTTCTCAGAACTTTACCTGCTCAAATCTCTGATCCATAAATATAGAAGAATGCTCGATTCCTGGGGGTATCGAATATGCAAATACGGAGGAAAGGTCTACAGTGATTGTCGTGTACTGCTTGTTAGTTGTTGGCGAGTTAGGTCGGTATTTGGAGCTGGAACTCAAATATGAACTCGAACTAACCGCATGCCTTTCCATGCATACTCTTTCAGAAATATTGGTGTGCGTGTTGTACCGCACCTTCGAGAGTCATGGTGGCTGGAAAATCGAAAATCGTCTTGTGCGGGGTCTCGTGCATCATAATTTATTGTACTTTGGCTGCAGCTTTGGTTCGTGCTCAAATCATTCTCAGATGTATATTTACTTGCTAAACCGCCCAGCTTTCTCTCTTGGCGTCATCCTGGCCTCAATCTTCCTTCCGGTGAGTCACTGTACACACTCAAAGCTGCCCCATTAACGCAAGTAGTTTTCGGTGATGCACATGATTGCAGAGTTCGTCTAATCTTGCTTGGAGAAAGCGATAGTTACTCATTCGGCAGCAGGACTCAAGTCATCGTTCTATCTCTCATGGTCACGCGAATGCATAGAGACTTCTGGAGATCGGATCGTGTTTCTTGTGGCAACGATGAAGTGGATCTCACTCTCTCAACGTTCATGGCAGCAACCCCAGATGTCGTGTGAGTGTTACAGTAGTTGCTCCTTTAAAGCGTCATGCAGCTAATACATAATTGGGAAAAGACTCTCACAAGATACGAGTAGACATTGTCCCAACAATGCGTAGTACAGATAGATGGACGCTTGAAGGCGTCATACTAGTTTGATTATGTACTGACTCACTATGGACTACTTCGGTGTTTTGAAAGCACCTAATACATTTTGTTGAGTATGCAGTTCGTCCGCTGGTTCTGTGCAGCGTTGATGTTTTTGTTTTCGATACTCACACATCGTCGTGTCTGGCAGTAAATTTATGGATCAAGAGCCTCTATAACATTGTATTGCCTAGGCATCAGGAAATCACCGAGTTCCTTTTTGTACTTGAGATTACTTACATAAAAATGGAATTAAGGCGGCCAAGGAAAATAAGTTACCGTTTGTATCCAAAGTTACTTTATTCTAAGGGCCGGAAGCAAGAGCGAATCGAAATTTGCACCAATACTAACGTTCCAGCGACATCACCAAAAAACATTTCTCGCCCCTCGACTCCTTTAGTACGGATATTCAGGATATTGGTTGAACATTGTCAATGCCAGGACCTACAACAAATGATTAAAATAAATACTGCGACAATAATACTACCTAAATCTGTCTCCTTGATATCTAACTTGACTACCTACCAACGAGGCTTGGAATGGAGACAAAAAATTCTCGCTTATTACAGAGCACCGGACAACCGTTAACATCTCATGTGTTACACACCATGGCCAGTCAATATATGCACGCGCTCCTGGAAAGCGATTGAGGTCATACCAGGTGCTGCGTCGGGGTCGGCCATGAGCTTGGCGTAATATTCTCGAACGCCAAGGATCAGGCGTGGTCCCAGCACAAACATCTGCACGACGTCCAAAATTTGAAGCAAGCCACCAAAAGTCAGAGTTTCTATGGGATTTAGGTCCTATAGAAATGATAAACCGTGGGCGTATGAAGAGGCAAGCGAGAGATTGACATACCTCTAAGATTGTTGGAGAGAAATTGATAATGAGCTCGAAGCTAGAAACAGCAACAAAGCTACCATGTTCAACCCTTCAGTGGGAAAAGCAGCAACAATCACGATATGAGCTTGCCTCGCAAAGTAAAGCATATGAGTTTTCATCAACACCGTGAAACAGTCCCCGATAATTCCTCCTGCCGAATGTTGTCGCAGTTCACGACAGTGTTTTACGACAATCCAGACTGCCAGACACAGTGCGAGGACCTCCCACACGGTGGCAAGTATCCAAGTGATAGAAATCAGAAGTATGCCATCTTTTGCATATCCAATCGAGCACTGATAAGTGCCGGAGAGAATGAGTTCCTCTGGTATTCATCAATTAGCTCCATGCATGTGTTTTGATCACAATTAAACGTACCCCCTGAAGTATGCATCGTTGTCATTATGATGACCACTCCGTTGAAAATGTTGTCAGCCAGGAAGGTGACAACGAGAAATATCAGTATATTTCTGGATCGTTGATACATAGCATGTAACCGAGTGATCATAATGACTTGCAGCATGTTTCAGTCAAGTCAATATCACTGAGGTCTCGTAAGCGACAAGCTCACCCCACAGCATTGGAAATACCAAAGTATACGTCCAATCCTGTACAATGTACATAATAAAGCCTGACGAATCCAGTTAGTGACAGCTTCGGGTAGCACACTTCAAACAGGCTCACATCTATGACAGCATGGCGCGACAGTCATTAGTCAACCAAGAAGTTAGTAAAGAATCACACCCACTGCTACAAGGCACCGCGGTCAATTGGAGGGAAGTAGTGGGCATCTGCGCAGAAGACTCACTGTATCTGTCAGCGGGATAGTTGGGACGCTACCTGTGCACCAATGGTCAGAAGAAGCAAAGACAGCGAATATACTAAGGAGACATACTCAGAACGGCCAGGCTGATTATGAGAGATGGATGATTAGCACGACACTGACTGTTTAGCCTTCCGAACATACGCAGCAGATAAGATTCCAAGATAGCGCACCTGGGATACTTTGAGATCAGTACAACGTGGCAACCGCAAAAAACAAGTTACATACGCTGAGATACAGAAATGTCATTAGGGACCAGCGTTGCCTCTGGAATCAAGCATATTGTTATGTGTGTTCGTCTGACATGAGAGTCTACTTACCCAGATCAATTCGACCTGTAAAACCATTTTAGCGAGATGGCTGCTCCGACCATAGCATTAATATACCTCTTGTCCGAATGTAAGTGCTTAAAATACTTGTAAGATATCAGCATTCCTTTACTATTATCATGCTCACCCCAATCATACATCACCCCGACAAAGGCAGCAACTACGAAACCACAGCCAAGGTTAGAGTGAGTCAGCTTCATATCCGACTGCTCTCTACGAACCTGCAAAATAGCTGGCAAAACGGTATGCATCGATGGACGGCCACCAAATGGGATCGTTTGAAATCATGGTCATATTGAGAGAGACTCTAGTGGGTGTGGGTGAGAGGCGAACTTGGTAGATGTATGTCAATAACATTCGTGTTATATATACGTATAACTGCTATCCAGTGCATGCCAAGTAATCGAAATGAGATCCGAGTCAAGGGGCGATGTCTGTGCACTCCACGTAGATCACTTGACTGCGAACGTGTCGGGTACCATAATTTCTTGTATTCCTTATACAAAAAATTGCCGGACTTTGCTCCAGCTTCGTGTGGTGCTGAGTCGGACTTGCGTTTGCGTGGTTCGACTAGAGAGGTTGGGCTGTGCCTAGAGCGTTAACTCTTTCCAAGCAGACGAGTATGAGATTCGGAGGTACAACAACTTGTTGACTTGAGACAACGCGAAGATATAAGCTTGGGGTACACACCTATCACTTTGCACTAGTGAGCCTGGAGTTCACTGGTAGACGTTGACATGAGACACGACTCCGATATGAACGGTAAATTGTGTAGCTAATGGCACCGCAGGAGTGACATACGACATGTGGTGCGAGAGGTCAAGAAGTGAGTGGAACGGATTCAGGACGTAATATGGGTCGTCAAAAGTACAAGATGACAATGATAGCACTGGTCATGGTAATAGCCAACACCTTTCGGTGGAGGTTCGGGCCACGATTGACGCGACGATCACGTGCATGTGGGGCGTAGCTATTTTGACGCGGTCCTGCCGCGCCTGCCGCGGTCGTGACGCGGCCGTGACGCGGCGTGACGCGCATGTGACGCGGCACTGACGCGGCACTGACGAGCCTTGACGCGGCACTAACGATCCTTGACGCGGCCACTGACGCGCCATTCCTATATTCTATATTCAACTTCCAGATCAAGTTGGATGAGTTCACGACCATTCTTTTGTTATTTTATTTGCCTCAGAGCCATGTACAACTAGGTATACATAAGCCAATGACTATTTTCTTTTCCTCCCTCTTTGGAACCTTCGAGCCTGTGGAGCACATCGACGTTTAACGGGCGGACATTCTTCGGCCGGCAGAGAAGGAACTACAGCTTCGGATAGCTCGTCTGCAGACTCCAAAGATGTAGCATCAGAGTTATCACTGAATAAGGGGCCGCGCTGTCAATCACATAAGTTAGATATCTATCGAACGGAGCAGGTAATGTCTTCCTCACTTCAAGTTCACTCTCGCTATAATCTCTTGCAGAAACCCATTCATCAGGAATTCCGACATACACATTCCATCGCCTGTGATGTTGGCCCACATCCAAACCCCACTGCTGGTTGCCTGCAGGTCCTGCTTCTTCGGAATCCTCGAACATCCTTGCTTCTAGTGCGGTCAGACACTCGAGGTCGACATCAGCCACGAAGCTATTGGTAGGATAGCTTATCATGAGATCAGCCCAAGCCATCTTCAACAGCATGCTATCGTTCCATTCTTCGTTTCGAGCTTCGATGCATTTTTCAAAATCACTGGCCTTTCGGTGAGCAACCACGAGAGTGAAAGCATGCACCAAAGGCATGCCACCAAGCCATTTTTCGACTTGACCCGAAGCACCAGGAACATTCTCCGAGAACCAACGTGCAATTTTGGCATACTCGTGAGATGAGATGTCACCACAAAACGGTATGCTGTATGCACCCACATCATCTGGCTTCTTCTTCGATCGCAAGATGTAGTCTATCACGGGGTATGCCTCCGCACCATATTGGTTCAAGTCTGGACTGTCAAGGAGCTTCTGAAGCGAAGCAATATGTGGTAGTAGAATGTCGTCCAGTTCTTTTGATACTTCCGCTGACATAAAGTTTTGAATCAAGTCTTCTTCGCAAGGAGTATCCCAAGAGTGGATCCATTCTCCGAGCTACACAATACTTCGTGTCAAGAGGACTGCGAGTATAACCAGTCACTGTCACTCACGCGAATCTCACGCCTCTTAGCTTGGTCCTGCCAAAGTTCATCCACGAGATCTCCTTGCTCAACATCACCAGGAGGTGATCCCAAACTTGATGGGAATCTGCAACCGCGTGACGCGGCATAGAGTGTGGATGTTGATATTAGTACAGAGACTGCGAAGATATTTGGGAGAACTTGTCGTGGTGTGAGTAGTGCTTGACGCAGCCTAAACGAGGCTTCTGACATGCCATGGTTGGGGCTCGACGTGTTGGTGCAGGGTATAGAGAGTGGATCAAACTTGGCAGGGTGAGGTCGAAGCTTGACGCAGTGAGACAACACTTGACACTGCATCTGAAAACCAACATAGATGAACGAATTAGAGGTAATGCAACAATATAGGACTGACGCGCAAGATGCATACTAGTAGTATGGGCGCAGAGGACAAGCACTGTAAATTTGGTGAGAGGTGAATACAGCACTATAGAGCCTGTACGCAGGCAGACACTCATATGTTGATCATTAACGATGATTCAAAGTGTTTGGAATGCGATATGAAGTTGTGTAAACATGATTTGTACATAGGAATTTGTTACAGTGCCGCGTCACATATGCCGCGTCAGTGCCGCGTCACAGGCGCGTCACGACCGCGGCAGGCGCGGCAGGGCCGCGTCAATTTCACCTGGCCCGTGCATGTGAAGTCTTTGTTTACACCGCCTCTGGCCTGGCCCCTGGGGGTACCACGACTCTGGGCCACCAAATCCTTTTCCGTAACTCCCTCATGGCGCAGGAGCACCTGTACCGAAGTAAACCGTACCCACGTCCTTCAAAGCTCATAGAACCTTCCCTTCTTCAACCTCGATTTGTGCCCTCAAATCTCCCCCAGAGTATGACCACAACCTAATTCTCGCATACGCCTTCCAAATTCGAAATCCTCAATTATGGTTCAAACGTCGATCCCATCGTCAAGTTTGTTGAGAACATCTTGGCTGCCTTGATGTGATCAGTTTGAAAACCTGCTACGTCCTAGAAGCAGGTCTCTGCCACCAACCAACCACATCGACTCGGGATTCACCTCTCCCTGTCTCGAAGTCGCCATCACCTTCACAACCTGACATCAAGCAGCAGATGCTCGACTCCTGCCCTATTGCCGGTGCTGGTCCATGCATGACCCTTTCTGGGTGTGTTGGCGTAACCTTTTTGTTTGGTGTGCGATGCTCAGATGTTAGTACCATGGATATGTTCAGATTCCGCTGTTGGGCAATGCTCAGCAGCACTCCGCACGGTAGCGAAGCATCGTCTGAGCTCTCTGAAGCACGCTCGTACAGCTCAAAAGCTTTGGCAGCTCAACAAAGCCGCATCATCGACCGTTCTATCTGTTCCGACCATCCCAGGAATTTTACATCATGCCCCGCACTGGACTCTTCGGTCCACCTTTACCTGCCAGACGCGCCTCCTCCGCTTTTTGGAATACTCAAGTTAACCGAAGCAATGTCGAAGTACGTGAGGATGTCGAGGGCCTTGCCGCATGATCAACAAAGCCCGCAATCACCACTCCGCCTATACTGTGGTTTGTATCAGACGTTCACAACTCATTCACGTACTACACCATGCCATTATTCAATTTCGACGTTCAACGTCCCATTCTCGACTCACGCCAACTGGCTTACACGCGTGCACTACTGCCCATGTCTGTGCGCTCATGAAGCCTGATAAAGCATGATACCTATATATACTACAAGATGGTCACACCATATTACGAAAGTCAATATCCCATAGTGGTTCCGATATGACGAGAGTGGGTCACGAGTTGGTTGTCCTCGAAGATGAGTCGCACGAGCAAATAGAAACTTGCATCAACGTTCCGGCGGTATCGCCTATAAACATCTCTCGCTCCTCGACTTTCCCGTTCTGGGCACTGCTTTTCTTTGTTGGTACAATAGATATATACAGGACATCGGTTGAACGACGAAAACATAACCTACATTTGACATCTATTTCGTGATACAAATAACTACTTGAGCACCGTAACGAGGCTTGGAATAGAAACGAAAAAACAAATTGCCCGTGCTCCCTGCAAGCACTAGATAACGGTTCGCGTCAGCTTCACCGAGTATTACACGCTGCTGCTAGTCGATATATGCACACGCTCTTGGAAAGCGATTGGGGTCATGCCGGTTGCTGCGTCGGAGTCAGCCACGAGTTTAGCGTTATATTCTCGAAGGCCAAGGATGAGCCGTGGTCCTAGCACGAACATCACGACCTCCAAAATCTGAAACAAGCCAAACAAAGTCTGATCTTCTAGAAGATATCGGTTCTATAGAAATGATGGGTCCTGGTCCCATGTAGAGGTGTGCAAGATTGACATACCGTGAATGATGTTGGAGAGAATATAATAAGGAGGTCGAAGCAAGAGACAGCAACAAAGCTATCGTGTCCGACTCTTCAGTGGAAAAAGGGAACAATAATCACAATATGAACCTACCTCGCAAAGTAAAGCAAATGAGTTTTCATCAACACCCTAAAACAGTCCCCAATAATCCCTCCTGCCGGACGTGATCGCAGTTCACGGAAGTGTTTTACCGCAATCCTGATTGCGAGACATAGTGCGAGGACCTCCCACACGATGTAGAGTATCCAAGTAGCAGAATCCAGAACTAGAGCATCTCCTGTGTAGCTAATCCTGCACTGGTAGGTGCCGGAGAGAATGAGTTCCTCTGGTATCCATCAATAAGCTCCATGCACGTTCGTTCTCATCCATAATTAAGCGTACCTCCTGAAGTATGTGTCGTTGACACTACGGCTGTCGCTCCAGCAAAAATGTTCATCGCCAGGAAGGTGACAATGAGAAATATCAGGACCCTTCTGTCTCGTTGATACATGGCATGCAACCGAGTGATGATGATGGCTTGTAGCATGTTTCAGTCACTCCAATATAACCGAGGTCTCGCAAATGCAAAGCTCACCCCACAGCAGAGCAAATACCACAGCAACCGTCCAATCCCATATAGTGTACAACATCCAGCCTGACAAATACGATCAGTGACCAGTCTCAGGTAGCACACATTCCAAACAGACTCACATCTTTGGTAGTATAGCGTGGCGGCGATTAGTGGACTGAGAAGTCAGTAAAGGACCACACCCACTGCTACAGAACACCATGGTTGATTTGAGGCGAATGGTAGGCATTTATACAGTAGGCTCACTGTATCTGTCAGCGAGATGGTCGGAACATTGTCTGAATGCCGTTGGTCAGAAGAAGAGATGACAGTAAATTTACCAAGGAGACACACCAGCCATGGACAGACTGATTATAAGAGATAGACGATTAGCACAGCACCAAATGTTTAGCCTTCCGAACATACGCAGCAGATAGGATCCCAAGGTAGCGCACCTAGGATACCTTCAAGTCAGCACAAAATGGCAACTACGACAGACAAGCGATGTGACATACACTGAGATACAGCACTGTCACGAGCGACCACCGTTGCCTCTGTAAATAAGTGTACTTTCATGTATGTTCCTGTGGCATGAGACTGTACTCACCCAGACCAATTCGACCTACAAACAGATTGTTAGCAAGACGGGTTCCGGTGATAGCATTGACATGCCTCTCGTCCAAATGTTAGTGCTGAAAAATACTTGTGAGACATCAATAGTCCCTTAATGTTATCATGCTCACCCCAATCATATGTTATTCCAACGAAGGCGGCAACTGCAAAACCGTAGCCAAGTTCAGATTAAAACATCAGCCTCAACATCCGACTGCTCCGAGTCCACGAACCTGCAAAATAGCTGGCAAAACGATGTACACTGATGGACGGCCACCAAGTGGGATCATTTGAGACTATGGTCATATTGCTAGAGAATGGGTGAGAGGTGAACTTGGTAAATGCATAGCGGTGAGCATCGGCGCTATATCATATACGCTGCGCGGCGCGCGCCGTACTACTACTCACTATAGTTTGGGAACCGAAATTTCTGGACCTATCTTGGTCCAGGTCTGTGTCCTTTTTTCCGCCAAAAATCCACGATCATGCTGGCCCGCTCGCCCGTTTACTCACGCCACTTCTCAGTTGACGTCACGTCTTCTCCTTTTCTCTCTCTGTCAGGTTATTCGAAAATTCGTCTTAGCTTGTCTCAACCGTTCGGTCTCTCTGGAGAAGTCAGTACACATGCCTATCCGATTCTACAACCCCAACCCTGCGATTCCACGAGCTGTAGAAATATGTCATCTTCCATCCCAAGCCTATCTGAATTATCCGAAGAAGGCAATGCGTCGCGTGAGATCTCATACAATAACCATGAGATTGTTATGGAAAATGTTGGGTATACGAAAGGGGCGGCCAGCCGGCAGTCCATGAAGCTTCATGCATTAGCATATGCTTTGGATCTTTCTGGCCTCACGCATCGGTGCCAAATTTATCTCCGACCGAAAACCTGGCTTCGTGTCGTTTCTGTTTCAGCATCGATGTCTTAACATCAGCAAAAACCCCCTTTTGATATTGGCGAAAATTGGATCATATTTTGTAAAACGTAGAAAATCATGTACCGTTTTCCCAAATGTGCGTCAATCCAATCCAATATTCAGCAAATTTGACTAATGTGTTAACAGGGCCACAGAATTCACGCAAGTGAGGGAAAATTGTTTGGTACACTGGGAGTACTAGTACTTGTTTTCTCGAATGTGATCTTATTATACTAATTTACGTATGCCGTGAGCAGCAAGCTGGACTTCCAACAGATGAGCCTTTCTCGCCTCCTCACACCGCTTGATTTCAGCATCCCAACGATCTGCCACAAGTCTACACATGTAATTTTGAGAGACGGTTAAAGGGGCCAGAGTTTGACGGTATGGTGGAACAGGAGTTTCAGGTATTTCCGTCACAGGGGTAGCGCTAATCGCAAATTCTTGCAATGGAAATCTGCGGATCAATGGTTTTTTAATCCTTGTCACTTGGTAAGAATCTGCTGACACGATGATATGATCAACAACTTACTTTTTGATGGGTGAGACTGGTGCCTTATGTTCACCAAAGTCCAGGCCCAGGGAAGGCGAGCGCGGGCTACAAGTCCACTGGCAGTGAGAATGAATGATCTTACCCTCAGAATCAACCAACCGTTTCCTGGGACTTATATTCTCTTTCTCCGCAATCCAGTCCTGCAAGTTGGTCAGTTAGAGTATCTGTAGCTTAGAAGTGGAACCTGCGCACCATAAATATATCCAACAAGACACTTGATACACGTAAAACACGAGCAGATGATAGTCAAAGAGATTGAATCGACATGGAGAAAAAATTTGCGCACCAAGACCGAACCGTGAGAAACCATCTGTCAATGCCTAGAGACCCAATATCAGTCATCGGCCGGGCCATTGAAGTGTGTACAACGAGCCTTTTATTTAACTAGAATACAGTTACATATGCATCTCGGTCAGTGAAGTTGTTTACAAAAAAAGTGCTACACCGGTCTAATACGTTGCTCGTAGTCCATTCACGTGGAGCTACTGTCCCGAACTTGGGTATTAAGTGAATGGACCGTCGAACATTGCGAATAGGGACAATGCTGGATTGCCTGTCACCATCATAAAGTGCGCGTGAAACCTTATACATTCCATGGTTAATGTCTGGTGCAGTGAACGGCGTGAACCATTCGACGTAAGCAAGGTGGTCAGGCACATTGACATTGCCAAACAGTGCACGTTTGACATTGGCCGACAGTGAGAAGACCACGTGAACTTGCGCAACACGATATCCTGCAAGTCATTCGTCAGCCGAAGTGTCCCTGCATACACACATCAAGACACTCACCTTCAACACCCATTTTTCCGCCATTGCCCAGATTTACAAGTGCAGTATCAAACCTCGCTGGAACTTTCCTGTTGTGGCAGTCACGTCGGGCAGGTCTCGCATGGATCGCGTCAACGGTGACATTGTTTAGCATGCCATCATCACCCACAGTACTATAGCGGACCTTGTGGAATACCGCAACTGACTGGAATGGTAGATTGACATGGCATGCAGCCTCTTCAGACTGCCTCGCAGTCAAATCAGGCTGTGTCACTTGCACGACGAAACGAGCCATAGCAGCTTGAAAATGTACAGCACCATACTGCTCAGCTAGGGACGCAAACGTCACCCGTTTAACAGATGGGTCCTTTGTTAGCTTCGATTGTCGCAGATATACAAGGTCGGAGTGGGGTAGGGGATGACGCGATTGAGGGACATGAGCTGGGGCAGCACCATTGTGTAGACGCCATTGAATAAATTTATCGTGCCACAGCATCTTCTCTCGTCGCTCGAGCCAGAGGGTCATTTGCATGTATTCGTCCTTGTGATTTGTCGCGCGGTATGCGTCCTTCGCTAGATCAATGTGAAGTCGTTCTGTATATTCAGTGTTATAATTGTCAGTGGTTCCGAACATTCGAATCATCGTAACATAGTGTCGGAAAGAATGGAGCTTTGGGAGGTTGAATGATGATCGGATACCTAGATCCACGAAGATAGACTTGTTGTCGTGAAATCGGTTGAGTGCACCACTCAGAAGCTCTAATGTCAGATCCGAATGACATGGGTACTGCGCGAGATATAAGAAGTCGAGGAGGCCTCGAACTGCGCGAATCAGTCTAACAGGGGATGCCCCATCAGGCAACCGGATGTCGATGATTAGGCCCAGAAGAAAGCGGCATATTTGCTGGTGCTCCGTACCGCTGACTCGCGACAAAACTGATATACCTTTCATAAATAGGCGGATATTGTGATTCGGAGGCAAACGTTTGCACCGCGCATCAATTTCGGCCTCGCCGTAAGCTGATTTGATCCAAGAGATAAGGTGTTTGACAAGGCCTTGATATATCTGGTGGAGAACGTCGGGAGTGATTGCATTATATATATTACAGTGCGGGAGTCCCTCCCAGAAAGGATGATAAAGTGGTTTTATTCCTGAAATGAGTGCAAGAGTCAGAAACGGGTAAAACATAGTCAAAAAATCTTACCTGCATCTCGACAAGCCTTGGTGAATTGAGTCGGATCTTCATCGACGAGAGCGAGTGCATGTAAGATTTGATCCAAATCACGCATCTCAAAAGGTAGATCTTTGCTCCCAAGCTCCGTCGAAGGTATATCACATTTCGGACACTCTCCAGTCTTCATCCCAGTCACCAAGAGTTGCTCTGGGTAATCTCCAATATAACAGGCCAAAAGAGGGTGACCACGACGAAGGACTCCATCCCCACTGGCTATTGACATCCCATCCTTGCCTGGCACAATGAGTGGCTCAACAATGTGACGGACACATGCGTGAAAAAGATTCGCAAGACAACGACGCCGTGCTGCTTTGTTGGTGATGTGCTCCAGCTTCGTTGTGGGAAGATAACCGACAAGTATCTGCGCGTTACGAGAGGGTTGTCGTCGTATTTCTTTGGGGAGGTTTCCGATAGTCATGTAAATTGGGTACGCTGACTTGTTTCGAAACATCGTGACTTGGGTCTTGTCCGATGAGAGCAGGATGGGGATTATAGTTGCGCCAGGTTTTTCGTTTTCGAGACGTTTCTATACATTCAACTCAATTAGTGCAAGGCCCCAAGTCATGTATTAGTTCTCTCACCTGCGTATGCCACCACCAATTGCCTGTATACATATCATGATATATCCTCTGAGTCTTGTCCTCATTGGAATAGTGTCGTTCGGGGGCGAATACCAGGTGAGGTGCAAGTTCCGGATCTCCAAACAGTGCCTTGACACATTGTAGGATATCCCGAAAGTATACATCAAAGGCCTCGCTGGCAACCAGGATCTCCTGGCGCCTAAAACGAGGACGGCGGGCAGGGATTTTGCTGTCGATAATGTGGTTTAGCTCGCGAGAATTCCTGTAAGAGAGGCCGAGCCGTTCGCAAACCTGTTGAAGTCAGTACCATAGTATTGCCAGAGAAAACATAAACTCACACCGTCAATGTTAAGTAGATCTGAGAAGGCAGTCGAACCTTGCCCCCTCAGCTTGGCCCACCGGGCGACTTCATAGTCAATATGTGAGGTGAACGGGGCCCAGACACAGCTAACTCCATCCTCACTCATCTTTTCACCATACGACTGATATCCATTTTGCTCACTAACAATTTCATCAATCGTGGCTCCAGCAGTGCGAAGCGGAAAGGTTGCAATATGAGGGTGATGGTCCAGAGGAAGTTCGGCTTCGTGACGACGAGTGCGTTGGCCATCAACGTCGTCGTCAGCATTGCCTTGTTCATCCATGGGAATATTCTCGTTCATCTCCGGTTCTTCGGCACTTCGCATAGGAGGTTCCCAATCTGTCTCTTGTTCAGCCACTCCACCTTCGCCCTCAATTTCCTCATCTTCATCGTCATCACCCACCACCTCAACATCATCTTCATCGTCTACAGGCCATTCAAGGTCGTCCGGTGTAGTATCGAAAAAATCACCTTCAAATAGGTGCGGCCCATCATCATTGTGCAGTCCATCATCATTGGTGGGCTTGGTGCCAGTGTTGGCGTCAGCATTGTGCGACAACAATGCAATAACGACATACCTGTGGTGAGTGACCTGGACTGCTAGGCATGTAGTTGCGCATGTCCTCGTAGATGCTAACACAGGCAGAATTCCTGGTTTGTGCAAGGTGACGTGAGTACCCACTCTCACTAAATGTGCAACCACAGCCATCACAGACTGGCATGGTGCTGTGGCTGCAGCGGTTTCAGTGGCTCTGGCTGAAAGTATGTCGGGATATAGCGGAACCTCGGAACCTCGAAGTCCAAATCTGTAAGTGTCAATGTCAATTTTTTCAGTTCATCCGACTGACCCAATTCTCTTTTTCTCTCACTCTATCAGATCTTTTCAATGTCGACTCCGACCGAAAAGGCTGCTGCAATGCGTGCAGCCAAGCTGAAGAGACGTGTGGAGGCCACCGCTACTCCAGAAGTGTTGGCTTCCCAGTCTGCTCTGAGTCGTACGTTTTCTCAGTGTCGCTTTGTTTTTCTGATGCGCCTGAACATCTGGCATAAAGGACCCTCCCGACAATCCAAGGTCACAGCACTGAAAAATCAAGGTGCACATCAACGGCTGTCTGAGTCGAGCCACATCTTCTGACTCACTTGAGCAAATTACAGTTTGGATGCCAGACAAGAAGACACGAAAGCGGGCCGCATCGAGCACGGCTGAGCCTGAACACGCCAAGCAGGCACGAACCTGTAAGTTTCATCAGAGTTTGGTCTATTGTGAACTCACACTGAAACTCACACTGATTTATTATATGCCATAGCGGGCCCAAAAAATCCTGACCCTGTGAACAGAAAACGGAAGAGCAGTGTTCCACAGCCAGCGGCGCAACTTTTCGAGTCTGACTCAGACGACTTCAAGGTTGATGGAAGCGATGGCGCCGAATCTGATTCTGGAGCCGAGTCAGACGACAAACTCGACGAATCAGATGATGACAGTATTCTGGGACTCATTGGTGACAAGCTAAAGGCTACCCTAGACTATGAGGTATGTGCTATTGTTATCGATGATTTTACATCTGAGTGTCTTCATTATTTGCATAGCGTCCTCAAATTACTACACATAACGACGGTATGTGACAACCTCCTCCTACCAGTACTTAAGTGACACTCTCATTTAGACAGCCGCAGTGCGGCTTCATCATTCAGCTCAATCCCCCCTAGTACATCACCGGACTCTGACAATGACGACCCCGTTCGTACCATGGACTCTGCTGCGGAGGATATAGGGCCCGGGAACAGTCAGCTTACTAACATGAAGAAATCCGGCCCTCGCTATCGCTCTTCCAAGCTGAAAGAGACCAGTAAGGCCAATCAGAAAGGGGCGCTGTCAAAAGGAAGTAAATACCTGAAGCAAAGAGAACAAGAGGTGAATGAATCTCGTTGATTCTCTTGAACATTCACTCACTGCACTCGTTGTTTCAGAAACCAACTTGGTGCACGCCAGACAAGGTTGATGACACCACCAGTGGGCCACCTGCAGATGACGAAGCAGTGTCAGCGCGGTCTATTCGTTCACGCGAAGATGACTGGTTGCCTTCTTGTCGCATTGTATATAGCAGTTCCGGTAAGGTCAATTTAACCGAGCAGCAACCTCACATCCAGGACTTGCTGCGGGCCTCGATTACCTGCCTTCACGAGCACATCCTCTTCGAAAATGCGTACTTGGACCTCCAGCAAAGGAGGAAAATTATGGCCGACATACTCTTGTCATGTGCGAAAGATGGAGAGGAATTCGTAGATGTGAGAAAACGGCTTACGAAGGATGCGAAGTATGTACGTGTGTTATCTTCCGTGGTATGTGTATTATGTTGCCTTGAGTTTACTACTGTCTTCTCAACTCATTTGCAGCCTGAAGGTCGTATTGGCACCATTCGCGGGAACGTCAGGAAGGTTGCGCAAGCACATGTGGCAAGCCACTATGGTCTCACGAAAGGTGCTGATGACAGGGTCGCGGACCTTCTCAAGAACAATGCATACATTTATCCGGTGAACGCGAAGGTTCATCAAAGATTTATCGTCTATTTTATGTTTGAGCTGATGCCAGTGGCTTCATACATTACAGGGGGACCTTATCCGAACCAAACCATTTCAAGCGCCGGCGATTTTGGACACCATCGAGGATGCATTCTTCAGCGACGAGCTCGCAGCGGGAGTAAAGTGGCATGACCATCTGACATCAACAATTGATGATCATCCTGACGAGGTTGAGCTGCCTGTCGCGATGGTGGCACTTGCTAGCGCTGCGGTATGTTTTAATTGCTGTGGGTATGTTATATGTATTAATCAATCACACAATTCAAGGTGTGCTCCGTCATTATGCAGTACTCCTCCGAAAAATTCGACCAAGACTTCAACTCGGACATGTACGGCGGGATCTATCGGACATTGGTTGGCATGTTGAATGGCATCTTCAAGGCCAGTGAGCGCAAATTTCACGTACTCGTACACTCGCTGTACAAGTCTGTCTAGTGAGTTCTATCTTTTTCGACACTTGTCATTGTCTGATTCCATCGTGTTGTAGTGGGTCGAAGCGCAAGACTGAAGAACCTAGCGCAGCCGATAGTCTCATGTTCCTCGATATTGATGGTATGGCGGAGGACTGATACTGGTCACACGTTGTATTGTCTAGATTTCAGATCCAATGGTACTCATTTGATAGCATTGGACAAATTTTAACTGCCTGAAAATCATGTTCTGCTTGACGCAAATTCTGTTCTGATTGGCGAAAAGTGAGATCCAATTGTCGAAAATTCTCAAGGGACTAAAATAATGGATCGAATGTTCAAATCCATCGAATTCTCGCAGATTCACGCAAGTTGTATCATATTTCATCCGATTTGAGAAGAGCGTTTTTCCTGATGAATATTGGTAGATTTCACCATCCAGGTCGCACATCATCACAGCATGTATCTTTTGAAGCACAAGTTAAGAACCTCTTGCGTCAGGTAGATTCTCCTTTGACTAAGGACTCGAACTTTGCTGGAATACCATTCAGAAAAAGGCGGTGAGTGCGAATAGCTCCTTACTGTCAAGGCAAAGACGCACCATGGTATTACTGAGGAGTTAGAGGTTGTAGGACGCACTGTTCTCCACCTGAGATAAGTCGTAAACGGAAGAAGGTTTCCCCGCTCAGAGGTTCATGACGAAGAGATGGATGCAGACGTCCCCGATACTTCGACCTCCTCTATTATAGCACCTCTATGCTCTGCACAATTATCGCCCGCCGTCCCAGAAATTGACAATTCGCACACACTTGAAGACGAAAACGCGGACGCAGACATCGTTGCTGCGAGCAAGGGTAGGAGAAAGGGCACAAAGTTGTCTTCTCGGGTGAAGGGGAAGAAAAAAAGGTTGCAAGCAGGCTGACAGAGTCCAACCCGACGATTTTGCGCACAAATTCCCCACGGATGAGCCAGCTGCAGGTAATAATTGCCTCGAAGACGACGATTTCGTTGAGGAAGAGGAACCGGACCGAATGGAATATGTAACTGTGTATACAAAAAATGTACTGACCTCCTAGTACCATACATGGGACCCATCTTCCGCGCCACATTCACGCTCGAACACTACCCTGAAGACTGGAAACTATCCTCCACAGTAGTCCTACGAAAACCAGGAAGACCGGACTACAGCCTACCAAAAGCCTATCGACCCATCACCCTGCTCGATACCATGGGTAAAATTTTATCTTCCTGCGTAGCTGATGACCTAGTATATATAGCGGAGCACCATAACCTCCTCCCACCAACGCACTTCGGAGGGCGCCCGGGAAAATCTACAGTAGACTCCCTCCACTTACTAACAAAATTCGCAACAGACGCATGGGCCTCAGCAGAACCATTTGTATCAATACTATTTTTAGACGTCAAGGCAGCATTCCCCAGTGTAGTGGTCAACCGAATGCTACACAATATGAGACACGCTGGAATCCCACTGGAGTACATCAAGTGGTACGGAAAACGACTAAGCAACAGATCGACAACCTTACACTTCGACGACTATCAATCGGACCTTTTCAATGTTTCAAACGGGGTAGATCAAGGATGCCCCTTGTCGGTGATAGGATTTCTATTTTACAACTCCCCTGTACTACGAGTAGCCGATACTAACCCGAGGCGAGGAGAACTCAGCCTCGGATTCATAGATGATATAGCCTTAGCAGCACGCGGTAAAGATTACGAGGAAGCGAACGGAAAACTCAAGAATATGATGGAGAAACCAGGGGGCGCTTTAGATTGGAGTAGAGATCATAACGCTGACTTCGAACTAGACAAAACGGCCCTACTATGTGTATCAAGGAAACGTATCAACGACCCCAACCATAGAAACAAAACCCTTCCCGTCCCCCGCCCACCAATCACTATCCGCAACCACGTCATAACGCCATCCAGATCGCACAAGTTTCTCGGAGTAATAGTGGACGATGAACTCACCTTCAAAGAGCACGCCACGTATGCCCTAGCAAAAGGCACCCGCTACACGATGGCATGTCAAAGAATGACACGAGCAGCAAAAGGAGTCCATGGTCGATTACTAAAGAAACTATACGAAGGTGTAGTGATCCCGAAAATGCTCTATGCCGCTGATGTATGGTGCTCAGGATTGATAGCGAAAGGAAGGGGAAAGAAGAATGCAGGACGCGGAGCGAGAGGCTTTGCCTCGAAGATGGAGAGAATCCAGAGAATGGCAACAATAATGATAACGGGAGGAATGAGAACCTCCGCCACCGATCTCCTTGATGCACATGCTAACATTCTTCCATTTCAACAGCTACTGCGCAAAGTCTGCCACAGAGCCATCCTACGCATGATCACAATGGACAAGACTCACCCTCTCCACAAGGGAATCCGCACGGCGTACAACTCATGTACAAGAAGAGACTTCGAAGGCTGCAAAAGACACCCGTCACCCCTTCACCGCCTACTCAACGAATTCAAACTTAATCCACACACCATCGAAACCATCAACCCAATTCGCCACTACCCTAAATGGACCCCTGACGTCACCGCAGAAATAGCAGGCGACATGACCACAGCAGCCTTGAACGACGCCTTCGCGGAGGAAGACTCACGCGTATATTCAG
Organism: Suillus tomentosus; assembly: GCA_016647685.1. Taxonomy (NCBI): domain Eukaryota; kingdom Fungi; phylum Basidiomycota; class Agaricomycetes; order Boletales; family Suillaceae; genus Suillus; species Suillus tomentosus. Next base: position 458,296 of record JABBWJ010000030.1, on the reverse strand, counting down.
ACGGCTCGGCCATCGACGGAGGAGTAGGAGGGGCCGCAGTGATGATAAGAAATGACGAGATAGTGGGAGAAAGAAGGTTCTATCTAGGAAGTGACCAAGAGCACACGGTCTATGAGGGAGAGCTGGTGGGAATGATACTGGCGGTAGAGATGTTGAGAGAGGAGGGGGGAAAAGGAACCATGGCCCTGGGCGTTGACAACCAGGCGGCCATCTTAGCCACCAGAGTGTTCGCCTCCAAACCCGGGCACTACCTCATGGATAAATTCCACGATGACCTGCGCAGGCTGATACCAGCGCACGATGACCGTAAACTGAAGATACGATGGACACCCGGCCATCAAGGAATCCCAGGCAACGAAGCCGCAGATGAGCAGGCTAAAAAGGCAGCAAGAGGAGAGAGTAGCGCACCCGGAGAACTACCAAGGTCCCTTCTTGCCACGAGAAGCAACGTCAAAGCCACCCTGCCCATCAGTAAATCAGCTCTAAAGCAGCAGTTCAGAGGAGAGATCAAAGCTGAAGCGGCAACAATCATGAAGAACTCCCCGCGCTACAAACGCCTCCATGAGATTGATGCAACAGCCCCATCAAGGCACTTCTCCAAACTAGTAGAAAAACTTCCACGACGACACTCATCACTGCTCTTCCAGCTCCGCACAGAACACGCGCCCCTGAACAAACACTTACACCGTATCGCGAAAGTCCCCAGTCCCACCTGCCAGCAATGTCATCGCCGTGAAGAAACAGTCCATCACTTTCTACTTGCCTGCCCGAAATACGCCAGACAGCGCCTCACACTTCAGAACGAGATCGGTCCGCAAGCCAATCACCTCAAGAACCTGTTGAACAATTCGAAATGCACCAAGCCCCTTCTCCGCTTCATAGCGAGCACACATAGACTAGAGCAGATTTTCGGGGATGTCACACCCCCTGCGGATGAAGAAGAGGAAGAATGACACGAACGCAAAAACTCCCAAACCCTATCGCCTTTAGCTGGCCTTACCAGTCCTCGTATCACACCTGGACCAATGAACGCGCACCAAAAATGATCTTCCCGAACCAAACGTAAAATAGAGTAAAATACCTGTATGTTTTGTCTACCATAGGGCAGCGCCCCAACGGACAATAAACAATGATCAAAAAAAAAAAAAAAAAAAAGGAAGAGGAACCGAAACTTACATCGAAGGAGAAGGCACCATCGAAACCCACCTCCGCTGCAACATCGAAATCGAAATCTAAGGCAAAAGAAAGCGGTTCTCTCGGAAAGTGGACATGAGGACGACGATAGCGACAACGACCCTCCTCGTTCGAGGTCCCATAACCAACCTATGTAGCATCAAGCAGCGGATGCTCGACTCTTGCACTATTGCTGGTGCTGGTGCTTGCATATCCGTTCGTGGTCCGTCGCTGTCACCGTTTGGAACCACGTCCGACACAAGCCGTCACGGTTTGATGTTTATTTTGCTATTCCCAGACGTTAGCACTGTGGATTTCTTCAAATTCATAGAGGCTCTGGGTCTCAGCTAAAGAATCATGGTCTTTATAGCACATTGTCTATTAGCGTACATGTTTCAGTGACAATCCGAGACAATTCATATTGATATCCGTATTTCCGCCTCGCCGAACAAAAGTGAAAGGTAAACTTCTCTACCAGCATCAACTCATCAAGTATGCCTCGCATCATCAATCTACGCATACACGGCCGTGCTCCGCGCACCTTGGAATCATCCTGGTGTGATCTTCCGTAAGCCAGTTGGCGTAAGTCAGATGAAAAGACAGGGGTGGGACGTTGAATGAGGCGAGAAGATGAACCGAGGGTGGATTACACACTACTGCCAGTCGATATATGCACACGCTCCTGGAAAGCGATTGAAGTCATGCCGGTTGCTGCATCAGAGTCGGCCACGAGTTGAGCATTATATTCTCGAATGCCAAGGATCAGCCGTGGTCCTAGCACGAACATCACGACCTGCAAAATCTGAAAAAAGGCATAAAAAGTCCGATCTTCTAAGAGATTTCGGTTCTATAGAAATGATAGATCATGGTCACATGTAGAGGTAAGTGCAAGATTGACATACTGTTGATGATGTTAGATAGCAATCAAGGATGAAGGCGAAACACGAAACAGCGACAACGCTATCAAGTCGGACCTTTCAGTGGAAAAAGGGAACAATAATTACAATATGAACTTACCTCGCAAAGTAAACCACATGAGTTTTCATCAACACCGTAAAACAGTCCCCGATAATCCCTCCTGCCGAGTGTTGTCGCAGTTCACGGAAGTGTTTTACCGTAATCCTGACTGCGAGACATAGTGCGAGGACCTCCCACACAATGTAGAGTATCCAAGTAACAGAATCCATAATTAGGGCATCACCTGTATAGTTAATCCCGCACATATATGTGCCAGAGAGAATAAGTTCCTCTGGTGTCAATCAATGAGCCCTATGCACGTTCGTTTTCATCCATAACTAAGCGTACCCCCTGAACTATGGATCGTTGACATTACGGCTGTCGCTCCAGCAAAAATGTTGATCGCCAGGGAGGCGACAACGAGAAATATCAGGATTTTTCTGTTTCGTTGATACATGGCATGCAACCGAGTGATTATGATGGCTTGCAGCAATGTTTCAGTCGTTCCAATATCACCGAGGTCTCGCAAGTGCAAAGCTCACCCCACAGCAGAGCAAATACCACAGCAACCGTCCAAACCCATATAGTGACCATCATCCAACCTGACAAATACGATCAGCGACCAGTCTCAGGTACTACACACACTCCAAACAGACTCACATCTATGATAGTATAGCGTGGCAACTATTAGTGGACTGAGAAGTTAGCAAAGAGCCGCACCCACTGCTACAGAACACCATGGTCAATTTGAGGGGAATGGCAGGTATTTATACAGAAGACTCACTGTATCTGTCAGCGAGATGGTCGGAACATTGTCTGAATGCCGTTGGTCAGAAGAAGAGAAGACAGTGAATGTACTAAGGAGACACACCGACCACGGACAGACTGATTATAAGAGATAGACGATTAGCACAACACCAGATGTTTAGCCTTCCGAACATACGCAATAAATAGGATTCCAAGGTAGCGCACCTAGTACACTTCCAAGTCAGCACAAAATGGCAACTACGACAAATAAGCTACATACACTGAGATACAACACTGTCATGAGCGACCACCGTTGTCTCTGTAATTAAGCGTACTTTCATGTGTGCTCCCTCTGCCATGAGACTGTACTCACCCAGACCAATTCGACCTACAAAAGGATTATTAGCAAGACGGGTTCCGGTGATAGTATCGACATACCTCTCGTCCAAATGTTAGTGCTGAAAAATACTTGTGAGACATCAACAGTCCTTTAATGACATCATGCTCACCACAATCATATGTTATTACAACGAAGGCGGCAACTGCAAAACCACAGCCAAGTTCAAATTGAGACATCAGCTTCAACATCCGACTGCTCTCCCGTGTCTCCACGAACCTGAAAAATAGCTGGCAAAACGATGTACATCGATGGACGGCCACCACGTGGGATCATTGGAGACCATGGTCATATTATTAGAGAATGGGTGTGGGTGAAACGTGAAATGTATAGCGGTAACTTGAACATTCGCGCTATATGTAGTGGTCGTGCTCACTATAGTTTGGTAACCGACTCGGAAATATTAATAAGATAGTGCACTCCGCATGCTAGATGTTGCAGTTGCCGGTTGAACGTTGAATTCTTGTATTAACCTTATATAGAAATTTGATAAACTTGTCTCCTGTGGGCCCGGCGGCCCGGTAGTGATGTTCCGGCCCAGCTTTGGCCTGGCTTGGGGGGGCTTTCCGAAATCGCAGGCCGGCAAGCCGTGACTTTGGCCTGGCTAGACCCGGCCCAATGAGGGCCGACTTGGGCTGGCTCACGGCTTGAAGCCGGGCCATGCACATCACTACCTGTGACTAGGTTGGGCTGTGCCTAAAGTGTTTCATAACTCTTCGCAAGCAGACAAGGACGAGGTTCAGATGCGACGACTCGGATGTCAGTAGATAGATTCCATTTTTGGCAAAAGCAGTGTTAAATGTGAACACATTTTGTAACTGATTTCTGGCCACAGTGCTGTGGCGATGAATCCGATCTGAGAAGTAATGGTATATGTAGCGCTGGTGATGCTATATCATGGTAAAGTCCCACTTTCGAATTCGTGATCGGGAGTTCATTGACATTAGTGACGCGATCACGTTATAAACATCTCTCGTTCCTCAACATTCCTGTTCTGTACACTGCTTTCCTTCGTTGGTACAGTAGAGATATCCAGGACATTGGTTGAAACATTGTCAATCTTAGGCCCTATAGCAAATGATTCGAATAAATACTACGAAAATATTGCTTAAACCTATGTCTCCTTGACATCTATTTTGTGACACCAAATAACTACTTGAGCACCGTAATGAGGCTTGGAATAGAGACAAAAAAAATAAATTGCCCGTGCTCCCTGCAAGCACTAGACAACGGCTCGCGTCAACTTCACCGAGCATTACACACTACTGCTAGTCGATATATGCACACGCTCCTGGAAAACGATTGAGGTCATGCCGATTGCTGCGTCGGAGTCAGCCACGAGTTTAGCATTATATTCTCGAACACCAAGGATCAGCCGTGGTCCTAGCACGAAAATCTGCAGGACCTCCAAAATCTGAAACAAGCCAAAAAAAGTCTCATCTTCCAGAACAACTTGATTCTGTAGAAATGATAGACCGTGGTCAGATGTAGAGGTAAGTGAGAGATTGACATACCGTTGATAATATTGGAGAAAATTCAACGATGAGGGCGAAACACGAAACAGCAACAAAGCTATCATGTCCGACCATTCAGTGGAAAAAGGACAATAATCACAATATGAACTTACCTCACAAAATAGAGCACATGAGTTTTTATCAACACCGTAAAACAGTCCCCGATAATCCCTCCTGCTGCATGTAATCGCAGTTCACAGAAGTGTTTGACCGCAATCCGGACTGCGAGACATAGTGTGAGGACCTCCCAAACAATGCAGAGTATCCAAGTAACAGAATTCAGAACTAGGGCATCTCCTGTATAGCTAATCCTGCACTGGTAGGCGCCGGAGAGAATGAGTTCCTCTGGTGTCCATCAATGAGCCCTATGCACGTTCGTTTTCATCCATAATTAAGCGTACCTCCTGAAGTATGTATCGTTGTCATTACAACTGTCACTCCAGCAAAAGCGTTGATCGCCAGGAAGATGACAACGAGAAATATCAGGATCTTTCTATCTCGTTGATACATGGCATGTAACCGAGTGATGACGATGACTTGCAGCATGTTTCAGTCATTCCAATACCACCGAGGTCTCGCAAGTGCAAGCTCACCCCACAGCAGAGAAAATACCACAACAACCGTCCAATCCCATATAGTGTACATTATCCAACCTGACAAATCCGATCAGTGACCAGTCTCAGGTAGCACACACTCCAAACAGACTCACATCTTTGGTAGTATAGCGTGACAGCCATTAGTGGACTGAGAAGTCAGTAAAGGACCACACCCACTGCTACAGAACACCACGGTTAATTTGAAGGGAATGGTAGGCATTTATACAGAAGACTCACTGTATCTGTCAGCGAGATGGTCGGAACATTATCTGAATACCGACGTACCGTTGGTCAAAAGAAGAGATGGGAGTGAAAGTACTAAGGAGACATACCCAGGATGGACACGCTGATTATATGAGATAGACGATTAGCATAACACCAAATGTTTAGCCTTCCAAACATACGCAGCAGATAGGATCCCAAGGTAGCGCACCTAGTATACTTTCAAGTCAGCACAAAATGGCAACTATGACAAACAAGCTACATACACTGAGATACAGCACTGTCATGAGCGACCAGCGTTGTCTCTGTAAATAAGTGTACTTTCATGTGTGTTCCCCCTGCCATGAGACTCTACTCACCCAGATGAGTTCGACCTATAAAAGGATTCTTAGCGAGATGGCTGCTCCGGTCATGGCATCGACATACCTCTTGTCCGAATGTGAGTGCTGAAAATACTCGTAAGATACCAGTAATCCTTTAATATTATCGTGCTCACCCCAATCATATGTGATTACAACGAAGGCGGCAACTGCAAAACCGTAGCCAAGTTCAGATTGAGACATCAGCTTCAACATCCGACTGCTCTCCACGAACCTGCAAAATAGCTAGCAAAACGATGTACATTGATGAACGGCCACCACGTGGGATCATTTGAGACTATGGTCATATATTAGAGAATGGGTGTAGGTGAGAGGTGAACTCGGTAAATGTATAGCGGTGACATTCGCGCTATATGTACGTATACCACTATCCGTGCTCACTAGTTTGGTAACCGAAATCACTGCGGAAGTGAGATATTGGTCAGATCATATTCCGAGGGAGAAAGGGTAAGTGAGTAGACACAAATCCGACGTATCGAAATATGAAGGGCGCCAGCGGACAAAATTTGTCTGGGTTTGATCATCAACGCTTTCGCTTTCCGGTCGTGTGAGTTTTCTTTCCCAAAACCAACTTTCACTTTCCGGAACATATGATTAAATTTCCATTTCGGGATATGCTTTCACTTAAGCTTTCTGCACATGTGCAACAACGACTAGAGTTCCTCGTCCTTCGACCTTAGTTTTCATGGAATGATGGCAAAGCGCACGGGCCAATGCCAAAAAGTGCGAAAACATGAACAACCCACCTTCTCTTCTGACTGCGTTCAGTGTGACAACAGTACCAACTCTACTGACGACGAATGAACTCTGTAACATGCCTATACAAACATCGCACTGCCATCATGGGAGCGGGTGCCGTTGCACAGGGTATATTGAGATTTTTGGGGTGAGTTTCTCAATTCATCTTTGACGCTCAAAAGTGATACCATCTTGATTAGATTGATACATGTGCATGCTCACATTTGGAGCAAGATCATGCTGTCATCGTTGACGTCCCATCCCTTCCTCTTCGTCACTGTCCAGATCAAGCCCAACAACATTTCATGATGGTATGTATTTCAATTATGAGTCCTAGCATCAGGCTAAAATTCTGTAAGAATAATTCACCTGGGGATCCTCGAGCAATGTGTTTGCTCTGCTCTTGCCCATATTACGAACATTCATTGCCACTTTCACCCCAGCGTCAGGACTCCATCGAACCAAGCACACCATCTCTTTTTAGTAGACATGTATCCAGCACCAGCGCTTCCACAAATGTCTCCTTGTCTTCACTTACAACTCCAGTGACTTTGCCCCGTTCCATGCAAGGCTATCTCCAGCCTCCCACTTCGCCATTAGCATCAGTTTCTTCAAATTCTGGCTTGTTGCTTGCACCGGTGGCAAATATGCCAGCCTCTTTACCTGCAGCTACACCTGCCAGGTGGTCTGCTGCATCCCTCCCTCCATGGAATCCTCCAGGACCTCCGATCTCTGGAACAACCAACGACCGTCGCTTGTCACACCATGGGCAAGGTGTTTCCCGGTCACCGCTTTCAGTAATTCCAACCATCCAAAGACGCCAGGCAGAACGGTCGGCTAATGCTGTGGCTTCCTCGTCGAGACATCCTACCAGTCGAAACTCGAGGTCAACAAGTGTGACCCAACGCCGGCGTGAAACCACGAAGTACCTTGTAGTACTACATCCTGAGCCTGTACGTTTTTTGCGCAGTCTTTGATTTACACTTATTGGCCTTTATCCGTCCTAGATGCATGGGACGGTGCACACAGAATATGAACATATGTTCCGAGAAATTCGTGCACCTATACCACAGAAGATTGCGAGTTTCATTCTGCAGGCCCGCAACTTTGGTCTTGTCTTTGAGATCGAAGACAGTTTTCAAAAAGACGATCCTGCTGGTCCCGTATTCCATCAATCCCTGTGCTCTCATTTTGAGAGGGTTGGCCTTGCATTTTCTGGATCTGATTCACATCCACTTCCGTCATCGAGCAGCCTACCAACTCCAATGACTCAATTCCCATGGTCTTTCCTGTTGACGGGTAAAGGACAGCGTTCTACACGTGGTGCCAAACTTCTACCTGCAAGATCATCACCGGAACATCTGACCCACAATGATATCCAAAAGAATGGGTCCAGACTCCCTGTCCCATCTGCACCGTACCATGATCATACCCTTGTATTCATTCGTAAGTATTTCTTGCTCACCGTCATCTTACTGACACTGATCATATTGGCAGTCCCTCTGTGGGATATAATTGCAGGACCAATCAATGGTCACGGCATGCATTGTTGCCTTGCTCCGCGACTTTGGAATGGTCATTTTGAGTCGTCACTTCGTGAAGAACTTGAGGAGATTCAGTGCTCGACTATATGTATTACTCAGGTATGCCATCACGCTTTGAATCAGATATGATACTCATGACGGTGTTTTATAGCCAGTTCAAGCAGCTGCTGCCATTCAAACATGCCAGCTGAATCTTTTAGATGCACTCACCAACAGCGGAATAAGCAGTACTCCTACTGCTCTGGCATCTACATCCCAGCCACGACGTCCTAGTGTTACCTTGTCTGGATCTTCTCTATCAGCTTCTACGTCTTCTGTGTCTTCTACATCATCTGCATCATCCTCTTCTGAGTCGTCTTCATCTCCATTTGCTCCCACACCCCCTGCTGTATCTGTATCATCTTCGCCTCTGTTTTCTTCTGCATCTCTGCTTACCTCTGAAACTACTCCTCGCTCTCCACACGTGGCATTGCGTCAATGGCGCAACAGACTCGAACATGACCTTCAGTTGCGTAGAGCTGTTGCTGGACAGGAAGACCATGTCATTCATATTACCGCCCCCAATGCTCAGAAGGCTGCCGAAAGCTTCCTGGCGCTATGTAAGGTTTGGTGTCTAGAAGGGAGTGACAGCCAACTAGTCTTCCCGGACGATACAGAGATAACCAATGCCACACCCTTGAATCTCATTATAGGCTCTATAGATGCGACTATGTAGGTCAAAACACACCATCATTGATGTGTTGCAACTGACTTGCATGATTACAGTGGTTACGGTGTAGGAGATGGGCCCATGCGAAGCTTTTGGGGTGCCTTAATCACTATGATCACCCAACATTCTGGCCATTGGCAGCTGATGTCCGAAGGATACTACATGCCCACAGTCACATCTCTTCCTCCTTGTGACGAAGATATCATATCTTTTCGTGCCTATAGTCTCATTATCCGTACCGGTTTTATCCTTGGTATGGAGCTGCTTCCCATCTCACCACATTTGCTCGTCTACCTACTGGATGGTTACGAAGTTTCAATTGCGCAACCATTCTTAGACGCTACGTCACCTATGACAAGTCAACGCCTGCGGTCATGGCCACCACCCTCTGTCATCAGTCCTTCAGGTCGCAGAGAACTCAGTATTGCACCTGCCTGTGATCCGTACTCACTGATCTTAGAGGTGGACGGTACAATACAGGTAAATGCTCAGCGCTCAATCATCTAATAGAAGTATCTAATCTGTTGATCTTGTAGATAAATCAACTGCGCTATCTCTCTGAAGCAGCACAGACGGACCTGGGGCAGCGGCTGATTTGTCATATGGTCTTTGGTAATGAGACACCTCTCGCACACAGACTACACACAGTCTATAGTGCTCTAAAGTCTGCATTCCAATATGTCATACATGACGATATGAAATTCTGTGATGTAAGTCAGCAGTTCGCACTCGGAGTATTTTTAATCTCTTGTCATTAGTACTTTCATGTAGACGGCTCTGCACAGCCCATCCTGCAAGAAATGTTTGCTGGTCGCATTCTGACCTCTCCTCAGCAAGTCATCGATATCATTTGCCCTGAGCCAATTACTTCGTATTCCCTCCCTCTACGACAGGGATACAATCCTAATCTGGACTATGTCACATTGGCAGGACAGTTTATGGTGCACTTGAAGCGCTACTTGCGTGGTCGAGGAACCCCTCATGCTGCTGATGGCAGCATGCTCTTTGAGGAGGATTCTAGCAGCGACGATGTTGTGTATAGGTCACGCTTGTTTTTGCGCAGTGCCACTGCACACGAAGTCTTACCAGTTGATGCAACACAACGCATCAAAGTACGTGATCCATAGCCAAATTCTAAATGATCAAGTCATTGACATCCACTGCACAGATCAAATTTGACACGTATTGGGAACACAGCTGGGGAAGAACTGTCGTAAGTTTTATTCTCTGAGTCATACTGAAATTCACGAGAGTTAAATGTGTACCAGGGCATTCATACTCATACGTGCTTCTACAAGTTAGATGTACTGTTGGATGAAGCCACCGCCAGTATCATCAGCCAAGCAATCCCTGAAGACGACTTCCAGACAACTGATTTTGACCGGTGGATCCACTCTAACATCGGTGAAAATTCGTCCAATTCTTATAACCAAGTATAGATTCACATTCAAACACGTTCTGTCGTTTTTTTTGACAAACTTTCAATGCTAAAGCTAGATATTTTCACTCCGCACTTTCAAAATTTGCAAGCCAGACTCTCTATGTTATTAGTAATGTTAAACGTTCACCATTGCAGATGCTTGTCGTCATAACTCATACTTACTTTTACTAATATATGTCTGTACCAGTCACGACTCATACATTGCAGCGACCCCGTTTTATTGCATTCAAACCATCAAATTTGGTAACCTTGTAGAACATAAGTAATACCTAGTACTATCAATGCTAGATGATGCCCCTTGTCTGCGTCTACACGGTGAGGGGGTATGTTGTCGGTAGGAAGAGGACCAGTCGCAGCTAGACTATGTCCATGATCCACCTGACCACCATGTCCTATGTATACTATAAGTGAATGAACCTCGACACCCGGATTATATCACTCACCAAGGCAGCTTCAAGTTGGTCGTAAGGAACCATGTGCCTGAAAAGATAACCGTTTGCATATGCACCATGTAATTGCACATCATATCTGAGAACGGCATCAGAAATCCGCAACCACGATAGATAGAAGTTCTACTCATCCGCATTACCAGCATAGATCAACAGCCTGACGCCATCATTGATCATATCCGTCAACAGCAGAGGCGTGTTCCACATCGAATCGCCCTGGAGCATGAACACCTGGTTGACAGCCATGTTGCAGGACTCGAACTTGCGCTGCGGGTTCACGCCAAGTGTAGCTTTCACCTCAGGATTGTTCATGAAAGTCTCGATCCAGCCCATCTGGCGATAACACAGAGGCCCGTCTTTCTCACGATCGCATTTGATACGCGCATCGTAAGGGTTGAGACCGGGTTCTGAAGGGAGGAGTTCAGGTATGATTGAATAATATCGGATTTCATACTAATGGGACGAGCAGAGCCGTGAAGCTTGTAGTAGAGGGGAAGTCCATGCTGCTGCGTCGCAAAGACGAAGAAGTACCTGCAATTGTCGCACCAGAACCCGTTCTGAAACTTCTCCTCCATAAGAGGAGTAAGAAACCACGCTGCTAGGCGGCTCTGAATGGTAACACCTCGTTTGTGCCACTACCGACGCCAGGTGTCCATGTTAGAGCGAGAGATGTCGTATCGGACCCTGCGGCAGCCAAGTATGGAACAAAGACAAGATTGTGATCTGACCCTCCTAAGCCAAGCAAGCTCTCGGGATAACTTAAAAAGCGCACCTTGATAATTCTCTCCGACACCAGGCAAATTCACCAGCTGCTCGATACCGCATCGCTTGAGGATCACCTCATCCCAGACCTCTCCAGGATGATCGGGGAGCTGAATACCCCCAGCGCACCCATCAACTCGCTGCCACCTCCCATACCCGTACCCACCATTCCTGCGCCTGCTCCCATCCCACACTCATGTTGTGTGAGGCGACAGGTTGAGTAGTACTGTCTGGTGCTAGATGGCGAAGGCGAAGGCGTAGGGCAGCGTGAAACGCCCGGAGACGCAGAGGGTGTCGAAGCACTTGGAGGCTCGGTGAGGGAGAAGCGCTGGAGTGTGCCAAAGGAGAGATCGAAGAAGAGAACGAGAGAAAGCACGGGCTGCAGCCATTGAGCAAGCTTAGGGTTAGGGTTAGGAGTTCACACCTGCGCAAAGCGAGTTTGGGGGAGCAAGTCAGAGAACTTGTACATCTCACAGTACTAGTACAACTTGCTACACCCGAACCATTGGCGTCCGTGCCAGCTTCCAAGCCGCACTGTATGTATCGCCTCCAGTTTGGAGCTGAACAAGTCGTATTCGTACGTGTGTACATACTTAGAATTCAACCAGTCTTGGTGAAAATTTCGGTTGTAATGATCACGTGACCATTAACACAACCAAACATTGGCTTCGGTTGATGCAAACAACACGTAAATAACCCCTACCACTTACCACTAACTCATTGCAAGTCCTCTGTCCAGGATTCCAGATCATCGATCAGTTGCCAAGTGATTAATGATTACTACACTCCAGTCCAGTCATCGATCAAAAGCTTGACAGGCGAAGCACGGAGTTTGAAATTTCAGCCAAGTTCTGATAGTTCTGATCGACGTGCTCCGTATGAATGGTATGTGTTTGCCTCGAGCTCCCATGCATGCAATCTTCTCATCACTTAATTCACAATGCAGCACACTTCAAAGACCATGGAAGTGACCACTGACTCCCTTCTTCGATACCCTCAAATCTCTTAGAGTACCACTATGACTTGGAGCACTCCCGCACGCACTTTCCAAATACCTCGTAAAGTAAACCACGTGAGTTTCCATTAAACACTATGAAACAGTCCCTTATAATCCCTCCTGCCCAATGTTGTCGCAGTTCACAGAAGTGCATTATCGCAATCCAGACTGCGAGACGTAGTGCGATGACCTGCCAGAAGATGGTGAGCAGGACTTTTAATTTGCGCTATTTGATGTACAGCTTGGTTGTAGATAGCTTGCGCATCGGTGCAGGCCGCAACTCTGGTTATTCATAAACGCGTGGAAAATGTGAGCTTCCACGCATCCTCGACTTGTAATTTTCAGCCTCGACATCACCTACTCAGTCCTCCACAACCACTTCTATTACTTTCAAAACATGCCTATAGCGCCCATTGACCCGGTGGTTCGTTCGTGCTAGTCACGCTCCAACTGTTCTGCTCAGAACGACTGTTACTTTGTTTGAAACGTTTTATCACTTGTGCGTGCCTGAATTCTCGTCTACATCTATTCTCATAACAAAATACAGCGCACTTCAAATGTCTTCGAATATCCACTTCTTAAATTAATGCCCTTAGTATCACCACTTCTTGCACGCACATTCGAAATTCGACAACATCTTCAATGGCTACATACTTCCTGCATCAAAAGATTAAGCTCGACCTCGCTATCTTGTCCGCAGCCCGACCTCAAGCAACAGATGCTCGACTCCTGCACTATCAATAGTGCTGGTGCCTGCATGTCCATTCCTGGGTGCGTAACTTTCACCGTTTTGAAGCACGTTAACAAGCTGTGTTATGTTTCGTGTGCTATTCACAAACGTTAGTACCCTGGATTCTTTCAAATTCCCCTGACTCCACAGAAGCGCTAGGTCTCAAGCGAGGAACTGTGGCCTTCATATCACAAATGTTTAATACAGTCTTTGTACCCCCAAGTAGTGCTTCAGCAACAATCCTAAACACATCTATAATCATATCCGTATTTCTACCTCGATGAACAAAGAAGAGAGGCAAGCTTCTTCATAAGCGTTAACCAACTTCAGCCTCCTGAAGACTCATCAAGTATACCTCACATCATTAAGCTACGCATGCATGAATGTGAGCGCTAATGTAGCAGCATCTCGCAGAGCGGAAGGGTCTGAGGTGGAGTGCTGATGAGCACCACGGAACACGTTGTGTTGTTGCTGCACACGAGTAACGGCCGGGTGATGATTGTCTCCGGTAGGGAGAACCATGTCATAGAGTTGCTGAGTGTTACCGAGCGACAGGTGAGGAACGTGTGCCGGACCATAGGCAAGTCCTGTTGGGCTTGGGACCAACGGTTGTGGAGGGTAACCTCGCTGAGTCTAACAATAGGCAGATTGAACTCCATTCGCCGGGCGTCCTTGGAGACAATGGTCAAGGTCCACGGAATTCGCCGTCCATGTACAGTTGTGCGAAAACAACGGCGATGCAGGGAAGACCTTTCACTGCAATGGTTGGCGGCATGAACCTGCATCACCGTGATTAGCAGCTCTCAAAGATATACTGATCTCGTACTTGGCATCCGAGGGCGACGGCGTATGGAGGTCGAATTCGCCTGTTGGAAGAAGTGTTGCTGATGTCTTCATTCGGAAGATGTCTAGGCTTCTCCCCAGCTCGGCAAGGCAGAATTGAGGGAGACCAGTTTAGGGCAAAGGGAACGAGTGTGTCCAGTGGGCTTGATGTTGCAGTCGAAAGACTGGCAAGAAGACTGCGATCAGATGCGAGTGCTAGGCCATTGAGAGACTGTGCGAGTGCCTTAAGCGAGCGTGCCGCAGTGTAAGTGATGCGAGGACAGGTGAGGGAGCGAGGGGACACAAGAGGAGTTGGGCCAGAATGAGATAAACAGCCTTGTTTTTCGTCCACCACACATCCATGTCCGTAGGATAATCTTCCAAGGAGGTGACCACAGCGGCGACCGGTACGCCGCCTGCCACAGTGGCTGTGGAGCCAACGATGTCGGTGAAGAATTTATAATCCTTGATCAGTGCTCTCTGGGCCCTCGATCCCCTTATGCAATACAAAAGAAGGTAGACCGCGTCATCTCTGTGTAGCTTCTTGTATGACTTTTTCAGGCGCCATTTTGTAAACAGGGCCCGGTAAAAACCCATTGATTCGATCGAGGAAACTTCCTAAAGTTTGAAGTCGCAATCTGCAAGACTGACTTCGTGGGAGGTATGCTGCAGTGTGCAGGTTGCTGCATCTGGCGACGTTTTTGCAACCTCGCGTCCCATAATCAAGTTGATAATGGAGCTATTTCCGACTCCAGTCTCCCCGAAAAGCAACATATTCAAAGGGCGGCCGTCAAATGACTTGACCGCGTGGAAGAATCAGTACACATAAAAACAATACACCACTAGATTCTCACCAGCAATGAGACCCTAGAGAAGACATGATGTGTTAAAGGATCACAGAGAACGGCATTGCATGACGGAACAAGTGCCTGCAACGATGGTACGGTAGAAATCCTGTTTGACGAGCCGAAGTCCGTTAAGCAAGCTTTGTATTCCCCTTCCTTGAGATCTACCAAAACATTAGACTGCATTGGTCAGTGAGTGCAATGGCCCGACGGTTTTCTCCATTCAAATTTGTAAATACTTGCGAACGCACCACTGGCGACGTAATCATTTATTCCACCGAAGATCTGACCTGTCAGATCCTCTGCTAGTGCCAGTTGTATTTTGGGACTAAAAAAGGGAGCTGAATCAATGAAGACTTGTTTCAGTATGAACACCCTACAGAGGTGGAAGTTCCGAGTTGGATGCCTAAGTGAAATATATCAGGATCCGCCACTGATTGGGATACCAGTGAACTGTCAAACCTGTGAGTCGTTATCCCTAGACTGAGTGATGCACTCAGGGACTTTGGTGTTCGCCGTGAGCCACCCCGCGTCCTGTTGACTCAAGGTGCGACAGTCGTGATAGACAGTGTCGGAATGCGCTACCGTAGTCACTGTTCCGCCCCAGGCAGTATTGACAGTGGCTGTCAAAGTACCTCGACCCCTTACACTCTGCACGGCCTTGTATTTGGAGTGCATGGTATTAATGGGTGTAGTTGCTCGTTCTGCATCAAATGTTGCATTTGAATAACTCTCTCCCGCTCCGCAAACAGAGATATCCTATGAGAGAGTAAGGATATAATCACGCGCGATGAGATCACTTATGAACATACAGCGTTTGTCAAGGCCTCTAGTTCCCTCCACGAGAAGTTCATGACCATTGTGGCAGAAGGACGAGCAGATACATCAGACGACCAACATTGCGCAATCTCATTCCAGCGTGCTGTTGTCATATCGGGTGTCGCAGGACGGGAAATGTCTTCTCCTCTTAGAATTCTTTGAAGAACTACGATGTCGTTCATATCATTCCAAGGAATGACCAGTGTTAACACCTGCACACAGGCGATCATGTTAAAGGTACGTAAGTTTTCTGGATCTATAAATCTCACATGAAACATGACGCGACCAAATGAATAAATGTCGGTTTGCGTAGTCGGTGCACCATTAGCAGGTTGGTCATGTACCTTCAGCAACTCGGGTGCGATCCACCTGATGGCACCAGTTCGAACATTTGATCCGAATGTGCGGTCACCTAAACGACCACTGAAAATTGTCGCCAGACTGAAGCCTGTTAAGCGTGCTATGTATTCTCCTTCCTTGATGTCAACCAGAACGTTAGACTGGAACTCTCCGTCAGGAAAGTTTTATGTCAAGAAGATGAACGAACACTCGTAATGTTTCCATGTACCATATTCGATCCATGAACTGATGGCAACCATATCAGTAAAAGCAAGCTTAAAACGAAAGAAAGACGAACGATAGCAAAGGCCAGACACCACATTATGAAGCTAACGACACAAAAATGAGGTTGAGATACAGAAGTTATACCTAAACAAACTACTCACCAAATTTAGCTTCGACCTAATGTTCAATGCAGCACCCTGTTCCGCGATGAACCGGAGCAGTGTACCGCTCTGTAACCATGGAAGAACAAGAGCTGGAGACGGCCCAAATCTTGCTGTCGTCCCAAGCACGGGAACGATGTTGTCGTGTCTGAGGACAGCCCAATTCTTAGCCACGTGTCGAAATCTCTATCAAATTCAGATCAACAATAAGCTGTAAATGACAAAAGAATTAACGAATTCTCACTTGTAAATCCAGCTCTGATAAGTGAACCTCGATGACTTTTACTGCAACCTGCAGCACAATAATCAATAAATATATCATCAATGTTACTAACATTGTCCGACCATCATAGGACCCGACGGCTGTCTCCATTCGCATTTGCAAATTATCCCGATATCACCTGCAGCAACCAGGTCAGTCATCGTACCGACGATCTGACCTGTCAGGTCCACCAGCCCCTGACTGGCGGGAACCTTAGATCGTCGACCCTGCCAGTTGTCGGTCCTAAACTGATTGATGTATTGAAGAACTTTCGTGGCCCTCGGGCGTTGACCCGCCTCCCAGGACCAGCATTTCTGAATCAAGTCCCAGCGATCGTCGAGGATGTTTTTGGGACGTGCATGTGAGACTTTATTCGATAGCGCGACGCAGATTTGAACATGTTGCTTCTCTTTCCATGGCATATCCCCCGAGACAATCTGAGATGAGAAAACTTAGGATAGAGCTGCAAAAACAGAGAGATCGTACATGGAACATGATACCACCAAAAGAATAGACATCACTCGAAAAAGTCGGTTTTTGAGGATTACATTCCAGTCCAAGGACTTCAGGCGCCCGCCATCGAGAATCGAAATTGCATTCGACAGTGGTCGGATTCAACTGTAAATCTGCTTCTCCTTCGATTGTTGCAAGACCGAAATCAGCCAGACATGGATTCCCTGAACCATCTATGAGGACATTTCCCTGAGGCCTGGGAATGAGTGTAGCATCCGCAGAAAGATGACCGTACATACGGGGTGAAGGTCCCCGTGAACAACATTCATTGATTGGACTGAATAGGCGTCAAGAACGAAAGGGAAGACATGGTAGAAATCGACAAACGATAATCGAGGCCAGCAGCAACACCCTTGACCTAGTAGCATGAATTCTTGTTGGATATAATTGATGGTAATGTTGAGAAGAGAACTCACCAATGCAACTTTGGCAAAAGCAGTAATGATAGTAGTTTCTTTGAGGTAGACGGATAACGTTCCAGATGGCATCCACTGGGAGACGAGAGCCGGGAACTTGGATGAGGAATTCACGTATGCGAAGCCAAGTAGCGGAACAATGGTCTGGTGTTTCAGTCTAAGCCACACTTTGAGTTCTCGACGTATTGCCTACATAGACCATTCAGCAAAGTAAAAATTGAACCCAGACGACTGACATTTTCAATTTTGTCCGTAGCTCTCGAAGGGTCAATCTTGAAGACCTTCACTGCGACCTGATGATGGTCATTCATTAGATGGGTGCAGATTTGTCGTTTAACGTGTCTTTTGATGTGGATGTGGAATCTGGATGTGTTAGAGGCGACCATGTAGCAGTATGATTAATGGGGTGGATGTATGTGTTTTTTGACGCCGGAGAAGATACGAAGAAACAGAAGGTCTTGAGGTGAATTCTTGTCGATTTTCAATAGACACAAAGTACCGACTGAAGGGGAGTCCTCGTAGTATATACAAGTTTCAAGTATTAGGCTCGGTTCTAGAAGAAGCTAATGCTAATGTTTGAATCCAAAGTAGACGGCGTGAGTGCATATCGACATAAAGACTAGAATCGAGAAGGGGCTGGATATCCGAGAGAAAAGATTGAAGTTGAGTGTCAGTAAATGGACAACGGGACTCAGGAACCTCGACATGGGATAGATCAGAATCAGGATGATTTGATACAAATGGATTGGTTGAATCACCGTCCTCGGGATTATGAGTATTGTGATGAGCCAGTAGACGCTGGTCATCCAAGTCATTCCAGTCAATGCCATAGCTGGCAATATCTTCTACCTCCTGGTCCTCAGCCGACTCAACAAACACCCCTCGATGGCCATGCTCAATGATACCTTGGATGAACATGTCATGGGGCGACCGATGGGGCTCTCCACGACGCCCGAGAACATGGTGATTCCACGAGGCTGCCCACTGGCCTGCGTCGTCATTGATCAAAGGGATGAATAGGAAATGAAGTAGCCACAGGTGTGAATCGTTGTTCACGTCGAGGTTGTCGTAGGCTTCAAGAGTCTGGAAAAATTCCTTCCACTTCTGCCCTAGGCCGTTTGTCACATCCACCCAAAGACGTTCAATCCGGATGTTGTGAACGCTCCTGCAGATATAATTAAAACAGGCTAGCATGTGGAATGCTCAATGATACTTACCTGCCCCATATGTATGAGCCACGCTCAATTCCTCGTACCTCTTCCATCCGGGCAGCAACAAGTAGATTTTCTGTCCCATGGTCGCCTCTCACTCGGCTTGGGTATCCATGGATCATAGCAATATCTTCAAATAAAGAGAGCACAGTTGCGGAGCGGTTGTTATTACTGACACGAATTCCTAGAACATAACGAGAGAATCCGTCAATGAAGCCATGGATGACTAGCTTCCAGCGGATGAGACCTGCAAATAAATTAGTAGCTTTATTACACCACATGTACACAACACACCATGCTGTCCATCGTGATGAACAAGGGCCATGGGGCCTGGTACAGAATAGCTACGGCGTTGGATTCGCCGTGGACCAAATGTCGCAGGAGATGGACCAACAACTCGCAGATATGATACTTCTATACGACTGCGAGGGATGCGGTAACCAAGCTGCAAAAGATAGCCATCACGCATCCGTCGTCCAAAGGACGGAAACTGCTGATGGAGTTCCAGTATCAATCTATCAAGTTCAGCATCTGAAATTGTGGATAGATCACTCGAAGATCCTCGATGGTATATTCGGTTGATACTACCATCAGGCTGCTGCTCATCCACATATACTGGAGGTCCAGGAGAAGAAAGGTTGAATTCGAGTAGTCGACGACGTATGGTGCGGGGATGACATTGATAGAGTTCAGCTAGGCGCCTCCTTGATACCCTTCCTGATGAGAGTACAGCAAGATCAGACGGAAGAATGTGAATGCTGGGTCTTCCGACAGTGCCTGTATGGGTATGACTTCCTAAGTCAACAGGGCTGGCATCTGGTGGATCAGATGATATCGTGGTGGCAATATCTAGCTCTTGAATCATGCGATCCACACTGGCTTCAATGACATGTCTTTCCGCAGGTGGGATGATGTTCAAATGCTGAGATAGCTATCAGATCACGTCCTAAGTTCTCGTAATGATACCACAAGTAGCTACACCTGTTCAATAGCCTCGAGGAATTGAAGGCAGACAGCCTTTTGAGCATTCAAGCGACCAATGTCACCAAGCTGCGTTCTGAGCGTGACATGGACTCTCTCACCCAGTTGCATGAAAGAATCGTAGATGTTTGATAGTTGAATTGCGTCAGGCATGGCCCTCGGCGAAAAATGGACCTAATGGCTTCGGGGTTGGCGGGTTGGTCGTGATGATGTAACTTAGAGACAGCCCGGAACTTCCCGATCAGGCGCTGAGAAATGTGAAAATGAAAGTCACAAGGGAAAGTCGAAAGTCAACGCCGAAAGTGAAAGCCGAAGTCAAAAGCCAAAGTGGAAAGCCGAAGTCGAAAGTTGAAGTCGAAATCGAAAGCCGAAGTCGAAGTCAAAACTCTTACAAAGCAATGTGAAATCTTTATTTGGAGATGAAGAGTTTCAAGGAAAATCACGAAAACTTTTTGTCCGCCCAAGTCCGTTATAATCGAACGAAGCCAAATTTGTTTGGTCTACGGCTACAAATGTAAACAGATACTTTTGCCATCATGTCTTTTCCGACATTTGTGCACTCCAAGTTGCAGTTGCGGTTCTTGCATTCCTGATATAGAAAATTGATGAACTTTGTTCCCTGGAAGCTCCGGAGTCTGTGGCTAGGTTGGGCTGTGCCTAGAGTGTTTCACAAGCTGACGAGTACGAGGTTCGGAGGTATAATTTGATTCATGTCATGTCTTACTCTTCTTAACTTCTTCTACGTACTCAGGAATAGTCAGGAATTCTTCAAGCTTCATGCCCTATACCGCATGCTAACTGGACACGGATTTGCAGCGCCAACAATTCAGATTGCTTCATTTATTACCAGTCAAGCACAGACTCCCCGGCGAGGACGTGAACCTCTCGACACAAGTAATGTGTCTCCGTTTACACCACCTCCAGGCCACCAAGACTCTGAACCACCAAATACTTCTCCGTCACTTCCTCGTGGCGCAGGAACACCTGTACCGAAGTCTAAACCGCGTCCACATCCCGTGCTGCGAAAGTCTCGAACTACGAGTACTTCATCAAAGACGATGAACTTTGTTCCTCTGGCTCACTCATAGGTTCTGCATCTGCAATCTCAGCCAGTGCCTTGGCTTCAGACAGCATCCGCCCTCCAACCACACCATCTGCGGTTTCAGATCTCATCGAGGAGGTCGATCCTGTGTTTAGCATTGCCGACCGAGCCAAGACACGCACTCGAAAGACTCAGGTCAAGAAGCCGACTTACGTGCCTGTCAACCATGATGTGATAGAGTTAACATCCGATTCCCACCTCGACGAACTATCACTCGAGCCTCCACAAAGCGGCAGAAATCCCAAGACAAGCCCGTCAAGCGGTCCCCTAACCAAAGCAACCATTTGCCCGAGGACAAAGACTCTCGAGACGACAGTCCCAAGAAATCTGAGAAACCATTGTAATCCCTGAGATAACCAAGGTATTACATTTCCATCCTCTTTGATATCCTTACTTGCATTCTACCTAGAAAATTACCCCGAAAAGCGTAGCTGCCCAACCAAAGCAGACTCCGTCTGTCACTCTCCAGTCACGCACCGTCAGCAAACCCAAGTCGACCCCAATGTCAGAGCTCATCCGGTGTGTCAACTCACAACTAAATTCACCGTTCTAAAACTGTCCTTCCTATTCGCCATTGGTGAAGTCTTCGCGAACGATGCTTTCGCGAATTGCACCGCTCCACCCCCAACCGACAGACCCCTCCACCACCATTACCAAAACCTCCCCCGCCAAAGAAGAGCAAGAAACAAATAGAGATGGAAGATCATATCGAGGAGGAACTGTCGGAGACCGTTGAGGGTGGAGGAGAGCCCGAATCGATGCTGAGTTGGGTTATGAATGATTCTGAGTCGTGCCAGTGTATTCTTATTCCTAAATCTCCCAGAGTATCATCACGACCCGTAGCACTCAAACTTTTCAAATCCGGAAATCTAATTCAAGGCCCCAACTTCTGTGTCATTTTGAAGACGGTCTCTTCCGCCAGCCAGCCACGGGAGATTTACCTCTTACTGTGTCGAATTAGCTATCATATTCACAATCTATGTAGCATCAAGCAACGGATGCTAGACTCTTGCACTATTAGTTCATTGCTAATCCTGAGGCCTGATGCCTGTATATCCGTTCTTGGTCCATCGCTGTCACCATTTGGAACCACGTCAACAAATGGTTTGATGGCTAGCGTGCTATTTCCAGACGTTAGCACTGTGGATTTCTTTAAATTCCCCTGACTCCACAGAGGCACTGGGTCCCAGCTAAAGAATCATGGTCTTCATCGCACAATGTCTATTAGCGTACATGTACCACCCAGTAGCGTTTCAGTGACAATCCGAGACAGTTCATATTCATATCTGTATTTCCGCCTCGTCGAACAAAAGTGAAAGGCAAACTCCTCCACTATCAACCTCGTCAAAACTCATCAAGTATGCCTCGCATCATCAATTTACGCATACACGACCGTGCTTCGCGCACCTTGGAATCATCCTGATTTGATCTTCCGTAAGCCAGTTGGCGCAAGTCAGATGAAAAGACAGGGGTGGGATCCTGAATGAGGCGAGAAGACGAATCGAGGATGGATTACACACTACTGCCAGTCGATATATGCACACGCTCCTGGAAAGCGACTGTGGTCATAACAATAGTTGTGTCAGAATCGGCCACGGGCTTAGCCCCGTACTCTCGAACACTAAGGACCAGCCGTGGTCCCAGCACAAACAACTGCAAGTTCTGCAAAATCTGAAGCAAACCATAAAAAGTCTGGATTCCCAGAGAATTTTGGTACTATAGAATCGATGAATCGTGGTAGCATGTATAGGCGAGTGAAAGATCAACATACCGTTGAGAATGTTGGAGAGAAATCAAGAATGAGGACGAAACACGAAACAGTGACAAAGCTACCAAGTCCGACCATTCAGTGGAAAAATGGAACAACAATCGCAGTATAAGCTTACCTCGCAAAGTAAAGCATATGAGTTTTCACCAACACCTTGAGACAGTGCCCCATAACCCCTCCTACCGAATGTCGTCGCAGTTCACGGAAGTGTTTTACCGCAATCCAGACTGCGAGGCACAGTGCGAAGACCTCCCACACAGTTGCGAGTATCCAAGTAACAGAATTCAGAAGTAGAACATTTCCCGTAAAGGTAATCCAGCACTGATGAGCGCCGGAAAAAACGACTTCCTCTGATATCCATCAGTGAATCCCATGCACGTTCGTTTTCATCCATAATTAAGCGTACCTCCTGAACTATGCACCATCGCCGTTATAGCTACTACTCCATCGAAAATATTGAAGACCAGGATGTTGACAACGAGAAATATCAGGATCTTTCTGGATCGTTGATACATGGCATGCAGCCGAGTGACGACGATGACTTGCAGCGTGTTTCAGTCAATATCACTGACTCGCAAGTGCCAAGCTCACCACACAACATCGCAAATGCCACAACACTCGTCCAATTCCATAGGACGTAGACAATCCAGCCTGACGAATCCAGTCAGTGATCAACCTCGGGTAGCACACACTCCAAACAGACTTACATCTGTGGCAATATAGCGTGGCAGTCAGTAGAGAATCAAGTAGTTAGCAACGAACTACACCCACCCCTACAGGGAACCACAGTTAATTGGAGGGGAATAACAGGCATCTGTGCAAAAGACTTACTGTATTTGTCAGCGAGAGGGTCGGAATATGGGCTGTATACCGTGTGTCAGAAGAAGTGAAGACAGTGGATGTACTAGGGAGACATACACAGGATGGTCAGGCTGGTTATGAGAGACAGACGATCAATACAGCATTGATTGTTTAGCTTTCCGGACATACGCAGCATATAAGATCCCAAGGTAGCGCACCTAGGATACTCTCAAGTCAGCACAGCATGACAACCACGACAAACAAGCTACATACACCTAGATAAAGAACTGTCATCAAGGACCAACGTTGCCTCTGTAATTAAGCGTATTTTCATGGTTGTTCCTCTGGCATGAGATTCTACTCACCCAGACCAATTCAACCTATAGAAGGATTCTTAGCGAGATGGCTACTCCGGTCATAGTACTGACATACCTCTTGTGCGAATGTAAGTGCTGAAAAACACTTGTAAGATATCAGCAGTCCTTTAATGTTGATGATCATGCTCACCCCAATCATACGTCACTACAACAAAGGCGGCAACTGCGAAACCGTAGCCAACGTTAAATTGGACATCATCTTCAGAATCCGACTGCTCTCCACGAACCTGAAAAATAGCTAGAAAAACGATATGCATTGATGGTCGGCCACCAAGCAGGATCATTTGAGAATATGGTCATATTGGTAGAGAATGGGAGTGAGGGTGAAAGGTGAACTTGGTAGACGTATAGTGATAGTTTATATACCACCGTCCAGTGCTTGGATCACCAAAATGAAATTGAGACAACCATTCCTGTGTTCATTACCCAAAGATCCAGGGGCTAGTGCTCAACGTAAACGTTAGTCATGAAACATTTCGACGGGCGAAACGCTTTACATACTAACACAGCGAAAGATAGAAGGCAAATTGTGTCGGCATGCCATGGCCATACCAGAAATAAACCGTCAAAAGTAGGGAAGATTCACACGGAGTGAACTCACGTTCTCGTGCGCGAGCATAGTATTATCTCAATGTTGACCATTTCGGCGCCTCGTTCTTGGGCCATCTGTCGCTTTGTGCGCACACTCTTGCTCTCTGCATCGGTTATCGGGCTGTCATATAAGGTTGCCAACAATGATGAATGCAGAATCTTCAATCTGCATCGGGAAATTGGTGCGGTGCTGACGGGCATCGGTTTGTCTAGCCAGAGATAGCCTAGTTGAGAAACGCTGATTGACAGATAGTACTGGCGTCATCACGGCTAGATCTAAACAGTAATCAGAAAAGACACGGAGAAAAGAAGACTTGGGCGCACTGATAGTATGACCTTGACGGCATAAGACCTGATTTGTTGTTCTTCAAACTGTACTGACTCATATCATGAGAACGTCCGGGAAATGGACATTCTGGGGGCAAGTCTGTCACAGACTCCTGGGCTATGGCATTGTCTGGGTCCGAGTCTGGGGGCATCATGATCATCAGTGGGATTTGCTTTGAATCAACGCTTTCATAGACGCAACCGCATTTTTTCTCACAAATTCATGTATATAAATAGACAAACTATATATAACACAAGACGAACCGCGCAGCGGTAATCGCTTCAATACACAATAAGTCATAGATGCATAACTTATCAACGCACTGCCATGCTCTTCTCCAACCAACTGCAACTCTTTGTCACATCAAAAACGGAACAGAGTGCCGCTTTTGCACAAGAAGGGTAGGATCTGCTAGAGCGAGTATGTGCTGGAAGTACTTGAGCAACATGCAGGAGAAATAAATACTATCTACCGCTTTCTTATTGATGATTTCCCTACTCACATGTGCAGGTTAGTTTCTGCGTCGCAAACATCATTAACAACACACTAACCTTTATACTTCTGGCGAAGCAAAATTCTGCACTTCGAATAAAATAGCAAGGCAAGACCGGAGGCCCTTCGAACACCACTGCCTTTCGAGCCAGCAGAGGAGATGGTGACTCCAGAAAGATTTGAACAGGTGATTGAGTATGTTGTCCCATGGACTGTGAGCTCGCGAGAGGTGGAACGCCCAATTCTGGCACGCATAACTGAGAGCGTCAGAAGCTGATCGACTTCGTTCCTGCGCTTCGTGTGCGAAACCCTCAAAGGTCATCATCGCGTGGAATATCTCCATGTCTGGTGGGAAATGACATTGCGGTAAGGTGGAAGAAGGATCTTGATGCCTTAATGCTAGGAACACCGGGAACATCAAGAAATCCGGCAAACTCTTGAACTGCTGGATTGCCTGGAAAGCTGCAAGCGAGAGCAATTCCGGGACGATCGCATACTCGCTGACTGCTTCCAAAGTCCTCGAGAACTCCTCCATTGTGACCCAGACAGACGCTGCCGCAGTCGACTGCCAAGCTTGACCATGGGGCGTGTGCAGCCAGTCTTGGCCGCTCTGGGTCTGCAGCCATTCTCGTCCGCTCTGGGTCTTCAGCCAATCTCGTCCACCCTGAGTCTGCAGCAATTCTTGTCCGGGTTGGGTCTTCAGTCGCTCTCGTCCGCTCTGAGTTTGCAACCACTGTCGTCTGCTCTGGGTTGGCAGCAGGTCTTGTCGACTCTGGGTTTGCAGCCAATCCTGTCCACTATGGGTCTGCAGCCACTCTCTCCCGCTCTCGTCCCTAAGCCATTCTCGCCCACTCTCAGTCTTCAACCAACCTTCTCCATTCAGGGTCTGGAGCGAGTCCCGCTTGTGCTGGGTATATGCGTCTTGACCTCGCCGGGTCTGTAACCAGTCTTGTCCCCACCGGGTCTGTAACCAATCTTGCCCCCACCGAGTCTGCAACCAATCTTTCCCCCACTGTGTTTGCAGCCAATCTTGCCCCGACTGGGTCTGCAGCCAGTCTCTCCCGCTCTGTGTTCCCAGCCAAGATGGCCAGGCCTCAGTCAGCGAGCCTTTCCTCCCCTGGGTTAGCAGCCAGTCTCGGACGCTATGAGCTTTCGGTAAGAATGTCTTCCCCTGCGTCTGGAGCCAGTCTATCCTCCACCGAATCTGCAGCCAGTCTTTCCCCTCTTGGGTCTCCAGCCAAGCGCACCCATCAAGGGTCTCTAACCAGGAAAGTAAATCTGACTTGTGACTTCCCCGAAGCCACTGCAGGGCTGTGAGGACCGTAAATGGCGTCGGTGGCTCGACAATGAAAGCTAACTCTTGTTTTAAGTTCTGCGGCTCGTGGGGTTTCATAGCCCGGCTATGCGTCTTCAATTTCGATAGTACGTCTAACAAGGCCGTGCTTCGTGGGATGGCTTGCATCATCAAGTAGAGACATGAACGAGCGAGTAGGGGGTGGGGGTATCTGATATGTTGCACCCCAGGGAGGTTGCAGTTCGAAGGGTTAAGAACGTAGTCGCGAACAGACGAGTGAAAGATATTTACTGGGAGACTGCGGTCCGTAGGGATGTCCATGATTGACCGTAGCTGCGCCAGTACTGTCTCCACGTCCCTGCCTTCACCAGGGCCAAGAAGTTCCGCGATTTGTGAGATTGACAGAGGGTTTGCAAGGGAGGCAACAATAGATAAGTGCAAATATGCTCGCGCGGGGTTGGCACATGTGGCGAGAATACGATCATATAATTTATAAACTTCCGTTCCTGGGAGCAGCCCGCTAGTGAACTCCAGCATGAGGTGGAGCCGATCGCGGGGATCATGATATCCATCATCGACGAATTTCATCATCGTAGATGCTACAATGAAACGTCTTCCCGCTCGACTAGCCAACCGTGCAAGTTCACGTGATGTTGGTTGGGGGAAATTTGAATATCGGCTCCGCAGCTTCCTGAAAGAGTGCTCCAGGAAAATATAGATGTCATCGTCAACATCTGCGCCGTCTAATGAGATGATTGCAGCAACACCCTCTCCAGAAATTTCCACTGGTATCTCGCACACCAGTGGCTGAACGTCTTCGACTTGAATGGCTTCACGGATGTATGCTTCTGAGCGACTCGTGAGTAGGATATGGATTACGGGCAAATTGGGTTGACGAAGAACGTAGCCGAGTAGGGAAATGAGATCTGCGACCTCAGTTTCGGACATGCATTCATCAAGGGCATCGATAACGAATGCCGAAGGCGGACACTCGCGCAGTCTAGATTGAAGTTTCCGCAGAGGTTTCAGCAAGAGTCCCTCCATCTGGTCGCGGAGAGATTTGTTGGAATCCAAAAGAGCAGGATTCTCGCGGATGGTTCTGTTCAAGTCCTCCCGGACGCTGGGAAAATTGCAGGCAAGCTGGTATGCGAGCGTCGCAAAAAAATATCCGGTTGTGCAGCGTTCGGTGTGCTTGCGCGAGAAAAAGAATGTGCCTGCGAGCCGCTTCTCGATGTTCGCCTCTTCTGTTACTTGCAGATTTCTCATTCTTTCAGCTACAGTGAATGCAATAGCAGACTTTCCGACGCCTGCTGTGCCATGCAGCCAGATGAGACGACTCTTCTTTCGGTCGTCTAACAATCTGTAGATGTAGTCGAGAGGGTTTACCCGCGTCCCTTCCAAACACTTCGGATGAGGCTGACGTTCGCGGGAGTTATACTCAGCACTCTTGACGGCGATGCGGGACAGACTCTCCCACATGCCTTCAGGTGATTGGCGCACTGCGAATGAAGTCAGCGATCGAAGTAATAGATAGAAGATACTGATACTGACATTGATCATGATTCATTGTGCGATGGTGGCAGAATATGCCAGAATTGTCCGGGGAAGTGCTAGTTAGGTTAGAAAGCGTACTTAGCTACCATATGAACGATGTCATTTTTGATGGAAGACGTACGACAACGTTAGCCAATGATCAAAGTCTAGGGCTTAATAGACCTTCTGGGGCAGGGGGAGGTCGTAAGAAGTGATGGATCGTTGTTCTGGTGTTGTGCGCCTGCTGGGGATTGTGGAAGAGTGAGAAACTCGTTCGTTGGCAACACGAAGGCGGGTGTGCAGGTATTGATGCTGTGTCGGGTAGTATGGTACGTAACATATGCATTGTGTGCATGAGGGAGGACACGAGGATATGGCGAGTTCTAAGTCGTTGTCAACATTTAGCGGCCTTACCCATTGGAATGGGTGAACATACTTACGAAATGTCATTGTTTGCTGTCAAAGTCCGAGGACGAAATGGTTCCCTCCCGAAACTGGTGTGTTCAGTCTAAATTTTGGACCACCTGTGCTTGAGATTGAACGGATGAATTTTTCAGTGATTACGGATCCAGTGCCATAAAAAATTGTAGCAGCGCTCGGTCGCGCCAATCCCGATTACCTTGCGTCCCACCAAACCTTTCATCGCAAATCAGATAGTCAAAAGACATTGCATATGCATCATGTCGAGTTTCCGGCACACTACCATAAAGTTAGAGTGGTGATAGTTTCTCGTAGTCAGACTGTTAAGGAAGAAACTTGACAGTTGTTCCTCCGAGTCGATTTAATTTTGAGGGCAGTGCTGCAATGCGGACGTTCAGAATGCGCGAAATTGTGCTGATCCGATTGAGTGAGGTCTCTGCAGACTCAAAAGGCTGGTCGCAGCTGCAGACTCCGTCACGGTCATCGGGAAGGTCGATCGAAAAAGGTTCCGTCACAGAAAATAACCGTTGCCTTTTTCAGATCGAAACGTTTGCTTCCCACAGGGTGAACCTCCTTTACCGTCCCATATGGGTAATTTACCAGGTATGATACCCTACGCAACAAGTCATTCGGTTCACCTCAATTTATGTAACCCTTTTTTGCAAGCTCCCGCCGTGTTCCAGTGGTCAGTCACTTAAATATCTTCCTTACATCTGGTGTATAACTTCCCACTCATATCCAATGCTCGAGTCTCGTTGTCCACCTTGCCATGTCGGAAGAGTAGGCCACGAAATGAAGCCCAAAACAGGGTTCTTATCTCTCGCTGAAGAACTGATGTTTTACATTCTCAGGTATCTTTCTTATCGAGATATTCTTCATTGTACATCTGTGAGTCACAATTGTGTTGATGTGATTCTTATTCTAGATGGATTTCGATGATAATGCTCTTGCAGGTATGCAAGGCCCTTCGCCAGGCGTACATGTCCTCCTCCGAGCTTCAGTACACCATCGAACTCATTGGCCAACGGTTAATTCCTGTCCCCAATACGAACTACATACCTATTGGCAACCGTCTGAAGACCTTGAAGGACAGGTCCCACGCATGGTTCAAGTTTGACATGTACTCTTTCGAAACAATCACCTTAGAAGAAAAATCGTACGCTAACAAACATCTCGTGACTCATGGGCATTTCTTCTCGTGGGATGAACCTGATGACCTGGCTGCGATAATTCCAATACTACCAAAGCCCTCGCGAAGAATAATTGAGCGCTGCTGGTCTCTAGAAACATTGCGTTCGGAGCCCCACTCAGTCACCCTGGATGTGTTGATGGACCTAGCACAAAACCTGATCGCCGTCGCGTATTGTGTTACTTCCGAGGATAATCCTCTTGAATCAGATGAGGTGGTCTGTATTGACCTTAGAGCCCTGGATGGTGATGGTGTTCACCCTCAAGCCGCCCAACGGACACTATTTCTATGGGAGGAGTTCGAATCTGAATCCGATCTCATTAAAACAACGTGTGCGAAGCTCAAGTGTTGTGGGAGGCATATCGCTTTGCAGCGTTCCTTGGCTATTACAAACGATGATGGAAAGAATTACGAGTGGGATATGCAGATTTGGGATTGGCAAGACTCAGCGACATGGAGGGTGAGGTTTGATCTGAAATAGTTCAAAGACTTCACGATTACTAATCTTGAAGTCAGATCGTCACCGGCGGCGCAACACCCCACCCATCTGAAAACCAGATTGAATTTTGTTTCCTCGGAAATGACAGGTTGCTCATTGTGGCTGACGATCTGGAGGTCTTTTCAATGGAAGATCTCAAGATGTCACGACGTATGGCACGTTTCAAATTGCCCTTCCCGTTGCAGTACATACAATGCCACCCTCCCATGGACGATATTGAGCAGATGCAAACCCAACCTCAAACGGTGAGGTACACCCCAGACCCTAAACATCAACTACTATGCCTTACTGCGTCCTATGGTACTGCCTCTCTGGTCTTCATCATCTCCACCAGGATTTTCTTCGACCTTGACGAAGTTGCAGAAACAATAACAATACCATGGATACAATGGGGTCCTTCAAATACTCGTGTTTTCCGGTATCCATATCGAGGCAAAGTCCACGTTAGTGGAAATCGAGTTTTGCAGGCTTTCGCAATCAGCGGGCCAGACACGCGTCCTGGGGAGTACGGAGTACGTCTGATGGACTTCAGCCCAATAGCTGGGACAAACAGACAGGGTCTTGGGCGTGTGGTGAAAGAGTCATCTACGATAGAAATGAGCCCTGTCATGGATGACACCGTCAAAGAGGAGAACTTGACGATTACAACATCCTTGCCTTACGTCGAGGTCGTATCGAAAAGGAAGTTCTGTGTTCGCGAGTTACTGGACATATGGCTCGACAAGGATAGAATTTATTTGCTCAATGCAAATTGGAAACATGTTGCGGCAGGTTCTACTTCGTATCCTACATGGGAGTCTAACAGGCTTGAGGTCATTGATGTCTAGAGTAGAACTCGTCCGTCACAAAGTAGTTGTATATCAGCTTTGCACTATGGTAGTTACTTACGAAGATAGATCGTATCCCGCTTCTGGCGTAAGCACATCATCAAACACATCCTGTTGAACTGATGTCACATGAGTGTTCCGCTCTCCATACCTTACCTATAGTAGTCTTAATATTCCTCCCAGTGATCGTGTTGCATACAGGACACATTATTTTGTTGATGTGTTTGTCTAACACGCATAGGGTGTGAAGGATCCCATTTGATTCCTTGAACAAAACGACCATGCTACAGACTACGGTGTCCGCTTAGCCTACACGTCCGATTCGAGCCTTTCAATGTCATTTCTCTAGAATACAACATCAGTATTACTTCAGCCTCCGATATCTCACAATAGCACATCCGAAAATCGCGTCTTCTGACCCTCTGCGCCTCGTTTCCCATATAAACACGTTCACGTTGACGCGGAGGGCGTAGAAGTTGAACTGAAATTTGCGGAGGAGCTATCAAGAGTTCTCGCGGACTAAGGGCATGACTATCTCCAAGGTTCGTGTCGAATTTGGTGGTTCCTTATATCCAGAGAAGCGCTTCAAAATCATCCACAAGCTTGAGCGGAGAAGTATAAACTCCACCATCTGGATGTCTTTTGACGAGATGTACGTGGAGACTAGTGGTTGTAGTCGTGATCAAAGCTTTGAAAGGAGAGTTAACTGGTCTATTCGAACAAGGTGTAATGTTGCAGCTACCTGCTCTTAAACGCTCAACTTTTGGTCTCTATCATGGGCCAGCCTCACGTCGAGTCATTGCCTATCTTCTCTCCTTTTTGACGATCTGGAAAGGATCGAGACGGGCACCATTTATGCTTTGTCCGAGTCACAGACGTTTTGGATGGAGATATGAAATCTCTCCAGTCACTCGAAAAGGAACATCTTGCACTGTCTTTGCGCATAAGTACGCACTTGAGATAATGTAAACGGATATCAAGCAGGATAACATTATTTTTGATATGGGTTCACTCACATTCACATAGGCTAATATTGCAGTCTTCACCGAAGGGGACCAAGCTTGACGCCATCCTCCATCCCGAGTCGTTGTCTAGACTGTCGTCTCTCAGTCCCTCTCTAACTTCGCTCGAGGCCATAATGCGCAACTTCATCGTCGCAAATTTTCGGGAACGGTGAAAAACGATGTGACTTTCAGGACATGTAGCAGGACTCACGTGGCATCTAATAGCGCAACCTACACATGTTTACACAACCGACGAGATCTCCGCTTGTGCTCTAAATCAATGACCGTGGAATGAGAAAGTCAACATTTGGGCGTTTGGATGCACTGTCTCCAATCTTCAAGTTTTCTAGGCGTGATCATCGACAGCAGATATCTACGAGTTCGATGACCCGTACCTTGGAAGACGGTGGGCCGAGCAACGAGATAGCGTGCCAGAACACGAGGAGATTGAATATGTTCATTAAGGCACCGACGCGGGCGCGAGCAAGAGGGGGATCACATTGTTCCATTGAGTGATGTAGTAGATTCGGATAATTTTTCTTGAATGGATACTTTGCACCGTAATCTGCGAAACAAGTCTAGTCAAGCTAACTGTTCGTGATAGATAGTATCTGAGAGGGACTAAAGGAATCATCCTGTTCATCCGGCAACCTTCAAGAGACCGAACCGAATTATATAATAACACATCCGGCATCAGTAGTGTAGTCAGCCGTTTATCGTTTGAACACTGCGTCCAATAACTCGTATGAATATGTTACCCGAGTAACGTTTCCCTACATGTGGGATTTGGTTTGTCAAATTTCTGTGGACGAGTCGACTTTGAACATCGAACTCCATCATCATGGCACTTCAGCTCCTGCCGGAGCACGTTATCCATTTGATACCCATGATACACACCAGCTGTTCGAAGAAATGATTAGGGCGGCGCCAATGTCCAATCCGAAGTCGGTTCCGAGAATGTTGTGGTATAAAGGCAGTGTGATATCTTGAGCTTGACCTAAGCAGGGGTCTTCGGTATGATTTCCAAGTTCACTCCCGCTATTCTCCTGGGTCTTGCACTCTGTAGCACTGCTTGCGCGGGCGATCACTTGCACGCTCGCGACAGCCATGCTCATGAACATTTGGAAAGACGTGAGTACCCGCAGGTTCCTCTCACACCCCCACACCGTCCTCTTGTCTGGGGAGACTTGAACGTAATTCACACCACCGATACGCATGGTTGGCTACTCGGGCACCAGAAGACGTCCTGGGCTGAACCATACTACAGGTTGGTGTTCACAGCGCAACTACCTCGAGCCACCGTCACTCACCCACCTCGTGCGAATTCTACTAGTGGGGATCTCGGAGACTTTGCTAGTTTTGTGACTCACATGAAGCAAATCGCCCTCGTTCGTCCATCAATTTGAACTCGTGCACTCATTAGGTATAATTCCTATCGCAGCATAAGGATGTCGACCTTCTTTTGATAGACACAGGTGATCTACATGACGGTATGTGCAATCACTCATTGTCTGAAACACGATCCGGCTCACGTTTTCCAGGGACCGGTCTTTCTGATGGATATCCTCCCGGCGATGTCGATGCACACGAGGTCCGTTCTATTCAGAGTGATATATAACTAATACTGACATGTCGGATGCGCCATCGATAGTCAAACAAGTTCGTTGGGCGCCTCCCCTACGATCTCATGACCATCGGAAAGTGGGTGTTGCGTTTGTAGTCCGAGTTCTCTCCTAATTCTCCTCCTCAATCACCCTTTTATAGCCACGAATTGTATGTTTATGCGGATACGTATGATATGTGCGTTGTAAGCATTTTGAACGAATCTTCTCTAACTGACACAAAATTTTACTTTTTTTCTTTTGTCACGTTTTTGATGATTTGGCGCAACTTCTTATTTCTGCCATATTTTTGCTGACCTGCCGACACGTCCTGCATTACATGATACGTCTGTTCTATTCCTTATTAAACTGTGTTTGGTATGCTCACACTACTGACTGTCTGCATCACTCTTCAATACTTGTTATATGGAATGCCACACGAACGTCTTCGCAAATTCGGAAACGGCTTACCAAAATGCCATGAATGCTCTGCAGGTATACCAACTTTGTCCCCCACCTCGCTGGGCGGTACTTGACCTCTAACGTCAACATCACTGTTTTTAATTCAGACGGCAAGCCTGAGAGTGTCCCAGTAGGCAGTGAGTTCGGATTCAAAATGATTGTTGCTGCTGCTAACGTTTATCCCTGCAGATCGTTACACCAAGTTTATTACAAGGAAGTAAGTGAACATGTTAACTTTGAGGGGGGACTCTTACTCGTTTGACACGGCAGAGGCCGTCGTATCACTTCTCTTGGAGTCATGTTCGATTTTACTGGGAACACTGTGAACACGACTGTGCAAGCTGTCAGTGATATGGTCAAGGAGCAGTGGGTACGTTATTCAATGCGTTTGAGTGATTGAAACATGGCGTCCTAATGTCTGTTTGTAGTTCGTTGAGGCCATTGCAGAAGAGCCCGACGCGTTCGTGCTTATCGGGTGGGCAAATTCCTTGTTGTCGAAGGAAATATTCCGTTAATGCGACTGCAGACACATACCTGTTTCTTATGGTAGCTGTATGTCATTGAAATGTTTGTCAAACGATAGTCCAACGAAATGTTCATCCAGGGCCTACTGTTGTTAACGCTGTACGGGCCGTGCACCCTCTAACACCCATACTAATATTTGGAGGTGGAGGCCACTATCTTTATCGTTCCAAATGACATGCTCATTGTAGATCTAGGACATACCCACATCCGTGATTGTCGACAGTACGATGGTCGATCCATGGGTCTCGAAAGCGGACGCTACATGGAAACAATCGGTGCGTAAACTGCAAATATGAGTAAGGAGTATCGTCTGACATGATCTTCTAGGCTGGATGAGTACGATGTTATTACAATACTGTACCTCAGACACCTAACACCGGAAAATTAGGCGCAGACCTCGATGCTGCCAAGCACAACCATGACAACGTTACTTTCACAAGGAGATATCTTGACCAGAACCGCGTGACCTACGAGGTATTTTACCGAACTTTTGGGTTTCCCCCGCTACCCTAATCTTGCCCATGACTGCTACTTAGTACCACACTCGAACCTCAAACCGAACATTTGATACCTTCCACGGACGATCGATCACTCATGGCCTACAGGAGCTTGCAGCTCGCTTTAACTTGTCCTACCTGTACGGAACAGCTGACCAAGATTATACCTTGACTTAGTGGGTGCCCATTATGTAGTTTTATCACTCAAACCACCAGCTCAACCATTGTGCGCTAGTCACCCTTATCCTTCCAATGGGTCTCTTGTATCTTTCTTCGTCGAAAATGTAAGTGCCAAGTTTGTAGTGAAGTAAATTGCAGGTATCGACGCGCTCATTAGGCTATCCCATACGCACTCGCTATTAACAATACTCGCGATTCCATTCCAAACATCATTATCATCGATTCGTGGGCTCTACGCTTCGACCTCTTAAAGGGATCGTTCACCAAGAACGATCAACTAACGATCATGCCGTATCAGGATTCGTTCTTATACATTGCCAATGTTACGTCTGGGATCGCAAACCAATTGCTCCCCGCTATGAACAAACCGATGGCGATACAGAAACGAGATGAAACCCAAGCTGTGTTTTCCAGCCACGAAATCGATGATACTCGGGACAGTGCCTGGTTGGAAGAGATAGACGGCCGTCCTGGAGTGGGTGGACAAGCATCATTTGGTTATGTCACGAGAGATGTAAGAGTTCCATACCGCGCTCGTTCGATGCTCATAACACTTGTTTGTTTAGTCATGCCCCGACGCTGATAATGCAGACGATACACTGCACACCCCGTTGCCCCACTATCCGGTTCCACTCTACTCTGGCTCAAACCCCCCAAATGTGACGGCCGACACACCTATCGATGTTATCTTCCTAGACTCCCTTGGAAAGGAGATTATCGCCGTCCTCAACAGCTTACAGAATGATAAGACTTACACGATGGCTGATGTTTCATTGTATAGTCCGACGCTGACTAGCGATATACTGGGCCTGTATGCTCAGGCCATGTGGAACTGATGGTATAGTCTGTAGTTGTAGTGCGCTGTACTAGTACAGTTAACCTCTTTACTCAACCATTCTGATTCGACAGTTGCATTCTAAATAAGAGATGTGCTTCTCACAATTGGCTTGATCAGTCACGAAATCATCGCCCAGGCCTACGGATTCAGCAAAAGCGAATTGGAACTTGCACCCTAATGCTCCGGCGACATCACCTATAAGCATATCTCGCTCCTCTGCTTTCCCATTCAGTACACTCCTTTTCCTTCGTTAGTACAGTAGGGATATCCAGGATATTGGTTGAAATAATTGTTAATGCCAGGACCTACAACAAATGATTCGAACGCATAATATGAAGAGAATACTGCCCAAACCTGTCTCCTTGAAATCTACTTCATGACACCAAATAACTACTTGAGCACCGCAACAAGGCTCGGAATGGAGACCAAAAAACAAATTTCCCGTGCTCCCTGCAAGCACCAGACAACCGTCCGCACCAACTTCACTAAGCATTACACACTACTGCTAGTCGATATATGCACACGCTCTTGGAAAACGATCGAGATCATGCCGGTTGCTGCGTCGGAGTCAGTCACGAGTTTAGCGTTAAATTCTCGAACGCCAAGGATCAGTCGTGGTCCCAGCACAAACATCTGTACGACTTCCAAAATCTGAAGTAAGCCACCAAAAGTCTCATTTCCCAGGGAAATCTGGTCCTATAGAAATGATGAATCGTAGTCGCATGCAGAAGTAAGTGAAAAAGATTGACATACCGCTGAGGATATGGGAGTGAAATCAAGAATGAGGTTTATGCAAGAAACAGCGACAAAGCTACCATGTCCGAACCTTCAGTGGAAAAGAAGGAACAATGATCACAATATCAGCTTACCTCGCAAAGTAAACCACGTGAGTTTTCATCAACACCGTGAAACAGTCCCCGATAATCCCTCCTGCCGAATGTCGTCGCAGTTCACGGAAGTGTTTTACCGCAATCCAAACTGCGAGAGACAATGCGAGGACCTCCCACGCAATGGAGACCATCCAAGAAGTGTAATTCAGAAGTGGGACATCTTCCCCATAGTTGATCAAGCATTGATAAGTGCCGGAGAGAATAAGTTCCTCTGGTATTCATCAGTGAGCCCCATGCACGTTGTTTTTCATACACAATTAAGCGTACCCCCTGAAACATGTAGGTTTTCCAGTACAGCCGCCACTACATCGAAAATGTTGACAACCAGGAGGGTGACAATGAGAAGTATCAGTATCTTTTTGGATCCTTGATACATGGCATACAACCGAGTGACGCTGATGACTTGCAGCATGTTTCAGTCAAGTCAATATCACTGAGGTCTCGCAAGTGCCAAGCTCACCCCACAGCATTGCAAATACCAGGACTGTCATCCAACCCCATAGGTTGTACACAGTCAAGCCTGAGGGATCCATTCAGTGACTAGCACTAGCACGCACTCCAAACAGACTCACATCTGTGGAAGTATTGTGTTGCCGTCATTAGAGAACTAAGAAGTTAGGAAAGAACCACACCCACTCCTACAGGGCACCACGGTTAATTGGAGATGTACAGCAGGCATCTGTGCAGAAGACTCACTGTATCTGTCAGCGAGATGGTGGGAATATAATCTGTATGCCGCTGGTCAGACGAAGCGAAGACAATGAATGTACTAAGAGACATACACAGGATGCCCAGGCTGATTATGAAAGATATACAATTAGCGCGACATCAATTATTGAGCCTTCCGAACATACGCGGCATATAAGATTCCAAGGTAGCGCACCTAGGATACTTTCAAGTCAGCACAGCATGACAACCACGACAGGCAAGCCACATACGCTGAGATACAGGACTGTCATTAGGGACCAGCGTTGCTTCTGTAATGAAGCATATTTTCATGGTTGTCCCCGTGACGTGAGACTCCACTCACCCAGACCAATTCGACCTATAAAAGCATTCTTAGAGGCAAGGCTGCTCCGGTCGTAGGATCGACATACCTCTTGTCCGAATGTAAGTGCTGAAAATACTTCAAGTTGTAGGATATCAGCAGTCCTTTAATATCATCATGCTCACCCCAATCATACGTCAGTCCAACAAATGCCGCAACTGCGAAACCGCCATCAAGGTTAGATTGAGCTTTAACCGCGACATCTAACTGCTCTCCACGAACCTGAAAAATAGCTGGAAAAACGATATGCATTGATGATCGGCCACCAAGTGGGATCATTTAAGACTATGGTCATATTAGGAGAGAATGGATGTGGGTGAGAGGCGGACTTGGTAGACATATGACAATAACATTCACGCTATATATACGTACACCACTGTACGATGCTTTCTAGATAACCGAAATGGAATCGAGGTAGTTGTGCACTCCGCATAGATGTTGCAGTTGCGTAAGCTCCGCTTCCAGGCAATTCGCGTCCTCTTCGGGCTGTGGTAGGCTATGCGATAAGGATGATTAATGAGTGGTAAGTGGAGAATCTTTAATTTTGCAACGTGGGTGTGAAAGTTGGCGATCACGATCTACTCGGTCGCCCGGTTCCTTATATAGAGAATCGTTAAGCTTTGTTCCAGCTCGGGCGAGTTCAGGTGGTGGAGCTACGGAGGTTGCTGGCTATGCCTAAATTGTTAACTCTTTGTAGGCAGACAAGTATGAGGTACAACAGCTTGTTAACATAAGGCAACGCGAAGAAAGCATTACTACGAGTGTAGGCTACACACCTATTACTCGTGCACTGGCAACTTGAAAGAGCTCAGGTTGTTAGGAAACAATACTGAGGCCTCATGTGTCATATGCAGTGCGAGAAGTCAAAAAGTGAGTGGAACGTATCGCATCGAAGGTGATCATAGCCCTGGTGATGCTATGTAAATCGGACTTTGAAGAGTTTTTTTTTTTCATCAGAGGGCGGGGCGACGCAAGTAAGTACAAAAGGAGAACTGTGGCGAAGAAGTGTTAGTTGAATTTAGTTAGAGCTCGCGGGTGATGGCTGAACGTGCGTTGTAACGTTCCGGTTCAGTTCTTCTATTCCAATGAGTCTACTAGTTTTCCGTTGGTGCCGACAGCGACACGGTGAGACGCGACCACCCTTTTGTAGTGGAGTATAATCATTTGTGTGGGTCAATCAGTTGGCAAATAGTATCTACAGCTCACCGAAGGTCGGCTTGAAGCGTCCCGAACTGCTGAGGTGTGGGATGGCCTTTTCGGATGTGAGGATGTAGGAGATCGAGGTGGCATCACGACGGGGGGCATTGGCGAAGAAGTGACGTTCCTGTCTGTATTGAGGACAATCAAAAAGGTAGTAGTGGATTGTTTCCTGTGTTCCGGGGCAGATGAAACAAACTGGTTAGGTGTGTCGTTCCTAGAGACTTTAAAGTTTATTCCCACCCTTCTCACCTCCATTCCGAGTCGTTGTCGTCTCTCAGTCCCTTTCTAACTTCGCTTGAGGCCATGATGCGCAACTCCATTGCTGCAGATTTTCGGGAGCGGTGAAAATGATATGTTATGTTTTCCAGGGCATGTAGGAGGACTGGCATGTGGCATCTAATAGCGCAACCTGCACATGTTCACACAATGGACGAGATCTCTGCTTGGGCTCTAAACCACTCTCAATGGCTCGTGGAAGGAGAAAGTTGACATTTGGGCTAGGGTGTGACATGGGTGGACGTTACCCGGATATCCACCCGGGTACCACCCGCGGACGGAACGTGGGCCGGATGGTACGGATGCTGGGTAGGGCGGATGGTTCCATCCGCACGGGTACGGGTCGGAGGGCTTGCTAAATATGGCTCTATATCTGCACATTTATTATTTGCGCGTTCCGCGGCTTGCGCGCTGCGCGTTTTCGTCAATCCAGAGTGGGCGCGTTTTAATCAAGAGGTTCCTGTAAACTTTAATGTAGTATTTGAATGAAGACTTTGAGATAATTAATTGGACTGAATTCCTACTCGAAATAATGCTACAGTATATATAATAAGGTACGCTAAATGTAAGTACCCGGACCGTGTATATGTAATCGCGGACTTGTCTATGGTCCGCGAGTCGATGACAAATAATGTCCGTTTCGGACATTACCGGTTATTCGTTCCCTACATTACTAATTCTTCTACATATTACTAATATTTCCTTGTTGTGCTCGTACCTCTATCTCCAATATGCGCTAACTCCTACACTCCCCCTCGAGCACAGCCTATTCCCATTTCATCTCTCAATCTTTCGAGTCTCGGCCTTGGCAGTGCTTTCGTGAAAGCATCTGCGAGGTTATCGTCCGTTGGTATGTATTCTAACTTTATCGTGTCATTTTCGATGACTGATCTGATAAAGTGATAGCGTATATCGATATGCTTCGTTCTAGCGTGGAACTTGTTGTTTGAGGCGAGGGCAATGGCGCCTTGGTTGTCTGAATAGATGGTGATAGGTGCGTCCTTTCTTTTATAAAGTTCTTTCAGTAATGACTGAAGATATAGCACTTCCCTCATTGCAGACGTTAGCGCGATGTATTCGGCTTCGGCCGTTGATAACGCTATAATCGTTTGCTTCCTCGCACTCCAAGCTATCGGCGATCCGTGCAGCAGGACTAGGTATCCTGATATGGAGTGCCTGTGGGCTTGGCTTGCCCAATCTGCGTCCGCATAAGCCTCTAGATCTTTCTCTCCCCCCCCTAAGGTAAGTTTTCCCTTCTTGGTTGCCTTCAGGTAACGGATGACGCGTTTTGCTGCCTCCCAGTGTGACTTCGCCGGTTCTCGCATGAATTGCGACAGTACCGACACTGCTAGTGCTATGTCCGGCCTAGTACAAGTTGCCGCGTACATTAGCGATCCAATCGCTCTCTGATACGGTACGTGTTGTTCGGATATTTCAGATTTGGTGCCTGGTGAATGGTCTGACTGTTCTTTTGTCAGTTGTATCCCAGTCTCCATGGGAATATGCGCCGGTTTTGCGTCTTCGAGGCGGAAGCGTTCGACAATTGTGTCGATATATGCCTCTTGCGACAGCGTTACGGTTCGCGCGCTTCGATCTCTCTCTATCTTGAGACCCAACAACCAGGTAAGCTCTCCCAGGTCTGTTATCTCAAATTTCTGGCGCAACTGATCTTTAAACTTCTGTATATGCTCCAGATGCTTTGATGTTACGGCCATGTCATCAACCGATACCGTTATGACGGTGTGCTCATCCTGTTCCTTCCGATAGTACACCGCTCTATCGACTTGCGAGCGTGTGTATCCGGCTTCGAGGAAAAATTCTTCTAGCTCCTCGGACCACTCAAACCCGGCTTGCTTCAAGCTGTATAAGCTTCTCAGCAGCTTCAAGACCTTTCCTTCCTCTCCCTTCTTCAAGTATCCGGATGGTGCCCGCATATACACGTCGTCCTTGAGTGTAGCGTTTAGGTAAGCACTTTTTATATCCACTTGATGCATCTCCCAATCATTTCTTGCAGCCATTGACAATACTGTCCGAATCGTTGTCATATTTGAGGTAGGGGCAAATGTTTCTTGATAGTCGATGCCGTATTCTTGACGTTGACCATTCGCAACTAGACGTGCTCTCAGCTTGACTTTCTCCCCATCAGGTCCTCGTTTCGTTGCTAAGACGAAATGACACGGTATGATGTTGGCTCCTCTTGGTGCGTCTACTTTCTCCCATGTTCCAAGTTTCTCCAATTGACTAATCTCATAGTCTATGGCCTGTTGCCATTCATCCGCGTCCGGTCCGCTTAACGCTTCCTTAAGCGTTGGTTCTCTTTGCGCGGCTGCCATGGCCATATACGAAAGATTCATTTGAGTGTCGTCTGGTGAGTCTTCTGTTGCTATATTAGCTCTCTCTCCTTCATTCAAGGCTTTATAGTATCCTGCAGGTGGTCGTACTCTCGTGGCCTTGGGTGTTATTGGATCCGGTAGTTTTTGTACACTCTGGGGTGGTGTTTTGGGAAGTTGACTTGGTGTTTGGGGGAGTTGGGGAGTTTGTGCGATGGGCTGGGCGATTTTCGGTGCGTTGATTTGTTCTTCCTGGTTATACTCCCCCTCGTCCAGTACATTGTCACGAACGATGACATCTGGTGGGACAAAGCTAACATTGCGTTCTATAGATACCCGTCTCTTCATCGGCCAAAAAATTCGGTATCCTTTGCTTTCAATGTCCACTCCCACGAACAACACTTCTTCTGCTCTGGCTTCGAGCTTTCCATGATCTGGTGAGTGCACATATACTCTGGTTCCAAATTCTCTTGCTGCCGCTAAGCTTGGTTTAGTTTTGTGCATCAATTTGAAAGATGTATGCCCAGGAATGGCACGAGATGGTAAGCGATTCTTTAACCATGCCGCATAATTAATAGCCTCGGCCCATAAGAACTTCGGAAGGTCCTTGGCGATGAGCATGGCTCGTGCGTGTTCGACCAGCGTTCGATTGAGTCGTTCAGCCACGCCGTTTTGCTGTGGCGAATCATGTACTGTGAGTTGTCTCATTATTCCTTGATCTTTCAGGTATTCATCAAATTCTTTGCTCAGATATTCGCCTCCTCGATCTGAACGAACTTTGTTCAGATGCGCTCCGTGTTGACGGCTGACGTAAGCCTCGTATTGCTTGAATGCGGTAAGTGTGTCGCTTTTCTTCTTCAGAAATTCTATCTTCGTCTCCCTGCTATAATCATCAGTAAAACTGATGTAATATAGACATCCTCCTATTGTTGCTGTTTGTGCAGGTCCCCAGAGATCAGTATGGACCAATGCACCATAGGTACGAGATTTGGTTCTGGATTCTTCGGGAAATGATTGACGCGTTGCTTTGGCCTGTGCGCAGGTTTCGCAATATTCCGGTTTTGATTCTATATCGAGATCTAGACCCTGGATTAATCCTTTCTTCACAGCGTCAAGTATCGCAGTTTGTGACACGTGTCCTAGCGTCCGGTGTGCCTCGAAAACGGTTTGTTTTGTCTTTACTGCATGTGCTTGATGCTGATTTTGATCTACAACGCTGTATAACCCGTTGACTTGTGGAATAGCAGCTATGGTCCGTCTTTCTGGTGCTGCTGTCAGGATTTTGCAGAGTTTATCCTCGAATAGGATAGCGAATCCTGCCGTTGCAATACGATTTGTCGAGATGAGTGTAAAAGCCATTTTTGGAGTATAGAGAGCATTTTTGAGTGTAATGCTTGTTTTCTTATCTCCCAGAGGAAGATCTATGCTAACATCTCCTCGTCCTATGGCTTTGACAATAGATCCATCTGCGGTGTGTACGTCTTGGGCCTCGATTGGCTCAAACGTTACAAACTTTGACCTATCTGGGCAAAAATGGGACGTAGCGCCAGAGTCAATAATTGCTCCGCGCTTTTCGACTGGTATGTCTATCTTCTTCGCAATATTCGCTAGATCTGACGTTGCGAACGCATAATCATTTGCTCTTTCGATCTTGTCTGCAGCGTTTGCCGTTTCCTTTTGGCCTTTCTTCGTCTGCCTTGGTCCTTGTCCCTCCTTTCCGCCTCCTTTCCTCCAACAATCGGCTTTATAGTGACCCTTCCTGTCACAATTGAAGCAAGTGATATCTTCACCCTTGCTCGTCGTGGTACGTCCTCTTAGCGTGTTTGTCCTTGCTGTAAACGCACTATTCTTCCCTTTCTTCTGTGTCTTGGGATTGTTTATCTGCTGATGTTCGTATTCTTCTGTGATAACGTTTATCAGCTCATATGGGGTAAGCGGCTGCTTCGTTATGCGTGCTGCGGCATTTATTGATGACAGAATTGGTCTGTAGGATTCCGGCAATGATCCCATGATAATGGCATAGTAATCTCTCTCGTCTATGCTTACTCCCATTCCTGCTAACGATTCTCAAATCCTTAACAGGTCTCCGAAGTGTGCCGTCACGTCTCCACCTTCCTCGCATCTGGTGTCCTGGAGTTTCCGTCGCAGATCTATCTGTACCATCTCTGTTTTGCCTTCGTGGATTCGGCATATTTCTGTCCATATATTCGAGGCTTGCCCGAGGCTCTGGATGCGCAACAATAGTCGGTCTGAGACCGTACTAAATATGTGTTGCTTGACGAGTGAGTCCTTCTGTTGAAACTCGTCTTCCTTCTTCTCCTGTTCTTCAATCTCTGTTTGGGTAGCTACTGATTTATTTGGCTTCAGTGCTTGTCCTTGCGAGTCAATCTCGAAAGGTACAGGTTCCTTCGTCCTACCATCAAGATAGCGCATCAAACCTCGCGCTCGTATCACCGTTTGGGCCCTTTCCTTATAGGTTATCCAGTTCGTTCCGTCATCGGAGAGCTGGGG
The DNA here is from genome assembly GCA_016647685.1 of Suillus tomentosus. NCBI lineage: Eukaryota > Fungi > Basidiomycota > Agaricomycetes > Boletales > Suillaceae > Suillus > Suillus tomentosus. Next base: position 413,763 of record JABBWJ010000030.1, on the reverse strand, counting down.
GATATGATATAATGATGAGGAGCTGGGGAGCGTCGTATCCATGGTAGTAGCAGGGCTCATAACCTGTAAACTTTAATGTAGTATTTGAATGAAGACTTTGAGATAATTAATTGGACTGAATTCCTACTCGAAATAATGCTACAGTATATATAATAAGGTACGCTAAATGTAAGTACCCGGACCGTGTATATGTAATCGCGGACTTGTCTATGGTCCGCGAGTCGATGACAAATAATGTCCGTTTCGGACATTACCGGTTATTCGTTCCCTACATTACTAATTCTTCTACATATTACTAATATTTCCTTGTTGTGCTCGTACCTCTATCTCCAATATGCGCTAACTCCTACAGTTCCGCATTCCCGCACTGCGCGTTTTCGCCAATCCAGAGCTGGCGCGTTTTGATTGGACTCAAAACTCAACTTGAAGTTGCCGCCATGATAATTATGATCTCTACTTTCCTTCAAGCAATTTGAGACTCGGACCACTGCAGTATAGTATTTGTACTGGTACAAACATCACTCTATACAATTGGACACGACGAGTCTACGTCGTACGATGGATGAAGTCCTTGTGGTTGAACATGAGTAAAACTAACATGAGTACTAGTAAGACTATGGCGAAGGAGGCTCAGGCTCGAAAACCAGTTTCTCTACTAGGAAGCTGCAAGTCTCAGAAAGAAATTGTTCGGCGTGCTTGAATGCCGCTCCCTGATCGAGAATCTTGAACATGAGGTCTTTGCATTCTTCACTGACACGTCCAAACTGCAGTTCCTTGAAGTGTTTGACGGCGTCGTCGTACGGCTGTGGATTCCTACCATCAAGAAGAAACCGGCCCATACCATTCCACCAAATTGCGTGCCAGTCCTCGTTGCAACCAGTTGGGTCTTGACACTCAGTGCAAGATCTGGCAAACGCTGTGGAAAGTCGTGAACAGGTAAGCACTACCATCTGTGAGCATGCGAAACACACGTACCAACTCATTTTGATTAGCAACTAACTACATGGTACTGTTGGCGGAAAAACCCTACTCGCCTGGGCCGCACGAGTGGTGTTAAAGGAGCTTTGAAGTTCGACACTGTGTTAGCTGGTGGTGTGGAACTTAAAGGGACCTGGGCACCGCAAAAAATAGACATTTACTCCTACGAATACTATGGAGAAAAAGTCAAGGACACTGCAGACGCCGAAATCAGAGTACAGAATGTTACTGACCGCAGGCCAAAGCTGAATAAGCGCCGTGAGGTGTCTGTGTTCAAGTGAGTGATGCGTGATCAAGTTGATGAGGAAGTGCGCTTACCTAATATTATGAAGCTATCACGTTGGCGAACTTGAGAGTGGGGCACAGTTTGATCAGACTTACGCCAATTTTGATGTGGTGCAGGCTGCATTTCTAGCCTTCGTCAAAGACGCTCTTGGTACGTCAATATAAGTGTCAGTTCGAAAGCATGCACTGACCTTTTCACTAGCATTTGAGTCGACACTGCCCCAAGACTCAGACGCTGAGGAGGCAGAAGATTCATCATCAGACTCGCATGATGGTTCAGACGAGGAGTGGGCAAGCTACCATTCCCTTGTTTTTGACGGAATCTGGGCCATCGACAGGCTCTCAGCCATTTCCGTTGACTCAACTTGCTCAGTCCAATAGCCTCAGTGAGTTTTCCATTCGTGCTATTAACCTGTGCTGTTGTTGCCAGAAACGGCGTCGTTCCGTAGCAGTCCACTCGGAGTGCCAGCTGGTACTGCCATTCAATTCCTAAAGTCGAAGAGTGCATTATCGTCCCCACCCGAATTCGTGTCAGTCAGCGAGGCGGATGTCTTGTGGCGCAGTCGATCACATGTTGACGACCCTTTTGCACCGGAGCAGATCAATCCCTGGGATTCTCGCTATTCCATGAAGCCCGCTAACCTCCAGCTCATGTGAGGAGGGTCGGTTACCATTTCCCAAACAATGTTTGACAAGTGACCGGGTCTAGTATTTGTTGATGACAGGCATGCTAATTTTGTACTAGTTTTTGTCATTTCTCGTGCGTTGCAGTACATACCACTATCTCATCCTCATCCTCATCCTCATCTCATTCCGTACTTATACCTTGCATCCTCGCGATGCCTCACCTAATGATGTCTTGCAGGAGTCACGTACATGATTTACTTCACACTCTTTGAATGCAAACATTGACGACTAAGTACGAAGGACGCGTTGTCTCACTCATTTTGTGGGTCCATCAAAACAGTATGTATTTGAAGAAAAAAAACTATAATACTGCGTGAGCCGCTAAGTTAGCTCCGCACAACTTGAATGACTCGGTTAGTAGAGACTTGAACAAGCAAACGCGCCAGCTCTGGATTGGCGAAAACGCGCAGTGCGGGAATGCGGAACCTCTTGATTAAAACGCGCCCACTCTGGATTGACGAAAACGCGCAGCGCGCAAGCCGCGGAACGCGCAAATAATAAATGTGCAGATATAGCGCCATAGCTAAACGGGTGTATCCGCAGGTATCCGCGGGTAGTCAGAGGTAGTCAGTACTCCAAATAGCAAATATTTTCGGCCGAGTCAAACTCACTCCGAACTCCCAACCGACGTCAAAATCTGTCGAAATCAAACTCGTGGAGGTATGGATAGGTATACGCATCTCACCAGATCAATATTTGTCATCAGAGCTATCAAAATGTGATATTATTACTTCTGAGTTTTCAATGTTTAAAACTTGATATGCAAAATGACCAGTCCGATTCCATTCCTCGTCCTTAATCAGATTTGTCTCAATGGTGAGGAAGCATTTTATTTCACCAGCGGGTACATCCTCGGCACCCGGGTCACCAGCTATGGATCCACCCCATCGTAAACGACCAGCGTCCGCCGTCTCCGATATCAATTCCTGTTCTACAGTCTCCCAAAAAGAAGCGATGAGCCAAAGCGGAAAAATCTGACCTTGATATTTGGGACGAGAACGACAATGACATCATGGGTATTTCCTTGCGCAATCTTAATGTTAAATGTATCAAAGCGCAGGTTGCTGTTGGATCGTGGTTAAAACGTTAACGTTCAACACGCCTTGTATGCCTGATCTCAGTGTCGCCACGAATATCATGCGGTAGAAGATGGCAAAGGGCCAGGAAAAAGAAACAGGCAGGTTGGTGTCATCAAAATCGACTGTGATTGATATTGTGTAGTACTACCCAATACCTATGTTGTATCTACAATTCATAATGTGTCACCCGCGGGTGACCCGTACCATCTGCGGACCCACCCGTGGATCCACCCGCACCCGTGGTACTCTCACCCGTACGGGTGCGGGTGGGCCTCTGAAGTTCCATCTACCCGCGGATTGGGTACGGGTGCCACCCGGGTCCACCCATGTCACACCCTAATTTGGGCATTTGGATGCATGGTATGCGATCTATTTCCTGGGGTTTGAATTTAGTCCGCCTGATCAACCCAAACTTCAGATATCGGATTTGTTTGTATACAAGACCTCTTCAAATACAACCTCGACGAACCTTGACACAGGTGCGAGTTGGCCCGTGACTTCAACAACCCATGTGCCGCGTCTCTAAGAGGAAGACGTACTCGCGACAGCCAAGATCATACACGGTTGTGCTTGAATGTGGATGACCGAGCGACGGCGATGGTGTTACTCCGCGGGAGCCTCAAGTTGAGTGATTCGACATCTCAGAATTTTATCAACTATGATTATTCTCTGTATATTTCAAAATATAACCAAACCTATATCACAAACACGGACCTCGTCAGCTATTCGTATTAATATTGATACACCCCGCAGAGCGCCGCGTCTGACCATTGGTCTTAGTTATATAACTACAGAAATTCTCCCCAATCTTCAAGTTTTCTATACGCGATCATGATATATCGGCATCTACGAGTCCGATGGCCCGTACCTTGGTGAGCCGAGCAAGGAGACAGGTTGCCAGAACACGAGGACAACACGAGGAGATTGAATTTGTTCATTAAGGCACCGCGAGCAATTGCAAGGGGATCACGTTGTTCCGGATTGAGTGATGTAGATTCAGATAATTATTCTCTGAACGATGCTTTGTACCGTAATCTTCGAAGCAAGAGTCAAGGTAAGTGTTCGTCATAGATGGACTGGGAGGGGCTAATGCAAGGCTAAAGGTTCAAAAGTTAATCCGGCAACCTTCAAGAGACCGAACCAAATTATAAATAACAAATTCTTCGAACTTCCCAAACACTGCGTCCGTCATTTGAAATAGCTCGTCTGAATATGTCAGCCAAGCGGCCGACAGTGGGATTTGGTTTCTCAAATTTCTGTGAACGAGTCGACTTTGAACACTGAAGTTCCTCCATCACCATCATCGCACTTCTGTCCCTGCCGGGGCATGTTGTCCATTTGATATCCATGATTGGCAGACCAGCTGTTTGAAGGTTAGGCAATTGAGGGGAGGGGCCCCGGCGCGTCAAAATGTCAGAAAGCATCATTCATATCCGAGGTCAGTTCCGAGAACATTGTGGTATAAAGGCAGTGATATTTTGAGCTTCATTTTCAGGGGTCTCGGGTATGATTTTCAAGTTAACTCCTGCTATTCTCCTGGGTCTTGCACTCCGTAGTGCTGCTTGCGCGGACGATCACTTGCACGCTCGCGACAGCCATGCTCATCAACATTTGGAAAGGCGTGAGTACCCGCAGGTTCCACTCACACCTCCATACCGTCCTCTTGTCTGGGGGGACTTGAACGTCATCCACACCACCGACACGCATGGTTGGCTACTCGGGCATCAGAAGTCGTCCTGGGCTGAACCATACTACAGGTTGGTGTTCACAGCGCAACTACCTTGAGCCACTGTTACTCACCCACCTCGTGCGAATTCTAGTGGGGATCTCGGAGACTTTGCTAGCTTTGTGACTCACATGAAGCAAATCGCCCTCGTTCGTCCATCAATCTGAACTCGTGTGCTCATCATGTATAATTCCTATCGCAGCATAAGGATGTCGACCTTCTTTTGATAGACTCAGGTGATCTACATGACGGTGTGTGCAATCACTCATCGTCTGAAACACGATCCAACTCACGTTTCGCAGGGACCGGTCTTTCTGATGGATATCCTCCCGGTGATGTTGATGCACACGAGGTCTGTTCTATTCACGGGTGATATATATAACTAATGCTGACATGTCGGATGCGCCATTCATAGTCAAACAAGTTCATTGAGCGCCTCCCCTACGATCTCATGACTATCGGAAAGTAGGTGTTGAATTTGTAGTCCGAGTCCTCTCCTAATCAGTCTCCTTAATCTCCCTTTTATAGCCACGAATTGTATGGTTATGCGGATACGTATGATATGTGCGTTATAACCATTTTGAACGAATCTTCTTTAACTGACACAGAATTTGCTTTTCTTCTTCTTTTGTCACGTCCCGCATTATATGATGCGTCTTTTCTATTCCCCATTAACTGTGCTTGGTATGCTCACACTACTGACTGTCTGTATCACTCCTCAATACTTGTTCTATGGACGAATGTCCCACAAACATCTTTGCAAACTCGGAAACGGCTTACCAAAATGCCATGAATGCTCTGCAGGTATACCAACTTTGTCCCTCACCTCGCTGGGCGCTACTTGACCTCTAACGTCAACATCACTGTTTTTAATTCAGACGGCAAGCCTGAGAGTGTCCCAGTAGGCAGTAAGTCCGGATTCAAAATGATTGTTGCTGCTGTTAACGTTTATTCATGCAGAACGCTACGCCAAGTTCACCACACGGAAGTAAGTGATCATGTTAACTTTGAGGGGGGACTCTTACTCATTTGACACGGCAGAGGCCGTCGTATCACTTCTCTTGGAGTAATATTCAATTTTACTGGGAACGATGTGAACACGACTGTGCAAGCTGTCGGTGATATGGTCAAGGAGCAGTGGGTGCGTTATTCGATGCGTTTGAGTGATTGAGACATGGCATCCTGATGTCTGTTTGTAGTTCGTTGAGGCCATTGCAGAAGAGCCTGACGCGTTCGTGCTTATCGGGTGGGCAAATTCCCTGTTGTCGAAGGAAATATTCCATTAATGCGACTGCAGACATATGCCTGTTTCCAATGATAGCTGTATGCCATTGAGATGTTTGTCAAACGATAATCCAATAAAACGTTCATCCAGGGCCTACTGTTGTCAACGCTGTACGGGCCGTGCACCCTCTAACACCCATACTAATATTTGGAGGTGGAGGCCACCATCTTTATCGTTCCAAATGACATGCTCATTGTAGATCTAGGGCATACCCACATCCGTGATTGTACACAGTACGATGGTCGTTCCATGGGTATCGAAAGCGGACGCTACATGGAAACAATCGGTGCGTAAACTGCAAATATGAGTAAGGAGTATCATCTGACATGATCCTCTAGGCTGGATGAGTACGATTTCATAACAATCCTGTATCTCAGACACCTAACACCAGAAAATTAGGCGCGGACCTCGATGCTGCCAAGCACAACAGTGACAACATTGCTTTCACAAGGAGATATCTTGACCAGAACCGCGTGACCTACGAGGTATTTCACCGAACTTTTGGGTTTCCACCGCTAGCCTAATCTTGCCCATGACTGCTACTTAGTACCACACTCGAACCTCAAATCGGTCATTTGACACTGACCACGGACGATCGATCACCTATGGCCTAGAGGAGCTTGCGGATCGCTTTAACTTGTCCTACCTGTACGGAACAGCTCAGCAAGATTATACCTTGACTTAGTGGGTGCCCATTATGTAGTATTATCGTTCAAACTCAACCATTATGCCCTAGTAACCCTTATCCTTCCAACGGGTCTCTTGTATCTCTCTTCATCGAAGATGTAAGTGCCAAGTTTATAGTGAAGTAAATTGCGCAGGTATTGACGCGCTCATTAGGCTGTTCCATACGCACTCGCTATTAACAACACTCGCGATTCCATTCCAAACATCATTATAATCGATTCATGGGCTCTACGCTTCGACCTCTTGAAGGGATCGTTCACCAAGAACGATCAACTAACAATCATGCCGTATCAGGATTCGTTCTTATACATTGCCAATGTTACATTTGGGATCGCAAACCAATTGCTCCCCGCTATGAACAAACCGGCGGCGATACAACAACGGAAACGAGACGAAACCCAAGCTATATATTCCAGCCATGAAATCGATGACACTCCGGACAGTGCCAGGTTGGAGGAGATAGACGTTCCTGGAGCGGGTGGACGGGCATCATTTGGTTATGTCACGAGAGATGTAAGAGCTCCATACCGCGCTTGTTCTATGCTCATAACACTTGTTTGTTTAGTCATGCCCCGACGCTGATAATGCAGACGATACACTGCACACCCCGTTGCCCAACTACGATGTTCCATTCTATGTTGGCTCAAACCCTCCGAACGTGACGGCCGACACACCTATTGATATTGTCTTCCTGAACTTCCTTGGAAAGGAGATTATCGGCATCCTCAACAAATTACAGAAGGATAAGACTTACACTATGCATGATGTTTCATCGTATAGTCCGACGCTGGCTAGCGATATACTGGGCCTGTATGCTCAGGGCATGTGGAACTGATGGTATGGTCTGTAGTTATACTGCGCTGTGCATACTCAACCATTTTGACTCAACAGTTGCATTTAGGCGTGCCTCGCACAATCAGCATGCTCAAGCGCCCAGTGCCGACGGAAGGAGTGCGGAGGGGTTGTTTCATAATAGACGCCCATCCGAACACCTCAGAACAGACTATACCGGCTATTTGTACCATACCTGTTTTCTTTATCTCGTACACTGTTCTATAAGACCGCATTTTCCCTTCCTACAATATAGCAAAAACTTTCGAGTTTTCTACGTGTGATCGCATATCCAATATCTGCAGCTCATCAGTCCGATGGCCCGTACCATGGAAGACGGCTAGCCGAGCAAGGAAACAGCTGCCAACATACGAGGAATATAATTTGTTCATTGAGGCGCCGCGTGCCAGAGCAACTCGAAGGAGATTGTATTACTCCATTGAGCAGCGATGATTCGCTGTTTAGATCAAAACACATTCAGCGGGCCGACCGATGTTGACACAGCACTTGTGTGGTCTGAAGATCGGCTTGCGATAGGGCAGGACCTCAGACCCTTCGAACACCACTGGCACTGCATGTCGAGCCAGGAGACAAGATGACGATTCCAGAAAGCGTAGAATACAGACGTCAACCTGGCAAGCTTGCCCAAACCCCCAGATTGGCACAGCCAGCCTCCTGACGCAAACGATAATCCAGCGATAAACTTTTGCTGGCTGAAGAAAGTCAATACGCTTGTAAACAAAGATTATATTATTGTACGGACAATCTTCCTTCTGACGAGGTTCGACTACGGGCTGAAAGTTCACTGAAAAGAATCACAGGTACGCTGACAAGTTCAAACACTTGGCTGAGATATTCCTTGAGCCTGAAGGCGACATATTACTATATGCGCAATTTGTACGAATCAATGTAACCACACACCTTTGCATGTTTCTGTCCTTCCGCTAGGATGAGGAGGCAAGACAGAAGCCCCTTCAAGCACCACTGCCTTTCGAGCCACGAGAGGAGATGACGATTCCAAAAAAGCTTGAATTTGCAGTTCAGCTCATCATCATTCCATAGATGAACGTTAACTCGCGAGAGATGGAAAGCCCAGTTTTGGCATGCGTACTTGAGAGCGTCGGAAGCCGATTGACTCCGTTCTCGTGCTTCCTTTGCGAAATTCACAAAGGCCTCCATAGCACGGAAGATATCCATGTCCGGGAGACAAAAAATTGGCGGTAGTAATAATGCAGGACTGGAATGACTTTGATGCCTTAATGCGAGGAACGCCGGAAACATCAAGAAATCCGGTAAGCTTTTGAACTGCTGGATAACCTGGAAAGCTGGCAGTAAATGGATTTCCGGGTCGATCATGTGCTCGTTTATTGCTTCAAATGTAATAGAGAATTCTTCAATTGTCAGCCAGACAGATGCCGCAAGAGTCGTCTGCCAAGTGCGACCATCGGGTGTCTGCAGCCAGTCTTGTCCGCTTCGGGTCTGCAGCCAGTCCCGTCCGCTCTCGGTTTGCAGCCAGCCTCGCCCATGGTGAGTCCGCAGCCACTCTTCTCCTTTGCTGGTCTGCAGCCAATTCTCCCCGCTCTCGGTCTGTAGCCACTGCTGCCCGCTCCTGGTCTCCAGCCAACCTTGCCCGCTGTGTGTCTGCAACCACTCGTGTACTTCGAAGGTCTGCAACCAGTCCACCACACTCTCAGTCTGTAGCCATCTTTGCCCGTCCTGGGTCTGCAGCCACTCTTGCAGGCTCTCTGTATGCGGTTCGGTCTGTGACCAGTCACTCGTAATCTGCAACTGGTCTCGCTCTGTATGGGTCTGCAGCCACTCTCGTCCTCCGTGGCTACATAGCCAATCTTGCCCATCCTGAGTCTGTAACCAATATTGACCATCCTGAGTCCGCAGCCAGTCCTTCCCCCCCTGAGTCTTTAGCCAGTCTTTTGCCCACTGATGCAACCAATCTTCCCTCTCATTCCACAGCCACTCTTGACCTTCTTGTGTATGCTGCAGCCAGTCCCGTTCTAGGCTCTGCAGCCAGTTTCCCTCCAGGGTCTGCAGCCAGTCCTCCACGCTTTGACCTTGCAGCGGCTTAGTCTGCAGCCATTCTTGCTCGAGGGTTAATAGCAACTCTTGTTCGTGGGTTAATGAGCAGTCTTGCTTATGGGACTGCAGAGAGCCTTGCGCGTTCCTAGTATGCAACCAGTCGTGCCCGCTTTTAGTTTGCAACCAGAGTTTGCCCCCCAAGGTTTGCAGCCAATATTCCCCCGACTGGGTCTGCAACCACTCCTTTCCCCACTGGGTCTGCAACCAGTCCTCGCCTCCATGACTTCTCAACCAATCATTGCCCCACCTGGTCTGTAGCCAGTCCTGTCCCCATCCTGTCTTTAGCCAGTCCTTCCCCTCCTGAGTCCGCAGCCAGTCATTTCCTCCGAGGGTCTGCAGCCAGGCAAGCCCGTCCCGACTCATTGTCCAAGATTGTAACGCTGAACGTCGATATCCCCGAGTCCATAGCAGACCTATCAGAGCATGTAGTGGCTCGGGTGGCTCAACAATGAAGGCTAACGAGCGCTTTAGGGTTTTTGGGTCGTGCGGTCGCATTGCTTTGCTTTGCTTGTTTAATTCTAATAGCACATTTTGGAAAGCCGTGCTTAATGGAATTTCTCGCATCATTAAGCGGAAGGAGGAACATGCAAGTATGGAGTGAGAGTGTTTGATACGTTGCACCTCGATCAAGTTACAGTTTGAAGGGTCGGAAACGTAGTCACGAACCGACGAGTGGTAGATATTCACCGGGAGACTGCTATCGGTAGGAATGTCGATGACGGATCGTAGCTGCGCCAGTGTTTTCTCTACATCCCTACCCTCGCCAGGACCCAGAAGTTCCGATATTTGTCGGATAGGGAGAGGGTCTGCAAGGGCGGCAACGACAGACAAGTGCAGGTATGCCCGCACGGGGTTGGCGCATGTGGCAAGGATACGGTTGTATAACTCGTACACCTCCTTTCCTGGTAGCAGCTCGCTCGCGAACCTGAGCATGACCTGAAGTCGATCGCGGGGATCCTGGTATCCGTGTTCGATGAATTTCATCATCGTGAACGCCACAATGAAACGCCTACCCGCCCGGCTCGCCAGTTGTGCAAGTTCATCTGCCGTTGGCTGCGGAAAACCAGGATGACTTTCAAGCTCTATGAAGGAATGCTCCAAGAACCTGCGTATGTCCTTGTCGACATCTACCGCACCATCTAACGAGATGATCACGGTACCCATGCCCTCCCCGGAGATTCCGGCTGGTATCTTGGACGCCAGTGAACGCACTTCTGTTTTTTGGATGACATTACAGATATGGGTTTCCGAGCGACTAGTTAGCAGGATGTGGATCACAGGTAAGTTTGGTTCACGGAGTGCTTGGTCAAGCAAGGAGATGAGATCCGTGAGCTCGGGTTTGGATACACATTCATCAAGGGCATCGATAACGAACGTAGAAGGCAGACAATTGCGCAGTCTGAATTGAAGCCCCCGCAGAGGTCTCAGAAAAAGTCCTTCCATCTGGTCGCGAAGAGATTTGTTGGGGTCTAGAAGAGCGGGATTGTCGTGAATGGCTCGGTTCAAGTCCTCCCGCACGCTCGGAAAATTGCAGGCAAGCTGATAGGCAAGCGTTGCAAAAACATACCCAGTTGTGGAGCGATTAGGTTTTTTACGTGAGAAGAAGAACGTGCCCGCCAGCCGTGTCTCGGTCTTCGTCTGCTCTGTGACTTTCAGACCTCTCATCCTTTCAGCGACAGAAAATGCAACTGCAGACTTTCCGACCCCCGCCATGCCATGTAGCCAAATGAGTCGACTCCTCTCCGGGTTGTCTAGTGATTGGTAAATGTCGTCAAGAAGGGTCACTCGGGTCCCTTCCAAACACCTTGGATGTGGCTGGCGCTCAGGGGAGTCATATTCAGCACCCTTGACAGCGACTTGACACAGTCTCTCCCAAGTTCCTTCCGATGATCGAGAACTACCAGAGACTGCGAATGAAGTCAGAAAGGGACCATAAATGACGAAGATACTGACATAGATCGTGACTCATTTGAAAATCGCAGGACAGATTGAGATACCTGCCAAAGGCTCTGTCGATTATAATGGCACCATGGGTAAATGAACGCCTGAGTTTTCTCCGCAGCCAATAGCGAGTGCTCGTTTATCACACCAATGATTGTGTTTGTGGGCGGAAGTCACAAGGTTTGCAAATAATTGTAGATAAAATGATGTTGTCATGATATTCAAGGTACTCACCTCGTGATACGCGCTGTACGTGTCTTTTGATCATAGAATCTTAGCGAAGGTAACAAGTTGTACGCCAATCAGTGACTGTACATACTGCAGGTACTGGCATGAAAAGTACCGCCGCAAGGGGCGAAATTGAAATGATCACGTGACCACGATCACAAAAAATTAGATTCGCTGCTCATCATCACAAACGATGAGCAACCTCATCTCCTGTGTATCATGGTAACCAATCCCCTTCTTGCACATCCCACATATCTAACGCAAATTCCAGGGTAAAACGAGGCATTTCAGCCCACCAGCCCTCCAAATACGTCCTCGATGAGAAGGAACTCGAGCGCGTCAGTACACTCGCACGTATCGAGCTTGAGGATGCCCGGATAGAGATGGAGCGTGCGCACAATGCTGCTAAGAGTATGGGAAAGGGCGCGGAAGGTGCTGAGGCGGATGATGCGGATGAGGATGGTGATGAAGATGCATGGGTCGAGTGCGTGTTTTTGTTTTTACTCCTTGTGATGTTTGCTGATGGTATTGTAAAGCGAGAAGGATGCGTCGATGGAGGTGGACGGGGATGTACAGGTTGATGTGCCTGAAAAGGGGGATGATCTTGCGCAGTATAAGTTGGATGAATATGACGATGACGATGTCAAAGAAGATGGTACGTCTGTGGACACGGTCTATTCAGTGATGCTGATGTTTAACAGGCACGGGTCCATTTAGCAATATTAAAGGACTTACGTTTTATAGGGATAACCAGGACGATCCATACATCACACTCAAAGACGTGCGGTTGTTTTACCTTTCTCTTATTTGCATCTAACGCTATACAGGATGTTGAAGATGATGAGCGTTCAGAACTCGAAATCCTCCCAACAGACAACCTCCTAGTCACCGCAAAAACCGAAGACGATGTTTCTCAACTCGAGATCTACGTTTACGACGAATCCCAAGACAATCTCTACGTCCACCACGACCTCATGCTCCCAAACTTCCCCCTCTGCCTCGAATGGCTAGACTTCCCACCTACATCCTCAGAAATGGAGACTGATGCCCCACCAAAATTCGGAAACTACATCGCAGTCGGTACGCTCGATCCTGAAATCGAAATATGGTCACTAGACGTCGTGGAAAGCATGTACCCCGACATGATCCTTGGCAGACCTGATCAAACAGCTGCACATGTACCCGTCCCAGCGGGCACAGGTAAAAAGAAGCGCAAAAAGACAAAACACCGTCCCTCATCAAACGCATACCACGTCGACGCTGTCCTCGGGCTCTCATGGAACCGCAGTCATCGGCACATGCTGGCGAGCGCATCTGCGGATCGTACAGTGAAGCTATGGGATTTGTCCCGTCCGATCGTGGATGGGGAGGGAGCGATAAGGAGCTTTGGGGTGCACAAGGATAAGGTGCAAGCTGTGCAATGGAACGAGAAAGAACCGACAGTGCTTTTATCTGGAAGTTATGATAGGACGGTTCGGGTGTTTGATTCTAGGGCACCGGACACGGGTGTTGGGGCTGTGCTTGGGGCCGATGTTGAGGCTTTGCGATGGGATCCTTGGGAAACGCATGCATTTTACGTGAGCGTCAATCTTGATTCGTTGTCAGATGTTTTAATCGTTGATGGATTCTTAGGTCTCGTTAGAAAATGGCCTCGTGCTCAACTTTGATGCTCGGGCGCTTCCTACGGATATAAAATCCCCTTCACCAGTACGGTTTACGCTCTCTGCTCATGATGGTGCTGTATCGGCTCTTGATGTGAGCCCGTTGCTGCGGGGTTGTATATGCACGGGAGGGACGGACAAACTCGTCAAAGTGTGGAACGTAGACCAAACCGCTGGAGGTAAGCCTGCTGTGAGCATGGTTGCGTCAAGAGATATGGAAGTGGTCAGTATTTTATTTGATTCTGTCGTCGCATCAATATCATGTGCTGATTCGCGATTTTAGGGCAAAGTCTTCTCAGCGGTGTTTTCACCAGACGACCCCCTTACGATCGCTGCAGCAGGCTCTAGAGCGAAACTACAGATATGGGACGTCGGCGCCAACTCTGGTGCACGGAGAGCATTCGCTTCGAAGCTCAGCGAAGCCGGGCGCGTTCTGAAGGAAAAAGAAGGTGGAGGGTTAGTAGGTCTCGTCGACGATGACGAAGCGAGCGAAGACGAAGGAGACGAGGACGACTGAGCTTTGATATATCAGCTCATACTAAAAAGACAAAAATCTACTCAAACGTAATGTAGTAGATGCCAGGTACTGTTCTACATGAAATCATCTTGGTTGGTACCGAAATCATCCAGCGCTTCATCATACACCCCCGTATCAAATCTAAAGCCAATCAGCGATCGCAACGACTGATCAAAACAATATGCTCACTTGTTGGCGACTTTCGCCGAACCTAGGACAGGCTTTGCAGCAGCTTTGACTTTCTTCTTCCCACTCGTTTTGTCTCTCTGCTCTTTCTGCTTCTCATTAGCAAGCGTCGTAAGCCCGCTCGCAGCTTTCCTGATCTCCACGTCCTTCAAAGGCTGACAGAGTTCTCGGACATGATGTTCCACGAATGACGCGTACAAAGGCTTGGTCTCATGTTGCTTAACGATGAATTCGATGATTCTTGTTGAGAAATCCTGGAAATCCTCTTTTGTGCGGGGATCGGCGGAAATCAGCGCGTCTAGATCGGATGATGAGGTGCCTGCAAACACAGGCGCGGAGGGATCAGCTGAAAACACCCAAACCAACAACCCGAATCCAACTCCGAGCCTAAAACCCACCTCCAAGGCTAGCAGCACCAAAAAGCGCAGCAGCATTATCCAAATCAGCTTTAATCTCCCGCTCCCTATCCAACCTCGCCTTCTCGCGCGGATCAAGGACAGAGTCTTCATCATACTCCACACCATCATTGCCCACTCGCGCAGCTTTCGCAGCTTCTTTCTCTGCTATCTTCTGTTTCACCGTGCCCTTCTTTTTTGGGGGTGCTACGGGTGCTGCTGCTGGTTTATCGTCGTCTGAGGATTCGTCCGAGGATGCGTCCCAATCGCTCTGGTAAGATCGGTGAGATGAATAAGGGAGGAGATGGTAACGACGTACGACTGGAGATGATTCCTCTTCGTCTTCACCCTCCCATTTACTCTTCACGGCTATCTTGGTCGCGATCGATGCCGCAGTAGGGGCAGGAGCATCATCGGATTCTGTGCTTGATCGTGGTGAGCGTTGTAGGAGATATGATTGAACAGATTCTTGTTTTTACCCCAGTCTGACATGGTTATGTGGTGTCGATTGTCCCTTGCGGGTAGCACTATGGTACAGGTGTGTCGTGGACCTGGTTTAAGATACAGCAAGTGGTAGTAAAATATTAGGTCACGTGGCTATTAGGTACCGGTTTTCAAAGGCTTCACCATTGGCTAAAAATTGCTTGTCGTTGCAACAACGATGACGTTCCCTAATACTGTCACTGATCTCCTCAAGCTCGCGCTTCTCGAACACGCACATGCTGGCGATTTGTGATTCATCTTAACGCGAGCGTGACAGTACGGCCCCGGAGGCTTTGCACATCCCTTGTCCATCCACGATCTCCCTTGAAGTTTGAATACTCTTCCGAGTCATATACATATCAAACTTGATTTTAGCCATGGAAAAGCTGAGCCTCGGTCGCAATCGGAGTGAAATCTCGAGATTTCAGGTTTGGCTAATAGAGCTTATACTTCGTCACAATTATCCGACCTGCACCGTATGCGCATAGTAAAGTTGATTGGAAACGAGGCTTGGGCGCTTCAGTTGCATAGCCTGTTAGAAGCTGTGAAGTGAACACGAGGACATGCCAGCTCAAACTTCCAGTGCACTTTTAACCTAACCCTCTTGACCTGCTGAGGAACATATCGTTGTAAGTGATGGTTTTGGACTTTGCCAGATGAAAGCTGAAACGGAGCTCCGCCTAGATGTTTTCATCCTTCGCTGAAAGACAGGAGACCGCAAGGATAATGCCTCTCCAGAAATTGGAGGGACACACTGATTCGGTCCGCGGCACCATACATCTACCAGACGGACAACGGATAATGACTTGTTCATCGGACGGCTCGTTGCGGGTATGGAAGTTGAAGAGTGGGAAACAGATAGGAGACGACTGGCGGGACGGTGACAGCCCAGTGTGCACCATAGCATTGTCTCCGGACGGGAAGAAAGTGGTCAGCGGGAGTGAGGACGGCGGAGTGAGGTTGTGGAATATGAACACAGGCAAAGCCATTGTGAAATGGATGGGGCATACCAAGGGAGTGAATTCTGTCTGCTGGAGTGGAGATGGTCAGCGAGTCTTGAGCGGATCCTCCGATGGGACTGCAAGACAATGGGATGTGAAAAGCAGACTCGGACAGGCAACTCTCGCACCAATCAAGACAGGGCACGAATCTGTGTGGGCAGTCATCTACTCGCCTGACAGGACCATGTTTGCAACTAGCGGATACGAACAGCATGTCGAAATTTGGGATGCCAAGACATGCGAGCTTGTTGCTACTCTTGAAACTTATTTCGTGTTGTGCCTGGCTTGGACTCCAGATGGAAAAACGCTTATAGCTGGGTTATACGATGGCTGGATTACGACATGGAGTACTACAACTTGGAAACAGATCGCAGTGTTGGATGCGCACGCTTGGGTTGTCGAATCCATTGCAATATCTCCGAATGGCCGTGTCCTCGCAAGCGCATCACAGGACAATACAGTGCGATTATGGAACCTCAACAGCAACCGGCCCATTGGTTCGCCCCTCCAGCATCCAAATATCGTGCGTTCTGTGTCATTTTCGCCTGATGGAAAGCTACTAGCCACTGGTTGCTACGACCAAAATGCGTATACATGGGACGTTTCTGGGATACTAGAAGAAGCTGGCCTTAGCGAACTTCTGTTGGACAAGCCGGTCCTCGCTGACACTAGGTACGTGACACTTTTTATGATCAAATCTTATCTAAACATATGCAGGCTGATATTACATTTCGACGTTCAGTTCGGCCATTCGCCTCGGTACGTGCAACACTCTCATGCTGAGATTTGAAATTTGAGATCCCATCGCAATTGAACCTATTCCTTCTAGGCTGATACTAAGCTTACATGTACACCACGTCCAGTCCGTCAGCCGATCATCGCCCCCCAGCGCCAGGTGCCCGATGGTTTTTTTGATGACTTAACAGACCGGGCTCACGTACGTCATTACATAACATCTAATCCAGGACTGTTTTTCCTCACTTGCATGTTCTCAGCACGCATCGCATGCAAGCACCCTTCGTGACCGGCTTTCCTCTTTATTCCACACCGACGCCCACGATACGTCTTCACGACCCCGCCCTTTCCACTGGGTTCGAAGTCGTCTCTCTGGGAGACCAACCGGTGAAGATATTCAGCTCGATGAACGTCCCTCAGCAGTAGTCGATGTTCCGTATGCCAAGGGAAAACGTGTATGTAGTATTCTTCCTTTTCGAATAATCAAATCTCATCTCATACAACACAGAGGAACGCATCAGCAAGAGAAAGACGAATGAAAATCATTCCATTGAAACCTGGGAACACTGCCGCAAGCACCTCACTTCCTCCTAATGGCAATACCGCACAATATTCTAATGGTGCTTCTCAAGCCCAGTCTTCGCAAGCACAGGCTGCTGTCTCCACTGCCACCCCACCTCCCGTCGTCACTAACACAACTCCAAACACCAATCCTCACGTCATAATCAGACACGCTGGACGCTGGACTCGTTTTTGGCTCCTTATATGCTGTTCATCTTCTGAGTATACTGACGGTCATCATTAATCTACCCTGTTTCTTTTTTCATCTTTTAAAGATCTCCTTTGTCATTTCTTATGACTTCCTTACGCTTCTGCTCAGTATACCTATGATCATCAGTAATGTATTCCGTCCGTTTTCTTGTCAAATGATATATATGTAGATTGGCTCCGATCACATCAAGTAGGTAGCGAATCAGTGTACTAAGTCGACAGAAACACTTGCCTACAAGCCACCAACGATTCTCGACACGTCTCAAAAGCGTGACCTCCTTTCCAACCTCAGTACATGCGGGTAAAAGTCAGCTGAATCTTCATGAGATCCCCTCTCACGCTCAATACCCGTCCATCAGTCGATGTCGACCCAATGTCGATCAGCAGGAGCTCGTTCTTGGCGAGTTTCGAGACCTTTCTTTGTTTCTTCTCCTCTATACGAATGCCCAGCAAACAGCAGAGAAGGAACGAACATATTTCAAGCTCTAGATTCTCTTTAGAACGGGATGGCATATCCAAAATCAGGATGCTCACCAGTATAGACTCTTGGTAACTTCTCAATTGCACCCAATTCTTGACCAACGAGACGATGACGATCTGCTCTGCACAGCGCAGGGTCAATCTTGGTCTCAATACTAATCAGCTCTCCTGGAACTGTAAGTGATTTTTCTCATCGTGCAGAGACACGATCCTGCTAAAAAATGGTCTTGCAGCGGTTCCGGCCCTGATTCTTTTTCACCGGATGTATCTGGACTTCTTGCCTAGCCAGTAGGACGACTGGAGGACAGAACCACCGGTAACGCCACTTTTGAGCTCATCGACTCCTGCACCAGACTTGATGACATCGAAGGAATGAATGACGAGGAGAGGAGGATCGGACGCAAAGTCGCGGACTGGGATAGATATACGTTTTACATTGTATAATTTGTATTTGTTGACAGCGCGGATGTTGTATTTCGGTTGTGGACGATGGGTGACGACTCAACGTTCAACCCTGGCCAAGTGCTCCGATATCTGCGGCCGAGGGCATGTTTCGTTTACTGCGATTAGAAGAGCAGCATCCATGACGAGATCGAAAAGACAATATCATCTGCAAGACATAGCAAAGGTAGTGAGGCGCGGCAATTTGGTGTATGGACTGACAATAAACATGGGAGTTAGGACGGTGATATTGATCAGAAACGAGGCTTGGGCGCTTTAGTTGCATAGCCTGCTAGAAGCTGTGAGGCGAACACGAGGACGTCCCATTTTAAACTTCCAGTGCACTGACGCTCTTCGTGTCTTGGTATCAACACGTCGTCACCTGCTAAGGAAGATATCGTTGTAAGTGACGATATTGGACTTTGTGGGATGAAAGCTGAAACGGAGCTCCGCTTAGATGTCTTCACCCATCATTGAAAGACAGGAGACCTCGAGGATAATGCCTCTCCAGAGATTTGAGGGACACACTGATTCGGTCCGCAGCCCCATACATCTACCAGGCGGACAACAGATAATGACTTGTTCATGGGGCGGCTCGCTGCGCGTATGGAACTTGAAGAGTGGGAAACAGATAGGAAACGACTGGCCGGACGGAGACAGTCCAGTGTACACCATAGCGTTGTCTCCGGACGGGAAGAAAGTGGTCAGCGGGAGTGAGGATGGCGGAGTGAGGTTGTGGGACATGGACACAGGTAAAGTCGTCGCGAAATGGATGGGGCATACAAAGGGAGTGAATTCTGTCTGCTGGAGTGGAGATGGTCAGCGAGTCTTGAGCGGATCTCATGATGGGACTGCAAGACAATGGAATGTAGAGAGCGGAGAGGCAAACCCCGCACCAATCAAGACAGGACACGGATACACGTATGCAGTCGTCTACTCGCCAGACATGACCATGTTGGCAACTGGCGGATCCGATGATTCCGATGATTCCGAACAGCATGCCAAAATCTGGGATGCTAAGACAGGCAAGCTTGTCACCACTCTTGAAACAGCTGATGCGGTGTGGTGCCTGGCTTGGACTCCTGATGGAACCGCGCTTATATCTGGGTCATACAATTCCTTAATTAGGATATGGAGTACCACAACTTGGAAACAGATCGCAGTCTTGGATGCGCACATTTCTTTTGTCCGATCCTTTGGAATATCTCCGAATGGCCGCATCCTTGCAAGCGTATCCTGGGACAGCACTGCACAATTATGGAACCTCGACAACAATCAGCCCATCGGTTTGCCCCTCCAGCATCCACATGCCGTGGCTTCTGCGTCACTTTCGTTAGATGGAAAGCTACTAGCCACTGGCTGCAGTGACAAAAATGCGTATTCATGGGACGTTTCTAGGATACTCAAAGAAGCTGGCCTTAGCGAACTTTTGTTGGACAAGCCGGTCCTTACTGTACGTGACACTTTATCATCAGGTCGTATTCTATCGCAATTGAACCTATTCCTTCTAGGCTGATGCTACACCACATTCAGTCCGTCAGCCAATCATCATCCCCCACCGCCGGGTGCCTCATGGTTTTTTTGACGACATACCACATCGGGCTCACGTATGTCATTAACATCTAATCCAGTACTGTTTTTTCTGACTTGTATGTTCTCAGCATGCATCGCATGCAAGGACCCTTCGTGACCGGCTCTCCTCTTTATTCCGCCTCATACACCCAGACGCCAATGACCACGACACATTTTCGCGACCCCGCCCTTTCCACTGGGTGCGAAATCGTCTCTCTGCCAATGGCAGACGAAGCAGTGAAGATGTCGAGCTGCACGAGCGTCCCTCAGCAATAGTTGATGTCTCTCATTGCCAAGCCCAACGCGTATGCCACACTCCCCTTCTCAGATACTCGAACCCCATCTCATCTCATATCACACAGAGGTACGCATCAGCACACGAAAGGCGGAGGCCAACAATTCCCTTGAAATCGAAGAAGCCTGCTGCAAGCACCCCACGTCCTCCCAATAGCAATACACAACACTCTAATGGTGCGACTCAAGCCCAATCTCCGCATTTACAGGCTGTTGTCTCCACTACCTCTGCACCTCCCGTCGTCACTAACACAACACGAAACACCAATCCTCATGTCATAATCAAACACGCTGGACCCTGGACTCGTTTTTGGCTCTCTATATGCTGTTCCTCTTCTGAGTATACTGACGGCCATCATTAATCTACCCTGTTTGTTTCTTCGTCTCTTAAAGATGTTCTTTGTCATTTCTTACAATTTCGTTGCGCTTCTACTGAGTATATCCATGATCATCAGTAGTATATTCCTTCCGTTTTCTCGAAAGCGCGACCTCCTCTCCAACCTCAGCACACGCGAGTGAAGTCAGGTGAACCTTCGACGAATGCCCAGCAAACGGCAGAGAAGGAACAAGATGATTTCAAGCTCTAGATTCTGTCAGAACACGAAAGGATATCGAAAACGAGGATGCTCACCAGTATAGACTTTTGGAAGGTTGCAATCGCACCCAGCACTTGATCGATGAGACGGTCCGCTCTGCATAGCGTAGTAGGGTCAATCTTACCAATCAATCCTTCCGGAACTGCAAACTGCAAGTGATTGTTTTCGGCGTACAGGGAGACAATCTTGCTGGAAACAGGCTTGCACGGTTCCATGGACAAACGCAAGCTGCTTGCGCACCTGTTTTCATTTCATTCGTGATATCCACGTCAATCTTTGGGATGTCCTCGTAAGCTTTCAAGTAGCATCTAAAGAGTGCGATGCTCTCTCGAGCAACTCACCTCCACCACACCGGCCACATGGAACACGAAATTAGTATACGCACACCATAAGGCGCATGATACATATCAACGTTAACTTCCAGCAAGCTTCCCACTGTGAAGGGGTGGTTGCTTGTAATTCTGACTGAGTTGCGTTTGGAACACAGGTGACATCTAAAGTGAGCGCGTGAAAATAAGTGTTATCCTGTCCCAGGCATACCAGAACATTGGAGGCTTCAAGTTGGATGTAACGAGCACCTTCGAAGCGAGAACGAGCAAAAGGCATCCACGTCTCACTGACACATATGTTGATATTCGTCACTGGTAGATATCAGCGTCAACCGTGACAGATCTGAAGGCATAGCAGATATTGATGCCGTCAAATCAACAGTCTTTTTAATGCGAGTCGTACGCTTGGTGGTTTTTTTAGACTCCGCGGATCTGCAACACCGGGGCCGAAAGCACTACCCACATCCGATCGAAATCCAATTCAACACCCTTAAGGACCTCGTCAGAGCGGGTGATGCGAACTGTTTTCTAGTGATGCTGAAAGTCGTTACAGCAGCAGTCAATGCCGTGCTCCAATCTAAATACTATCTGCACCGTTCATTTCTATCCTTTTCATTGGAGTGGTTCGCGCATTTCCATAGGGCGCATGACAAACCGTGAACGCGGATTTGTATGCCAATGTAGTCCTCACGGTACGTATATGCTACCCTCCCATATTTATGAAATGTACTGGATCAAGCCCTGTTGTCCTTGTCAGTCTTCAATTTGCTGCTTAGCGTAAATTTGGATCATCGCGGCAGATACCGCAGACAGTCGCAGCAGTGGCGCAGCATTTTCCCTGTGCCCACCTAGAAGCTGTGAAGCGAACACGAGGATGTGCCCGCTCAAAACCTTCAGTGCAATTTTGGCCTAAGGCTTATTGTGTCTTGTTATCAACGCATCGTGACTTGCTGAGAAACATATCGTTGTCAGTGATGATTTTGGACTTTACCAGATGAAAGCTGAAACGGAGCTCCGCCTAGATGTCTTCACCCTTCGTTGAGAGACAGGAGACCTCGAGGATAATATCGATAATGCCTCGCCAGAAATTCGAGGGACATACCCATTCTGTCTACAGTGTCATACATCTACCAGGCGGACAACAGATAATGACCTGTTCATTCGACGGCTCGCTGCGGGTATGGGACTTGAAGAGTGGGAAACAGATAGGAGACGACTGGCGGGATGGAGACAGTGGGGTATGGACCACAGCGATGTCTCCGGACGGGAAGAAAGCGGTCAGCGGGAGTATGGATGGCGGAGTGAGGTTGTGGGACATGGACACAGGCAAAGTCGTCGTGAGATGGATGGGCAATAAGCCAGTGAGCTCTGTCTGCTGGAGTGGAGACGGTCAGCGAGTCTTGAGCGGATCCTCCGACGGGACTGCAATACAATGGGATGTAGAGAGCAGAGAGACTAGCCTCGCACCAATCAAGACAGGGCACGAACACATGCGGGCAGTCGTCTACTCGCCAGACATGACCATGTTGGCAACTGGCGGATCCGATGATTCCGAACAGGTTCTGGACAGTCTCAAAATTTGGGATGCCAAGATAGGCAAGCTTGTCGCTACTCTTGAAACACTTGAAAGAGCTGGTTCGGTGTTGTGCCTGGCTTGGACTCCTGATGGAAAAACACTTATATCAGGGTCATACCATTCCTCGATTAGGACATGGAGTACTACAACTTGGAAACAGATCGCAGTGTTGGGTGAGCACAGTACTGATCCTGTCGATTCCATTGCAATATCTCCGAATGGCCGCATCCTCGCAAGCGCATCCTCGCAAGTGCATCCTGGGACAAGACAGCACGATTATGGAACCTGGACAACAACCAGCCCATCGGTTCGCCCCTCCAACATCCATCTCACGTGCTTTCTGTGTCATTTTCGGTAGATGGAAAGCTACTAGCCACTGGCTGCGACGACAACAATGCGTACACTTGGGATGTTTCTGGGATACTAAAAGAAGCTGGGCTTAGCGAACTTCTGTTGGACAAGCCGGTCCTTGCTGTACGTGACACTTTTTATGATCAAATCTTATTTGCTGAGATCCTATCGCAATTGAACCTATCTTCTAGGCTGATGCTACATCACGTCCAGTCCGTCAGCCAATCCGGGTCCCCCAGCGCCAGGTGCCTCATGGTTTTTTTGACGACTTACCAGATCGGGCGCAAGTACGTCTTTAACATTTAATTCAGTACTGTTTTTCCTGACTTGCATGTTCTCAGCACGCATCGCATCCAAGCACACTTCGGGACCGACTTTTCTCTTTATTCCACACCGATGTCCACGATACGTCTTCCCGACCCCGCCCTTTCCACTGGGTTCGTCTCTCCGGAAGACCAACCGGTGAAGATATCGAGCTCCGCGAGCGTGCCTCAGGAGTAGTCAATGTTCCATATGCCAAGGGCAAACGTGTATGTTGTTTGTCTCCTCAAATATCCAAACCTCATCTCATACAACGCAGAGGAATGCATCAGCAAGAGAAAGACGGATGAAAATACCTCCATTGAAACCTGGGAACTCTGCCGCGAGGGCCTCACTTCCTCCCAATAGCAATACCACACAACACTCTAATGGCGCGTCTCAAGCACAAGCTGCTGTCTCCACTGTCACCGCACCTCTCGTGGTCACTAACACAACTCCAAATACCAATCCTCATGTCATCATCAGACACGCTGGACGCTGGACTCGTTTTTGGCTCTCTATGTGCTGTTCCTCTTCTGAGTATATTGACGGTTATCATTAATCTGCCCTGTTTATTTCTTCGTCTCTAAAAGATGTTCTTTATCATTTCTTACAATTTCTTTGCGCTCCTACTGAGTATACTCATGATCATCAGTAGTGTATTCCTTCCGTTTTCTCGTCAAATACATATGTAGATCAATTGGCTCCGAACATCAAGTAGGTAGGAACAAAATGATCTCAAGTTCTGGATTCTGTCGGAACGCGAAAGCATATGGACAACGAGGATGCTCACCAGGATCGACTTTTGAAAGCTTACAATCGCACCCAGCACTTGAGTGGCGTGGCTCTGCATACATTGAGTCAATCTTCTGTAAGCCAGTTGGCGTGAGTCAGGTGAGAAGACAAGAGTAGGATATTGAATCAGGCAAGAAGCATGATGAATCGAGGACGGATTGCTGAGGAACTGAAGTAGTGTACTGTCGCTCGACTTGGCTCTCGTACGCTCATTCGCCCACGCAATCGTAGGAATTATTGCCATCACACGGAGAAAGGACAGACCAGTGGTTGGTGCAAGTGCGGTAGGCAGCGGGTGCTATTGTGAGATATCCAGAATATCGATTAAAACATTATCGGAACACAAATACTTCACTAAATGCTACGACAACACTTTTTATGTCTTCTTGGAATCTACTTTGGAACACAAAACAACTTGGATTAATACCATCACAAAAGTGAGAATAAATAAAAGCAAATTCCCCTGCTCTTCGTAGAGCACCAGACAGCCGTGAACTTCACAGAGAGTTACACACTACTGCCAGTCGATATATGCACGCGTTCCTGGAAAGCGATCGAGGCCATACCAGTTGCTGCGTCCGAATCGGTCACGAGCTTTGCGTGATATTCTCGAACACTAAGAATCAGGCGTGGTCCCAGCACAAACTGCACGATCTCCAAAATCTGAAGAAACCCAGCGTAAAGCAGAGTGTTCAAAGTATTTTCCTATTGAAACGATGAATAATGGTAGCATAGAGAGGTCGTAAGTGAAAGATCGACATACCGTTGAGAGTGTTGGAGAGAAATCAAGAACAAACTCGAAGCAAGAAACGGCAATAAAGCTAGGACGTCCGACCCTT
This sequence comes from Suillus tomentosus, assembly GCA_016647685.1. Classification (NCBI taxonomy): domain Eukaryota; kingdom Fungi; phylum Basidiomycota; class Agaricomycetes; order Boletales; family Suillaceae; genus Suillus; species Suillus tomentosus. The sequence continues at coordinate 388,620 of JABBWJ010000030.1, read as the reverse complement.
CAGTGAAAGAAGAAAAAAGCATTGCAACATGAGCTTACCTAGCAAAGTAAACCATGTGAGTTTTCATTAACACCGTGAAACAGTCCCCGATAATCCCTCCTGCCGAATGTTGTCGCAGTTCGCGGAAGTGTTTGACCGCAATCCAGACTGCGAGACATAATGCGAGGACCTCCCACACGGTGCCGAGTATCCAAGTCATGGAAGACAGAAGTGGCATATCTTGTGTATAGTAAAACGAGCACTGATAAGTGCCGGAGAGATTGAGTTCCTCTGGTATTCATCATTGAGCCCCATACGCGTGCATTTTCATCACAATCAAGCGTACCTCCTAAAGTTTTCTTCGTTATAATTGCGGTTACCACTCCGTCGTAGATGTTGACAGCCAGGAAGGTGACAATGAGAGATATCAGTATCTTTCTGGATCGCTGATACATGGCATACAACCGAGTGATGATGATGACTGGCAGCATGTTTCAGTCAGAAAAGATCACCGATGTTTCACAGGTCCCAAGCTCACCCCACAGCATTGCAAATGCCACAACACCCGTCCAATTCCATACGGCGTACACAATCCAGCCTGGTGAATCCAGTCAGTGATCGGCCTCGGGTAGCACACTCTAAACACACTTACATCTGTGGAAGTATGACGTGACAGTCATTAGAGAACCAAGAAGTTAATAAAGAACCGCGCTTACCCCTACAGGGCACCACGGTCAACTAGGGGTGAATAGTAGGCATCTGTGCAGATGACTCACTGTATCTGTCAGCCAGATGGTCGGAATACTGGCTGTATGCCGTTAGTCAGAAGAAAAAAGACAGCGAATATATCAAGGAAACGTACTCAGCATGTTCAGCCTGATCATAAGATATAGATGATTAATACAACATCGATTGTTAAGCCTTGCAAACATACGCAGCATGTAAGATTCCAAGGTAGCGGACCTAAAATACTTTCGAGTCAGCACGACATGACAACCGTGACAAACGAGCTACATACGCCGAGATACAAAACTGTCATAAGGGACCAGTGTTGTCTCTGTAATTAAGTTTATTTGCATAATTGTTCCTCTGACACGAGACTTTACTCACCCAGACCAATTCAACCTACAAAAGGTTTCTTAGTGAGAGCTGTTCCGGTCATAGCATGGACATACCTCTTGTCCGAAGGTAAGTGCTGAAAATACTCGTAAGACATCGACACTAGTGCTGCAATATTATCATGCTTACCCCAATCATATGTCACTCCAACAAAGGCGACAACTGTGAAACCGCAGCCAAGGTTAGATCGAGTAGCTTCAGCATCTAACTGCTCTCCACGAACCTAAAAAATAACTTAAAAAACGATTGGCATCGATGATCGGCCACCAAGTGGGGTCATCTGAAACTATGGTCATGTTGGTAGAGAATGAGTGTAGGTGAGAGGCGAACTGGGTGGACGTACGACGATGAGATTCGCGCTATATATACATATACCACTATCCAGTGCTTGGAGTGACATCTGTACACTCCATGTAGAAATTGCAGTTGCGGGAGCTGAAAACTTGACGCTCCCTTCCTCAGTCATTGGGCTTTCGTATCGTAAGGATGCCAAAATGGTTAGTGCAGAATCTTCAATTTGCAACGTGTGTGTGAAGGTCGATGGCCGTCGTCCGCAACGTTCACTTGATTGTGGAACTGTAGAATGAATCCGTGTATTCCTTAGATTTAGTTACAGGGTCATCTGTAGCGGCTGGAGAGGTTGGGCTATGCATAGAGTGTGAACTCTTGGCAAGTAGTTGAATGAGAGATTCGGAGGTACGGCAATTTGTGAACGTGGGACAACGCGAAGAGACAGAACTAGGGTGCCATGTGTAAGTGGTTTACGATAGTGACAGATGGAAAATTGAGATAGACGAACCGAGATATTTGACCCACTCCCACATGCTAAGCACGGATTCATCGTATCGTACAAAATCGACATCTGTCGCTGAATCTCCACACATGCACCATGTATGAGCCCTCTCCAATGTCTCCATGCATCATCATCTTAACCGAACGATACGGCGATGCTCGCATCTAGAAGAGGATACGTTATCGGCACCTGCTTGAGGGACAGCACCGACAAGGAGGGCACTTTCCAAGTGAATCCATGGATCTCGATGACTGGAGGCGTGAGCTTTAGGTTTGTAGACCCGTGTCAGATCGTTGAGTTGTTCAAGTATTGACAAAACCTAAGCTTGAAAACATCCGCCATACACAGTGGCACACACCAAGGGCCAACACATCATGACATTGATCACGTTGTGTTGCTGTACCGTACACTCACGCACTGTCGCTATGTGCCCATCCAATCGCGAGGGAAAGCCCTGATAGACTTTGGGGGTTGATTGATGAAGAGTAGGTTGAGGTTGCTAGCGTAAGAAGGGGGTGGTTCAAGTTTTGCCAGTTGCATCTACTCTGTTGCGCTCGAGCATGCTGGTCTTGAGACGCCGAATGTAAGTCCCTATATGGCAATATTGTGTTCAGTAGTACTAGGTCAACATACGACTTATTTATCAGACGACAATTCATTAACATTCTTGAACGACAGGAATTGTCCATGTATTTCGAACACTCACTCGATAGTAGGAAGACACATATGCAAGCGAACTTTGAGTTAATTATAGGACAATACTTATTACTACGGCGTCGACCGCGCGCGTTTTAACAGCCATGTTGTGAAGTAAATGTGTCCAAGTTGGTCCGGAAGGATGCGATGTTTTCGGAATCGGAAAAGCTTGGATAAACAGTGTATCCGACGGGATTCGGGAAGATGCGATGGGATGTTGCATGTCACCTCCGTTCACTGCACACCTGGACACTTACTACCCTACTGCCATCAGGCTTCGTGTTGTCGTTGTGGTGACCGGCCCAGTGATTTACCTTAACATTATTAATTGTAGCGTTGATCAGGTACTCAACGTTGCAATGATTGTTTCGATGACGCAACCTAGAGTCTTTCATCAAACCTTGATATATTCTCGGAGCCGTGGCCCAGGGCTACCACGTGCACTGAAACGATATGCATGTCAAAAGGTTTTTATCATTGTATCGCGCCTTGTATCATTCACATCAACAGTCTTTTCCCTCATCCTTAGGCTCCCCTTCTCGCTGCGAAGAGATCAAAGATTGAATCCCATTCAAATCCTTACCATGTCTAAGATATCCCACCTGTCCTTGCCTGAATAGTTGACTCGATTGTATTTGTCCACCAGCTCCGATGACAAAATGAAGCAAGCAGATTACCAGTATGACAGTCCCAGTGCTCGACGAATGTATGTCCGACCGTCAATTAGACCAACTTGAAATCGTTAAAATCACCCTTTGGCAAAGCATCACTCGCCTCTACGATGCCTCCGATATTTCGGAATTGATCTGTCCCTGGTCAGTCCTGCTACTAGACGGCATGAGTCCTTTTACTGTATCGCTTGACTGGCATATAATTTACCTGCTTGTGCCACATACTTCTTCTCCAGCAGCATTCCTCCCGTCTCTCGCATTCTCACAAGACCCTCCGCTGTAGCCTCCAATGTGTCTCACGGCCACTCGCAGTTCTTAACAACATTTGGGAGAACTAATATTTCTTGTTCGTACCCTCAAAATCTACTCTTGATTCGGATAGCTTAGCGCAATGTTACGATGCTTAACAGAAACCTTGCTTACGCTGTACGATATACCCAGACCTATAGGTTCTCTACCAAGTTTACAATGAATAGTTTATACTTATGAGTATCACAATGAAATATTTGAAAGAAAAGCGAGTTCGCTCCCGTTCTGAAAGAATACGGCGTGCGGCAAAAACAGCAAGCGTTTTCCATGCCACACGCTGATGCTGGTCGACACATGCACCAATTGAAGTCGTGCAAGGACCTGTTTTGGGGTGGACCACGAGCTTTGCGTGATATTTTTGAACATCAAGAAGCAGGCGTGGTTCCAGAACGTGACTATGAAGCTTGAGCAAAACGAAAATAAATCTAACGTTCCGCAACGATTGTGTCCTGTAGTGATGATGAACGATGGTCGCATGCGAAAGTCAGTGTCACATTGACATACCGCTATGGCCGTTCGAAATGTAAAGGGAGGATGAAGCCGGAAATGGCAACAAAACTGAAAGTAAAGACATAAGTTTTCAAAACAGTCTCTGGCATTAAGCCATCCTGTCAATGGTCGCTGCAGCTTACGGAGCGTTTGAAAGCAATCTGGACTGTGAGGCATAGTGCGAGGACCTCCCATAAAGCGGGGAGAATCCAAGTCATCAAAGCCAGAAGTAGATTCCTTGGAAGTCAGAAGCGTATTGAGTGATGCCGAAGAGAATGAACACCTCTATGTTTGCGAACGAGCCTTGCGCATTCTAGTCCACCATTTACCAAAATTAAAGCTTACCTGACGAAACACGACTCATGACCATTGCGGCGATCACTCTGTCAGCGATGTTGACAGCCAGGAAGATGACACTGAGAGATATCTGGATTGATGCAAGGCATGCAACTGAGCGATCATGATGACTTGCACGTTGTGTCAGTCCAGTCAAGGTAATGCAGCTGCGTAGCTCACCACCCAATACTAAAGTCATGGTAACATTCATCCGACTGAGTGCATCGAACACCATACGACCTAAAAAATCAAGCGATGTTGGTTAACAGCCTCGCATGATAACTTTAAACAAACTCACAGCTATGGCGATCACTATATCGAACCAGGAGGCTCGGTAACTCACTCACGCCTGCAGGGGAGTGCAATTGATTGGATATGAATGATAGAGAACGGTGAAGAATACTCACTAATTCTGTTACCAAAATTCTCGGAAGAGATACTACATGTCGTCGATCAGAGGAAACATATGGAGTGTGTGTGAGTAGACATACACTGGGTCTTGATGCTGAGTATGCGAGTCAGCTAATCAACACAGCATCAATTGTTTAGCCATCCAAACGTACATCGCATGCGGTATACCGGCATGGCGGATCTAGAATATTGTGAAGTTAGTACAGCGTCTCAACCACACTTGCAACACGAGATACGTACACTGAGATACAGAACAGTCATGAATGACCAATGTTGCCTCTGTCGTGCATTAATTGTATTACCGTGTGTTTTCTGATGCAAGACTCTGCTCACCCAGACCAGTTCGACCTGTAAATACGTGATCAGCGAGATAGTTGCTCCAGTAATGATGCCGACCTACCTCTTGCCCGAACGTCAACTAAAACGCACCGTAAGTATACCAGTGACACTTGAATACTATCTTGCTCACCCCAATCATACCTCAACCCAGAGAGAAAGCAGCTGCAAAACCGCAGGGCTACTATATAGTATAGTCCAAATCATCGTATATCATGCATCATCTAACTGGTTCTCTATGATAGCTTGTAATGTGGGTTGAAAGCGTGAACGGCCACCAAACAGAATTATTTGATACTAGGGTCATGCTGTTAGAGGACGAATGCGAACCTGATGATGGGCGGTATACGTCTGTGCCAAATGCCCCACCATGCAGAGCTTTACTGCCGAAACAAGAATTAAAGGAATGGCATATATCCTTACTTTGAATGCATGAATACCGGTCAGCTCTGTCTCTAGTTTGCTCACCCGGACTGAGGAGTAAAACAGCTTGTCCAAGGTCACATTCTGTTGGGATGAAAGTAGAAAAGTCGGAAACGAAAAGTAGGGGAGACTCAAATGAAGTGAACGGATAACTCACCTGTCTCACTCGGGCTGCTCTCAGAGCACACCTCTCCATACCTAATTTTCCTGCTCCTCGTTGTTCTTTGAATTGCAAATGCCACCGCTTTGCATCGTCGATATCTCTATAGCATCGCCATCAATGAATGAACACGAAGATATAATCATACTGCATCATAACGGCACGTCCAGGTCTTCTTTTCTCCAAATACTGTCCTCTATGGAAGACAGGACTGCCGCGCATATATGTAACAAACACATATGAGGCAGGCAATATAAGACCCCGTACACTTCGACGTCGCGTACACTTCAAACTCAATTTACAAGTGTTGGAAGTCACATGATGCAAGCCACATGGCACTTTTTCCTCGAGTGGTGACGTCACTCAAGGAAAAAGTGCCACGTTCTCTCGGTCATGTGACAGCATCATTTGCGTCAAGTAGTAGTTTACCAGATCATCTAGTAGGATATTTGTATTCGTGATACAAAAACTGATGGGCTTTCGAATTCAATCAATCACCTCTCATCACGATGTCATACACCATCGTGAATAGGAGTTCCCAGATAAGAGCATCCGCAGTAAATGAAGTACTGTACGACAAAGCTGGCCCATCGATCGCATAAATGAGATCTGAAGATCTGACTATTTATGTATTTCCATCCTATGGTTTCTACGAGCGAGTCAAAAGCATTGGTCGAATGGAGAGCGATATTCTACACGCAGCGTTCAGAGACGGAACGAAAACGACTGAGCATGATTGTAAACACTTTGCGATGTGAAGCTAACAAAGACTCAACGAAACAACGCTGCGGTGGGACGAGGCGCGAAGTAGATACGTATGGGTCTATGGAGGATCTGTGGCTAGGTGGCAAAGGTACTGTACAGTACATAGCAAGAAGCGAGAAGAATGATATATTGGGAATGCGGGAAGCGTACCTGTGCGTCAACATTTGTCGAATATTATAAAGCAGGATCTCGAGCGTATATAACACAAGCATCGAAGTATATCAAAATGAGCGGCACGGTAGCTGTTCGAGCTTGATCGATCGATCATTAGCTTGCACCAGCGTACATGCAAGGTGACGAACATGCTGCCACGTTCCCAGACTAGCTAAAAAGAACAGTCGTGACCGTCCACATAGAGAAAGCTGGACAGATGATAAGCCTTCAATTCTGACAATTCAGCGTCGCAAAACAGTACTGACCCGTTGGCATTCCGATGTTTGAAAACTTTCCTCCTCCCTAGTTTATCCATCATCATCATCCTGCCCAGTGCCCACCAGCGAGCGCACTAGGTAAATTGAAAATGAAATGTGCATCCATTTTGAGTTTCGCTTCTGAAAGACCATGGATGAACCTGCAGACCATCGTTAATGGCTATTTTCATTCTAGTCTGGGTGATACCGCTGTTGAAACGTTTGTCAGGTTATGTACTATCTGGAATCCTCGAAAACGTACACCCTATCCAAGACCGTGTTGATGCAATACGACACCAGATCATTACTGCTGAGGCAAACGTCAATGGCAATCATCAAACTAGAACGGGACTGATCAAACCTCCACTGCGAAAATGCTGCGGCGATCCATATGATGGCAAACATGCGCTGTCTGTTTCCGGGAGTCGGGAAGCATAGCAGAGGTGAATTCTCGTTCGAGGTTCAAAGCATGAGCCAACTCAAAAGCCACTAGAGGGTTGCGTTCGTCTCCCCCGTTTGAACGGCACTGAGCGAGGACACGCGCAGCTTGCGATTCCTGGAAAGAAATAGATGAATGTCCTATGAATTACTTAATGGGAGATATCCTCGCGAATACTCACCAAGCCTCTAGCTATCAGAAACCTCTGGGATGAACCTGAAGGCGCTGAGCTACTTTGAGCATGGCATGAGTTTGAGGCTTGGGTGGCTCACCATCCTAATAGGTCAGACACGTAAGGAGAAAATGGAGTTCCCTAAGAACCAGCATGAGCTTTGTAGCGATGCGAATATGGTGCTACGATTAACGTTGAGGATGCCAATACTACGTGCGGAGTTGATGAGTCAATACAATTGTTACAGTCAAGCGAGCAGCCACGTACCTAACTTCATGCCCTGCGGTTTACGGAAGTACTCTTGCCATGATCTGCAGATCTAAGGTAGCGCAAGTCAACAGTCCACGATCATAAAAAGAAATGTTGCATGACTTACAATTTTTCATGGACGAATCAAATTCATCAAGGGTTGATGACAAGAGCAGTAATATCAAACAGACTCGGATGCGGCTGGGCGGTCAAGGACATTATTAATTTGTATGTGCTCAACGAAGCTCGTACCACGATTCTTCTACCACGAATCTCGATAAGTTCGGAAGCCTGCGATCGTCTATTGCGAGACTGGCATTGAGGTGAACACGTGTAAGGGGACGTAAAAGTCAGGATGATTAAACGATGGGTCGTAGCCTCGTAGGGTAACTGCCGTGAATCGGACCTTGTAAGTTTCAAATTCAGACGAGTCTAGCCTCGCGCTCGTCGATGCCATCAACACGAAGATATGATCATACTCACGTCCAGCTCTTCTTCCTCTTTATAAAATCTGCGCCGTATCTTCAGTGTTTACCAGAACTAGGATATTTCTATTTGTGAAGGACTGATGGGCAATCTACGGTTACCATTTTGGCATCGATATATACAACCCGTTTGATGGTCCGATCAAGCACTGTGCGCGCGCATGGCATATTTAGTACACGTGTGAGGGGACGTGGTGATTAAATGGGTCGTACCGTCGTAGGGTATTATTTGTAAGGAATACTATGCTTGCACTCATCGAAAATTGAAGTATATACTTCATCACAGTCATCCATTGTCGACTTGTCCCCGACCTGCACTGTGCACACATATAAGCTTCAACAGCCGACGGGTCATGCACGCCGCAGAGCAAACCAATCCGGTCGAAATTCAAATGGTTATTTATGGCTTAGGCCTTACGGCTCGCAACTGCCTCCAAGCTTCCTTGAGGCAGCAGCAATGGTTTCAATTATATAACCCTCGTCTTGCTTCGACTCAACCACCATTCACGATGAGCAGAGGCGGTCATTCATCTAGGGATTCGACCCAAGCAACCCAGACATCTAGCAAAGCAACAGCTGGTGAAACCTCGGTACGAGGATCACTTAGTTCACTCCACTCCAAACACTGACATCAACGCATCCTTCATCTAGCATAGACCCCGTAGTAAAATCGGCCAGTTTCTGAAGAAGCTGAAGGAAGATGCGAAAAAGTTGAGGAGGGTGAGTCCACGAGCATGTGTAACGAGTGTCCTAGAATACGACTAACATTACAACAAGCGCTCGAAGGATTCCCGCAGCCATAGTTCTGCTCCCCCAAATACCTGTCACGAGGAAAGTGCTTCATCGACCCCGAATATCGAGGTGAGTTCCCATACTTATCCTTTAGTTTCTGTGCTTTCCCTAAATTTCGGTGGTCGCACAGGCTCAGGCTGGTCCGTCCGGTGTGAAAGTGGAGGATGATGTCCAATCAGTACTTCGGGATGCACAAGGTGCTACAGAGCATATGCATTCACTTTCGGGACATGCGATAACTGTGGCGTCTGCTGGCAAGGATGCACAAGAGGATCTCGATACCGCAGGCGAGTTCGGAGACACATATCTCAAACCCCTCAAGATATTCGACGCTGTTATCGGAGAGATCGCGAATGTATGCGCCTTCTTCTCTATTTGAATCGAACTAATCCCGTTCCACAGTTACATCCATATGCAAAGATGGCGCTGGGCGTGTTGTCTTGTGCAGCTAAAGTACATTTTATTTTTGTCTCTTCCTATCTTACATCGCTCAGCAATCATTCACGCAGATTATTCTAGCTCAAGCAGACCGCGATGCAGCGGTACTCAAACTTCTCGAGAAGTTGTGTCAAGTTTACAGCTTTATAACACAAGATCAGATGCTTAGCCAAATCTCGTCGATGCGCATTATCCTCGGACAGATCTCCCAACAGACCTTCGACTGTGCTCAATTTATCCAAAAATATTCGGAGACCAAGAACTTTTGTGAGTCTTAAGAAGCTGTCACGCTTTGCACCGTCTCAAGTTTCTATTGATATCACAGGGAAGAGACTCGGAAAGAACGTCGTGTCAGAAACAAACGATACGATCCAACAGTACAGTGGCGTGTTGGATACGCTCATGCAAAACTTTCGGGACCAAGTGGCTCGCGACGTAGTCATACACATCCACCGTACGGGTACGCGCTCAGACGTGCTTGTGATTTGACATATACTCAAATCTTTTCAGGAGAAATACTGGATCTCAGTGGTATGACTTATGCAACTGGCGCAGGCCTGGATACCAGGAAACAATGCCTCCAAGGGACGCGCACAAAAATCCTTTCCCAGATTACGGAATGGGTCAACAGCACTGGGGACAACGTTCCACGCGTGCTGTGGTTATCCGGCCCTGCAGGTACGGGAAAGTCGTCAATCGGCCACACCATCGCTAAGTGGTTCAACGACGTGGGGGGGCTCGGTTCGTGCTACTCTTTTGACCGCCAGCGAGAAGTGGACCATCGCCATGAAAAGATCTTTTCCACGATCGCGCGCGACCTGGCTGACCGTGACCCGGAGATGAGGCGGGCATTAGCAGATGCAGTTCAGACCTCGAATTCGCTGAAGAATACGGCGGATATCACTCAGCAGTGGCAGAAGCTTCTGATCGAACCACTGGAGAAGTCATCTGGGTCCACCGCGGGACCCATTGTGATCATGATCGATGCGCTAGACGAGAGCGGCGGAGCAGAGACGCGGAGAGACCTCCTCCGCATTCTAGCTGGCACACATCAAAACCCCGACGTTCCCAAAATCACAAATCTCCCACACAACTTCCGCTTCATCGTCACCTCTCGGCCGCTCGGTGACATCAAAGACGAGTTTCGTGGCGTTGAGCACATTCGACAGGTGTCCATGGATGACATCCCAACAGCAGACGCAAAGCGCGACATCCGTACTTACGTATCCAAGGAGTTGGAGAAGCTAGATTTCCAGCACGGACAGTTCGCGGTCCTCGCTGAAAAAGCTGACGGACTTTTCGAATGGGCGCGTCTTGCCTGCGAGTACATCAAAGGCTCCCATGTGGGCCTACTTCCAAATGACTGCTACAACGCTGTGGTGTCACGCGATCCTGCTGAGAGAAGCATGCTGTTGTACAGCATGTACGGCCTCATTTTAACGAATGTCATGCCCAAGGATACATCTACCCATATCCAGCATTCACAGAAATCACGTTCGACAGCGCTAGCGAGATTCCGCTCGGTGGTGGGACAAATACTAGCCACAGCAGAACCCCTTTCTATAAATTCCCTGAACGCCATGAGGCGCTATTTTCCAACTCAAGAGGACAATTTTGACGTGGAGGTTGTTGTAAAAAGCATGGGCTCCCTCCTCAGCGGTACCACCAATACAGATTCCCCAATCCGACCCCTTCACGCGTCCTTCCGTGATTTCTTGACAGATGAACCATCCAGCGGGGAGTTTTTCATCGACTTATCAAAGGCTCAACATAACCTTGCATTTGCATCGCTCCGAGTGATGGAACATGGCCTGCGCTTCAATATCTGTGATTTAAAGTCATCGTATCTACCTAATAGTGAGGATCCTGGACTACAACAACGAGTCGAAAAATGTATCCCTCCACATCTGTCATATTGCTCTCGACTCTGGACGTCGCATGTACGAACCACAGCGTTCGACAAGGAGCTCGCCAAAGAAGTGAAATTGTTCTTCGACCACGAACGGCTGTTTTTCTGGCTCGAATTACTTGTTCTGATCGGTGCCCTTAGTGGTGCGGTTTCTTCCCTTTCGCTCATTCATCAGTGGCTAAAGGTGAGTACATTACTACGGAGTGTCAGATCAAGAGCTGATGCGCAACATCAGGGCCATTCCGAATTCAAAGATGTCTCATCGACTGCAACAGATGTCCAGAGATTCATTCAAGTCTTTGGCAGCATGATTTTACACAGCACACCGCATCTGTATGTATCGGCACTCCCATTCTTGCCCACCAACTCTCCGCTATCGAGGATGCTTTCTGCATGATTTCCGAATATTCTTCGCGTGGCATCTGGACGTGATATGAACTGGCCGGCTGTTCAGACCGTGCTCAGTGGGCACACTGATTATGTTTGCTCGGTCTCGTTCTCGCCGGACGGCACTCGCATCGTCAGTGGTTCTTCGGATAACACAGTTCGGCTGTGGGATGCTGCGACCGGTCAGCCAGTCGGTGAGCCCTTGCGGGGGCACACTGATTGGGTTCGCTCGGTCTTGTTCTCGCCGGACGGCACTCGCATCGTCAGTGGTTCAGACGATAACACAGTTCGGCTGTGGGATGCTGCGACCGGTCAGCCAGTCGGTGAGCCCTTGCGGGGGCACACTCATTATGTTCGCTCGGTCTCGTTCTTGCCGGACGGCACTCGCATTGTCAGTGGTTCAGAGGATAACACAGTTCGGCTGTGGGATGCTGCGACCGGTCAGCCAGTCGGTGAGCCCTTGCGGGGGCACACTCATTATGTTACCTCGGTCTCGTTCTCGCCGGACGGCACTCGCATCGTCAGTGGTTCACAGGATAAGACAGTTTGGCTGTGGGATGCTGCAACCGGTCAGCCAGTCGGTGAGCCCTTGCGGGGGCACACTGATTGGGTTCGCTCGGTCTCGTTCTCGCCGGATGGCACTCGCATTGTCAGTGGTTCAGAGGATAACACAGTTCGGCTGTGGGATGCTGCGACCGGTCAGCCAGTCGGTGAGCCCTTGCGGGGGCACACTCATTATGTTACCTCGGTCTCGTTCTCGCCGGACGGCACTCGCATCGTCAGTGGTTCAGACGATAACACAGTTCGGCTGTGGGATGCTGCGACCGGTCAGCCAGTCGGTGAGCCCTTGCGGGGGCACACTCATTATGTTCGCTCGGTCTCGTTCTCGCCGGACGGCACTCACATCGTCAGTGGTTCAGACGATAACGCAGTTCGGCTGTGGGATGCCAAGACGATGCAGCAGTCACAACAGTGCACTGAGTCAGATCATCCATCATTGTCAAATGAACATCGCAATATCGAGGCCACCACTACCATGACATTGAACACTTGGAGCAATCACTTCATTTGCTTCTCGCCCAACTCCATCCATGCGCTGCGCAACACCTCTGAGCTAATGGAGGGAGCATCCCATGACGACCGCAGCTCGACCCACTTTTTGCTGGATCATGACAGTGGGTGGATGGTTGGCCCCAAACATCGGCTGTTATTCTGGGTGCCACCCGCTTCTCGCCACCCATTTTATAGCCCTCAGACTGCATTGGTGATACCTAGAGGAGGCGCTGAGCTTGATTTGAGCCGCATGGCACATGGAGAACATTGGCAGAAGTGTCGAGAGGGGTGAGTCTCTTCATAGTCCTTTCCAGTTGTCGCACTTGCTAACATCAATACTTGTAGACCTTAGTACCGACGATGACCAAAGGAATATATCCATCATGGAGATTTCAGATATGATTTAGACGCTACAGCGAGTGTACAGTGTATTATATGGCGTTGTGTTCTATTCTATGGCTAACATCCAGTCCACGAGCGAACTATTTACTGAAGAGCTGACTGCGTAACTCGCGATTGCTGGCTTGTGAGAGCACGTAATGACGGACAAGGCAATGTAACGAGAAATTTTCCCATATCTAGTCGATCTGTGTATTAGTTGGCAGTAATGATCCGTGAGCAGTCAAACAGCGCCTGGACTTAGTAGGGAGGCGTCATGTCGTACCAGAGGTGGCGAAGGAGAGGGAAACATAATCCTCAAGGTTTACAACATCGACAAAACGACCCAGAAACCCAATAAGAACAACGCCCCGCTTTCTGTCTGATCGCCCCAATCAGCCAACTCCAAAAATACACACAACTCTGCAGCATTTGAGCGCGCTTAATACATACAATAATCGTGAAACAGTAATCATAAATTTATCTGGCAAACCCAACAACAGATTCTCCGGTTTGAGCTTCGAAATGCGATGGCGAAGCAGAACTCCTCCAGATCTGCCCTGCTTCGGGACTGTCCTGAAGTCTGGGGTATGGAGGCAGATTCATGGCAGTTTCACCTGTCCGCTCCATGATACCTCGACGGACTTTGACGCCGTCGAACAAAGCGGCGGTTTCTTCAAGAGTGCGAGCTGGAGAAAGCAAAACACAGTTTATGAGAGCTCGACGAGTCGAAGAAACAACAATCACCTCTCGTGTCGATGATATACACCATTGCGAATAGGAGTTCCAAGATAAGCCATCCGCAGTAAAAGAGGTACTGTACGAGAAAAAGGTCAATCGATCAATCGCATGAATGAGATCTGACGACTTGCGTATTTCCATCCTATGGTTTCCAGTGCCACTGGATTGACGAGCGAGTTGAAAGCATTGGTCGAATAGAGAACGATGTTCTGTATGCAACATCAGGCAGCGTTCAGAGACAGAAGGAAAGCGACCGACCATGATTGCAAACCCTTTGGCACGGATGTTATAAGGCAGGATCTCGAGCGTATACAACACAAGCATCGAAGTATATGCCAAGTCGTAGAAGAAAAAGTATATGAAAATGAGCGGCACAGTAGCTATTCAAGCTTGATCATTAGCTTTACCAGCATATATGCAAGGTGTTGAACATGCCTCTCCCAGCTGCCACATCTCCGGACTCGCAGAAAAGAGCGGTCGTGACCGTCCACATAGCGAAAGCTGGACAGATGATAAGCCTTCGATTCAGCGTCACGAAATAGTACTGACCCGTCAGCATGCCAATGTTTGAAATCAAGAAAGTCTTCCTTCTCCCTACTTTGTCCACTATCATTACGCCCACCAGCGCACTAGCTAAATTGAAGATCTGAACGCATGAAATGCGCATCAATTTTGAGTTTCGCTTCTGAAAGACCATGGATGAACCTGTAAACCGCCGTTAATGGCTGCTTTCGTTCTAGTCTGGGTGATCCCGCTGTTGAAGCATCTGTCAGGTTATGTACTATCTGAAATCCTCGTAAACGTACAGCCTATCCAAGACTGAGTTGAAGTAATACGACACCAGACCATTACCGCTGAGACGAAGATCAACGACAATAGTCAAACCAGAACGAAACCGATCAAACCTCCACTGCGAGAATACTGCGATCCAAATGATGGTAAACATGCGCTGTCTGTTGCCGGGAGTCGAGAAGCATCTCAGGTAGGATTTGCCGGAGGCGTACTCTCGTTCGAGGTTTAAAGCATGTCGGATTTGAGCCAACTCGAAAGCTACTAGAGGGTTGCGTTCGTCTCCCCCATTTGCATGGCACTGAGCGAGGACACGGGCAGCTTGCGATTCCTGAAAATAAATGATGAACGTTGTATGATCTACTTGGTGGAAGGTATCCTCGTGAATGCTCACCAAGCCTTTGGCCATTAGAAACCGAGGACTCTCTGGGATAAGCCTGAAGGCGCTGAGTCACTTTGAGCAGGGTGTGAGCTAACGGTCTTACCATATTAGCGACATCTGAATGATAGGAATGGCTGCTTGAACGAATGAAGGGACCCTCCATGACCACGGTGACGTCCCCGAATCATCATAACTTCCTAGGCAGATCCAAGCCGCTGACAGACATGTGAGAGACCAAATGTGTGACGCCGGATCTCACTCACAAATAACGCTGCCAGAGTACCACAACGAATTGTAGAGAGAGGTTATTTTTCCTCGCTTAAATAGAATTAGAGTTGAAGAATGAGACACGAGATGATTTTGCGCACATGCGTTGGATAGCTAAGTTCGCTGATGAGTAAGGGGGCAGCATTGATGGAAAAAGCCATCCCTAAGCCGACTGAGAAATGGAAGATGAGTAAATGAGTAGACTTTTGATTGGGCATCATACTAAGCACACGGGCGCCAAGGAAGACTTGGATGGTCGTACATGAGGCTTGAGTGAGAACGCCAGCTAGCATGATGGCTGCCCCGATAAACATAGCTGCTCGCCGTCCTAATAGGTCGGACACGTAAGGAGAAAATGGAGTTCCCTAAGAACCAGAATGAGCTTTGTAGCGATGCGAACAGTGCTACGGTTTACGCTGAGGATGCCGATACTATGTGCGGAGTTGATGAGTCCTAACGACCGTAAATAGAACCGTTACAGTAAAGCGAGCAGCTGCGCACCTAACTTCATGCCGTGCGGTTTATGGAAGTACTCTTGCCAACCGGGCAAGATTTGCAAATCTAAGGGAGCGTAAGTCAACAGTTCACAATCATGGTAAGAAATGTTGTGACTCACTATTTATCATAGATGAGTCAAAACCATTAAGGGTCGATGATAAGAGGGGTAATATCAAACAGATGTTTAGTATCAGGATGGCTGGGTAGTCAAGGACATTATTAATTTGTGTGCGCTTAACGAAGCTCGTACCACGATTCTTCCACCACGACTCCCGATAAGTGAAGTCTGTGATTGTCCATTGCGGGACTGGCATCAAGATGGACTGACGTTGAGTT
This sequence comes from Suillus tomentosus, assembly GCA_016647685.1. Classification (NCBI taxonomy): domain Eukaryota; kingdom Fungi; phylum Basidiomycota; class Agaricomycetes; order Boletales; family Suillaceae; genus Suillus; species Suillus tomentosus. The sequence continues at coordinate 372,408 of JABBWJ010000030.1, read as the reverse complement.
GGTGTATGAGGGGACGTGAAATTCACGGTGATTAAATGATGGTTTGTGGGGTATTTATAAGGAATACGAGTCCGCGGACGAACTTTGCCTGGGCAGTGTTGAAAGGATCAACCGTATTCTGGACCTCGCGTGTGTAGTAGGCTATGTGGTACATTTAAAGGGAGGTGAGATCTTGAAACGTGGCATTACGGTGGCGAGGGCACCAATCAATAGATATGCGCTGGGAGGTACGTCACAATACCTTGGTTTCCCTTGTTTCCCTTATTTACCCGGGACTCCCTACTTGTGCCAACCAATCATGGTTACACAGTAGTACAGGCTTTGAAGTGAAGTGCGCAACTCGACTTTGCTTCAACTTTTGTGTTTTGAATGACCAGGACTCGGATATGCGCCAGACCAATAAGAGTAATAGCGAATCTCTGATTTCAGCGTCAGTCTCTCCTGACAGCAGCAATGAGAAACAACAAGGCGGCGCATGATGCATGATCACTACCCGATATATGTAGTACAGCCTAGCAGTCCTGCAGGATGTTGTGTACAGTACAAGAAATTTGGCATCGCTACTTTTAACGGGACCTTTAGTAGATCCAAATGAGGTCAAGTGACGTGACTCGTGGGCAGAACTTGGTAAAACCATGTTTTGCCAGTCGCATTCCAGGTGTGCTACGTTGATGTGTCTCTAGATAGCCACTCCATTCCGTGACTGCCGGCACTAGTCCCTCGTTAACACCCCCGTCGAATGCATTCTCCACAGTCCCCATCCCCCCATTACAAATATGTTCTATGGATTCTGGACAAGATCGTAGCTGACGCCACTGGAGACCGTGAAATCGGTCTCGGTATTCATCATGTAAAGCCGGCCTACTTGGATATGTTCTGCCATCTCCCCAGTTCGCCTTCACTCGGCAAGATTCATCGACGGCCCTTGTTTGGAACCGGGATGCTGGCTCTTAGCCGGTGAGTTTCGAAATCACGCGTTATCCCAGTTCAACGTTCCAGTTCAGCGTTTCATACGTTCCATGTTGAACGTCAACGTCACGTCAACTTCAACTGTCATACGTTCCATGTTCAACGTCAACGTCAATTTTCAACGGTGAACAATACGCACCATGTACAGCAATGAAAGCAAGGCCCTCATAAGGAGCTTTTCACTCCGGATTTTGATGAGGAAGTCTATGAACGGCTCGCTCGATCTTCCACAGGACAGTCACAAGCCTTCGACGTCCCTTCGTACTTTCTTTAATGCTATCCCTTGGCGGAAGTGCAAAGAAATCTCCAATATATCATTGACCAAGACTTTCGTTGTGTGTATCGGTGAGCGTCTCTTTTTTGATCTTCTTAGCATGCCGGTACTCTGACAGTGTTGGTCCTGTAGCTTTTGATCGTTGAGTGCAAATTTTAGAGCACAATCCGAACTTTGCGTCGACGAGGAGGAAACCGCAGCGACCTGTGCGCTATTGGCTTGTCTTCGTTATGGGATTTGTGGCGGTGATTGATTGGTTCCGGGACTGCGTGGTGTGTGCCGGCAGTACTTTCCGGCGATCATAATTGCCCACTGGAGTAGAATTTTATCCATGTCCGTTGTGACACAACATAACCATCATGTGGTGGCTTTCTGCTGTTGATGCCGGACCCCACTTTGACACTGATCATTGTTAACAGTGCGATAGACTATGAACCAGACACATCTGGCCTTCTTCGTGCTTGGGAAAATTTACAGAGGCAGAAACGAAGCGCTCAAGACTTAAATAACTTTAGTCGCTATATTCAGTTCCCAAGTGAACACGAGCTTTTAGAATTGACCAGTCCTAATGATATTGATAGGCTACAAATAAGTCAAATATCTTCCAGGTGGTCACTAGCGAGCCGCTGAATTGTGCTAACACGCAATGAATAGAATATAGACAAGGGGTAGGAAAGCAAACGATGATGATTGCGATGAGGGCACAAGTGAACGTTTCGCAGCACAGAAAACAAGAAGCGAAATGCACGCGTTGAAACCAAAAGTTCGCAGACAGCTTGGCTCTATTTCGGCAACGTTACAGGATATCGGGTGGACCGACCTATTTCTCTTCAAACCTATTTCAGAACGCCAATCAATAGATTAAATAAGTATCACGACTTGTAACAAAAAGAAAGAAGTCCGCCGCCCCTAGCCGAGTACCCAACATATGTGAATCACGTCGAGCGTTTCTCATGCTAGACACTGCTGCTAGTTGACACATGCACGTGCTCCTGGAAAGCGATTGAACTCATGCCGGTTGCGGCATCGGAGTCGGCCACGAGCTCGGCGTGATATTCCCGAATGCTCAGGATCAGGCGAGGCCCCAGCACAAACGACTGGACTAATGAAACAACTTGAAGGAAACCATAATACATCTCAACCCGCAGGGACCATGGGTTGTCCTATAGAAATCATGAACTATGGTCGCATGCAGAGATGAGTGACAGATCGACATACCATCGAGATCGCCGGAGCCAGAGAACTGAAAGAGATGCAAGATACAGCAACAAAGCTAGCACATGTAGAATTTCAGCAGCGAAAGATGGCCACATTCGCATTATGAACTCACCTGGCAAAGTAAACCAAGTGACTTTGCATCAACACTGTGAAACAATCCCCGATAAACCCTCCTGCTGATATCCGTCGCAGTTCCCGAAAACGTTTCACGGCAATCCAGATGGCGAGACCCATTGCGAGGACCTCCCATAGGGTGGTGAACGCCCAATAAATGGGAAAATAGAAGGTTGCATTGTCCCCTTCATAAAAAATGCACTGATAGGTGCCAGAGAGAACATACAGATCTGGTATTCATTAATGAGTCTGATGGATTAAGTCTTTCATCCGTAATTATAGCTTACCAGACGTCAATTGCCTCAGAGACATCGCGTTGGCCAAACACTTGGCAATGGTGATACCCAGGAAGATGATGAAGAGAAATATCAGCATATTTCTGCACTGATACATGGCATGTAACCGAGTGATCATGATGACTTGCTTAACGTTGCAGTGAAGTCAATATCACCAAGGTATTACAAGCTCACCGCCTAGTATTGCCACTACAGCCAGATCCAACCAGTTCTGTACGAAAAATAAAATACGGCCTGGCAAATCCAATCAGTGATTGACCCCTGGGGACCGCATACTCTACCCAAACTCACACCTGTGGCGATCATTATCTTGGACCCACAAGTTGATCAAGAATAACTCACTCCTACATGGAAATACTGTTAATTGGAAGGACATGACAAGCATTGGTGGAGGATACTTACTGCATCTGTGATTGGGATTGTCGGAACATTAACTAGTATACGCCATCAATCAGAAGATGCAAACACGTGTATGAGGCCAAGGTGACGTACACCACAACATATTGCTGATGCGATACATGACTAGTCAGCACAGCGCCAATTACTTAGCATTCCAAACCTACACAGCATATATTATTCCGAGATAGCGCGTCTAGTTGGTTGTCAAGTCAGCCCAATTTTCAAACCACGCTGAAGCTACATACACTGAGATACAGGCCAGTCATGAGAGACCACCGTTGCCTCTGCCGCAAATCAATCCTATTTTTGTCATGATGCGGAACCTTGCTTACCCAGACCAGCTCAACCTGCAAAGCAATTCTTAGCGAGATGGCTGCTCCGGTAATAACAACATACTTCATGTCCGAATGTCAATACTAGAAATGGGATGAGAATATCAGCAGTTCGTCAATACTAACTTGCTTACCCCAATCGTATATTAACCCAGCACAGCCAAAAACTGCGAAAGCAAGGTGAGTTCAAACGTCACTGTTATGACCCGACTAGCTCGCTACGAACCTATAAAATAGCTGCTAATAAGAGCTGCATTGATGCTTGGCCACCAAATGGGATCATCTGAGACTAGGGTCATACTGCTCGAGAACGGGGGAGTAGATAAGTAGCGAATTGAGGACGATAGCAACTGCTTTTATTGCCGAAACGAAAGATGATATCACTGCTGTGATTGATGGAGCCGCTAGTGTCACCTCACGATATCGAGTCGAAAGGAGAATCACGTAAAGTAGATGTTGGTTACGAAACAAGCAGCGTGTTTCTCAAAGAACTGTTCATGATTTCAGCAACATTCTTCTGCGATGCCAGTCTCGAGATATAATTGCTACACCTGCATAATATCAGCGAGATTTCATCCATCTAACACAGGCCTAGGTATGATGTGACCATCGAAGCTGCCGTCTCGATAATACTCGATAAGCTGATCAGCACTCGAAGGTTTAAACAAGGTCACATTCTGTGGGTATAACACCGGACATGAGATCCGAGTGGAAAAATGAGAACAGCTTGAACGCCACTCACCCCTCCGATCACACCTCTCCCTGCTTCGATTTGTCTTCAGCGTCTAAAACTCATTCTCCTTCTCTGCCTCATGCATCGAGCATTAACCATATCATAACGATGCCAAATGACAGTGGTGAGTATTGGTTCGAATCTGACGGAAAACGCACCGCACTGAGCCGATGCGATGGTAATATATCAGACTCAGCCTCAACCTGTGATTGATATCTGTCGGAATATATATAGACAGCACCGCATATTCAGATTACAACAGGAATGATAAGGCACTAGCTGCAAAGCCGAGATTTGGATGCCCATGTAGCGTGTACGGCTGCGTGATCTAATGGATTGTGCTGGACCGAATGCTAACTCGCTCGGGGTGGACGCAAGCAGGTGAAGCTGCTGGGAGGGCGATATCCTGCTTGTGAATTGATCTCTTTGAGTAGCTTAAAAGAGAAGTATGACTATAATCACCTACATATGATAACTTTAAATAGCCGCCAGTATGCTATATGCACACCTGATCAAAAGGAACTATTAAGTATAGCTTTTTGTCTCGGTGTACACTGTAAATGATGGGCGGGAATTGAGCGGGACAGTAAAAGACTGAATGTGAGGCCCCGGGTTATTCCGGGGGCCTCAGACGATGAGCCACGTTGTGAGCTTTGCATCTCATCATCCAGCGAGCTAGGTCGATCCCTGCACATTAGATAAATTCTTGGCAGAATCATCGAACTCTCAGACCCTCTAATACTGTATTGTCAGTACAGGTCGCCAGGAAGCTCCTCCGTGCTCATGGTGCGTCTTTTAGAATCGCTAGAAAGCTGACTCGGATACACGTAGATTTTCCAATGATTCTCCGCCCACACTGCTGTGTGGAAACTCCCCGCCTGTTCACATATGGTGAGCCTGTCTCTTGCTTGCATTTAATCTTTCCTGGCTCTGGAACTCCCATATATCTTACCCGACGATTGCTTCGACGACGCCTCCAACTCTCGAGTCCGTCGAATTCCACTTAATAGTCTCTTTCAAGCCGAACTTGCTAGTAGGAAACATGTATCCCAAAGGCTGATCTTGCGATATCACTTGGAAAGCCTTCCCTCCCTGCGTGCGTCTCTTTCATACCTAACCACTTCCAGTATTACGCTACTCGAGCGGTTCTCGACAGTAAATTGAGAGAACTCGACTATTATTTTTGCGTCCGTCGTACCATCTGAGGCCTGCCAACTGAAGGAGAAGGAGAATGGGAATATCACGATCGGCATATTGCTACTCCCTTGCAGCTCGTCAAGTGTTCTCGAAGGGAATGGAGGTAAGATGGAATGATGACGCAAATTCGTCCATTATTACAGGGTATCTGACAACTTACCTCGGGCTTATTGACCTGGTCCTTTGGGTATGTAATGTCGCCCAGCGTTTAACTTGCTTATTCTAACAAATCTATAAGTCAGGAACCAATATCGCCGCACCAATGAAAGGGAATGACTGTTTTCAGGTAAATCTATTAGACGTTTCAGCATGCCATGTGGTACGAGTGTAGGCAAGCAGCTGACGCCAGCGGCAACATTGTCTAGGGATATGTTTCTTTCAAATATATTTTGCAACATGAAATAAGTACCACGACGAAACTTGGGAATAAATTAAGATATAACCTGCTGCATACAGACTACCCGCTGATTGTAAACCACATCGAGCATATCCCATACTACACGCTATAGCTAGTTTCCACATGGACGCGTTCCTCGAAAGCAAGTGACGTCATAGCAGTTGCTGCATCAGAGTCGGCCACAAGCTTAGCATGATATTCGCGAATGCTAAGAATGAGGCGTGGTCCCAGCACATATATCTGCATGGGTTGTAAGATTTGAAAGAAACCAGTATAAATCTGATTTTCCAAGGAATATCCGCTCTATAGAAACGATGAATCGTGACCGTATGCAGAGGTCAGTGACAGATTAACATACCGTCCAGAGCGATGGAGAAAAATGACTCAGTTGCAAAGCGGAAAGTGCAACAAAACTTGCACGTACAGAACATCAGCAAAAAAAAAGAACCATATTCACAACATGAGCTCACCTCGCAAAGTAACTAATGTGAGTTTGCATTAACACCGTGTAACAGTCCCCGATAATACTGCTTGTTGAGTATCGTCGCAGTTCACAGAAGTGCTTGACAGCAATCCAGACTGCAAAACACAGTGCGAGGACCTCCCATACAGTGGCAAGTATCCAAGTTATGGAAGCCAGAAAGAGGAAATCTCCTGTATAGCCACTGATCGTGCACTGATAGGCGCCAGAAAGAACAAGTTCCTCTAGTATTTGTCGATGAGCCTGATGCACTTGAACATTTCATACATAATTGGAGCTTACCCCCTGAAATATTCGTCGTTATTATTGCGGCTATCACTGCGTTGGCAATTCTGATGGCCAGAAAGATGACAACGAGAAATGTCAGCACTCTTCTAGATTGCTGATACATTGCATGTAACCGAGAGATCATGATGACTTGCATGATGTTTCATTCAAGTTAATATCAGGAAGGGGTATAGCGCACCGCCTAGCACTATATTTACAACATCATTCATCCAAACAAGTGCATTGTTTATCATAAGGCCTGATAATCCAGCAACATTAGTTGTCGATCACAAGCTTGAAATAGACTCACAACTGTGAAAATGTTATATCGAACCAACCAGTTGTTCGAGAATTTTACTCACCCCTACACGGTAGTTCAACTGTTTTGATGGGAATGGAAGGAATCAGCGTGGAATACTTACTGTATCTGTCGTCGAAAATGTTGGAACAGCAACTGTATGCTGTCGATCAGAAGAAAGAAATACAGTGAATGGGAGGACACATACACCATATGCTGGTCCTGTTCGTGAGAGATGGGTAATAAGCACAACACCAATTGCTTAACCTTCCTAACATACACAGCATAAAGTATTCCACTATAGCGCACCTAGGATGCTTTGAAATCAGCTCAACTTGCTAAGCACACTTGAAATACAAGCTACATACAGTGACATACAGAACGGTCATCAGAGACCAGCGTTGCTTCTGCCGCGAATTAGTCAGGGTATCTTGTTGTTGTTCTTCTGATGCGGGAGTTCGCTCACCAAGATTAGTTCAACCTATAAAACATTCTGAGCTCGATGGCTGCCATAGTAATGGACGAACCTACCTCCTGTCCGAACGCGAGTGCTGGAAACACCACAGTAAGGATGTTAGTGGTTCTTCCACACTTGGCCTTGCTCACCCCAATCGTACATTACCCCGACACAGGCGGCAACTGCAACATCGCACCCAAAGATAATTGAATCATCACGGACATCATACAGCTAACTCTCCACGAACCTATGAAATAGCTGGAAACACGATATGAATTGACGAATGGCCACCAGGTGGGATCATTCGAGACTACGGTCATACTATGAGAGGATTGGAAGTGAGGGGATGAAGATCTTAGTGGACGCATAATGATCGTGCTTGATATACCACCAATGACCATCTAGCGCTTGTAAGTCCCGACTTATGGGGATTGTGTGGGCCAGTACAAACTCAACCGAACCGCGCGCGCAGTGATCAGAGCAGTGGGTTGCCATATCTACACGCGGCATGAATAAGCATGGATTGACACATAAGTATACATACTAGTATGTGAAATATGTTTGCGCATATTTTTTGATGGAAATGAGGAGGCAGTGATCTCACTATAGTGCCAGGGTTGCAGAAATTAAGTGAAGTATCTAACGACTTACCTTTGACAGCATTGTAGTGTCTTGCACGGCGAGTGCTTCATTGCGTGACAACGAAGGTTGCCTATAGTTAGTGACAGTAGTATATATGTCGACGGTTTCTGTGTATGATGACAGTCGTACTATTAGAGTACTCCCTAGGTTGTGATGATGACTTACAAAAGTGGCTAGATGATTTTTTGGGATTCAGGTCTATCGGTGTGAAGATAACTGTAATGAATGATATCTGATTGATCGAAGAAAGTATTTCAGCATGAATCCACGGATAAGAACAAAGGGCATCCAGGGATGTCGATGGGATCACGCTAAAAATTGATAAATCCCAAAGCAGTGACTCACGCGGGATGTCCAACGTCGTAAGAGATCAGAGAACTGCCTGTGATTTCGGCAATGTGATGGTGCGGTCTTCAAGGCGTCGGTGACATTACAGGGTTCAGTCTTAGCTCATCGATAATACCGTGCCTATACAGATCATTGATCTAACACACGTTTTAAACGGCGCCCAAGTTGACCTCGTGGGTTGCTCGCCAGTGATGAACATCGTCTCTGTAATTATGACGCGATTCACGTCTGTAGCGACGAAGGCAGTCGTACAAAGAAGGGGGAAAGGGGCGGTTATATAAAAGAGGAGGTTAGTTGTACATAGAAAGAATGATCAAGGAATGGAGACAGTGAGAAAAAAAGCGATGAACAAAGATGGTACATGTTTGGATGCGAAGTGGAGGACTACTAGAACAGGCCTGACCGGCCTGACCTTTGGTGTATACACCGATATGGTGCTCGAGAAATGCGACCCACCCGGAGAGTCCAAACAGCGAGACTGACTCGGAGGGAGGGCGAATCGATGACGGCCACGTTTAATTCCCACACTGGCAGTAGTTGGTGGTAACTCTGGCTGCAGGCACGCTACAACTAGTACTGACTGTCGCCTCAGAACACCAGCATATTCCACCCGATCCCGTCCCTTCATGTCAGCATCCTAGTATTCCCACTTGAGTAGTTAGGTGTTGTGGCATCCCGGTCTTTTCAAGTCGAACTGAGCCCAATTGAGCAAATCTAGTTCTGCGGTGAGCATCCCTTTTTAACTGTTTTTTCCCGCTAAGCAAGCCCATAGAGAACCGGATCCGTACAATCTTGCAAAGACTCTGATGCACAGGACTCCTCAACCTTCGGCAACTTCTTCAAAGAAAGTGAATATCATCCCTGCTGCATGATCACCCCAAACCTCGCCTCTGCCGCCACTCACTGTCGCGACGTGCCGCTCAGGCTTCTGGCGTAATTTCCAGCAGGCTAAGCTGCTGGCAGACAAGGTTGTTATTCTGAGGGGCACAGGTGAATCATGTGGTTGAATCCTTGTTGCACAGCGACCTGCTCACACAAAAAAAAACTGATAATAGCATTCGTCCACTCCTTTGCATGATATTCCCTCGGTCGCACATGCGCTGACGGACATAGATGCTGTCAAAGAAACGACAACGGCGAGTAGGGAGAAACGCATTTTCTGTGTGAGGTGATATGGGATCTTCTGAGGGGAATCTCGAATGATATCTCTGAGGATGAGGGAACACCGTAGGACGACGACCGGCTTTTATATCCTGCATATGCTGATGGGCACGATTCTCAACGATTTGGCAGAACTGTTGTCACATGGAAGAAATTTCGGCAGAACCTGCGGGAGCGTATTCAATTAACAACGACCATTAAATCCTAACCTGCCTGTAGGCATCGACAATACTCTTCTTCGTGACCACAGAACCCTCGCTCGAATCACTGGTCTCTAACCTCTCCCAGAGCCCTTATCCCACCCCAATGATCGAGCACCCAATCGCTTCACCTGTCGTGTCATCAACTATACTGGACAGACGTGAAAACAGAAACGTGACTCACTGCCGCACTAGTAGTAGCACATAAAGAAGACCTACCACGCAGGTAAGTTGTTGGGTCAGATATAACTCACTCATACTTACACACAGCGCCCCATCAGCGCAGCCCGAGCACTGGCTAGGAAGAAAGCAGACGATAGGACATTTTTCACTGACAACGTCAGTGGCAGATATCGAGGCTATCAAAGCAGCAACGACGACGAGTACAAAAGGGAAAAAAATTGTTCGTGAGGATATGGGATTCATATCTGAAGGGAACGTAGGAAGGCGCCTTGTATGTATGTGCTGAATCTTGTCCTTTATGGCAATGTCGAAGTACTAAGTCCACCTGAAAATCCCCTTTTGAAATGATATACCTGTAATTCCAGCCGATTGCCACCCAAAATCTACTTCGTGAAGCGGGTCTATTGGCAATTTGACGTGGAATAAGATGCCACCTTCTGACGCAAGGTCAATGCCAAGCATATTGCCACCTATAAGACCTACCTTGTGGAGCAATGTCTACCAGTAATTTGGCATGGAACAAATTTTCACCTTGCGAAGCCAACTCGCAACACGGACTGATTAGCTAAGTTCATTCTATTATTTGGAGTAGGACCATTTTGTCACTCGTTGAATGTAACAAACCTATGTGATGTAGCAGCCTGTCGTATATCCATGACATCCCACCGCGAGCTGAGCACATCGTTGTATATTCGTAAGTACGAGACAGGGCAAGACATACATTAGTTCGTGAGGTATGGAAAATTCGACGTTTGAACACGAACTGAACAATGTTGCAAAATTCAGTCATGAATCACAATACTCCTGATATGTCCATCCACCCTTGCCGAAGTTGTACCGCTGCTGACGAACAAGAACCGGAAGGCGTATGATCAAAGAGGTAAAACAAGATTGTTGAGAGGTCGTTGTGTATGACTAACGAAAAGAGGAGGATTCAAATCGATATGTGAATGAATCGCCTATTCCGAGGTAAAGTAAGTCGGTTTAAAAGCAGACACTAAATAAGTACTTGAGCACCGCAACGAGCCTCGGAATAGAAACAAAAGACAAAATTTCCGCGACCCCTGCAAGCACTAGACAGTGGTTCTCGTCAACTTCACCGAAAATTACACACCACTGCCAGTCGATATATGCACGCGCTCTTGGAAAGCGATTGAGGTCATGCCGGTTGCTGCGTCGGGGTCAGCCACGAGTTCAGCATTATATTCTCGAAGGTCAAGGATCAGCCGTGGTCCTAGCACGAATACAACGACCACGAAAATCTGAAACAAGCCAAATAAAGTCTGATCTTGGCTCTATAGAAATTATAGATCATGGCCACATGTAGAGGTAAGTGAAAGATTGACATACCATTGATAACATTGGAGAGAAATCAAGGATGAGGGCGAAACACGAAACAGCGACAAAGCTATCATGTCCGACCCTTCAATGGAAAAAAGGACCATAATCATAATATGAACTTACCTCGCAAAGTAAAGCACATGAGTTTTCATCAACACCGCAAAACAGTCCCCGATAATCCCTCCTGCCGAATGTAATCGCAGCTCACGGAAGTGCTTTACCGCAATCCAGACTGCGAAACATAGTGTGAGGACCTCCCAAACAATGGAGAGTATCCAAGCAACAGAATTCAGAATTGGGGTATATCCTGTATAGGTAATCGTGCACCGATAGGTGCCGGAGAGAATGAATTCCTCTGGCATCCATCAATGAGCCCTATGCACGTTCGTTTTCATCCAAACGTACCTCCTGAAGTATGCATCGTTGCCACTACGATGTTCACTCCATCAAAAGTGGTGATCGCCAGGAAGGTGACAACGAGAAATATCAGGATCTTTCTGTCTCGTTGATACATGGCATGCAACCGAGTGATGATGATGACTTGCGGCATGTTTCAGTCATTCCAATATCACTGAGGTCTTGCAAGTGCGGAGCTCACCCCACAGCATCATAAATACCACAACAGCCATCAACTCCCGTATATAGTACATCATCCAGCCTGACAAATCCGGTCAGTAACCAGTCTTAGGTAGCACACTCCAAACAGACTCACATCTTTGGTAGTATAGCGTGGCAGCCATGAGTGGACTGAGAAGTTAACAAAGAACCACACCCACTGCTACAGAACACCGCGGTTAATTTGAGGGGAATGCAGGCATTTGTGCAGAAGACTCACTGCGTCTGTCAGCGAGATGGTCGGAACGCTGACTGATGCCGTTGGTCAGAAGAAGAGAAGACATTAGATGTACTAAGGAGACATACCAACCATGTACAGACTGATTATAAGAGATAGACGATTAATAGCACAACACCAAATGTTTAGCCTTCCGAACATACGCAGCAGATAAAATTCCAAGGTAGCGCACCTGGGATACTTTCAAGTCAGTAAAAAGTGGCAACCACGACAAACAAGCTACATACACTGAGATACAGCACTGTCATGAGCGACCACCGTTGTCTCTGTAATTAAGTGTACTTTCGTATATGTTCCTCTGGCATGAGACCGTACTCACCCAGACCAATTCGACCTACAAAAGGATTATTAGCAAGACGGGTTCCGGTGATGGTATTGACATACCTCTTGTCCAAATGTTAGTGCTGAAAAATACTTGTAAGATATCACTACCCTTTAATGTTATCATGCTCACCCCAATCATATGTTACTCCAACGAAGGCGGCAACTGCAAAATCGTAGCCAAGGTCAGATCGAGACATCAGCTTTAACTTCCGACTGCTCTCCACGAACCTCCCAAATAGCTGGCAAGACGATATACATCGATGGTCGGCCACCAAGTGGGATCATTGGAGACTATGGCCATATTGTTAGAGAATGGGTGTGGGTGAGAGGTGAACTTGGTAAACCTATAGCGGTGACATTCGCAGTATACCACTATCCGTGCCCGCTATAGTTTGGTAACCGAAATATCAATAAGATCAAGGTAACTATTTGTGCAGTCCAGTTGCGGCTGCGGTTCAAGCTTGTGTAGAAAATTGATGAACTTTGTTCCCTGGAAGCTCCGTCTGTGGCTCGGTTGGGCTGTGCCTAGAGTGTTACATAATTCTTCGCAAGCAGACGAGTACGAAATTTGGAGGAGAAAGGAACGGTACAAGCTTGAACTCAGTAGTTGGTGTTGAGGTGGACGCGACGACTCGGATATTAGTAGATAGATTCCATCTTTGGCAGAAGCAGTGTTACACTGGCACCGGATATGAACGTTTGAATACTGAACACATTCGTAACACGGATATCACTGATTTCTGGCCACATATGCTGTGGCGATGAATCAGTACTTGATTGATCTGATTGATCGGTTATATCACCTTTTGTTAGATAATGATATATATAGCGCTGGTGATGCATCTATGTCATGGTAAACACTTTTGGTCCTTCGCAGTTCGCGTCATTATTAGCCCCGACCCCAGGCCGGTAACAATAGCTGCCAGCACATCACCAACACATCCCTCGTGTGTTACCTCCAACCGAAATCCAACATCCAAGGTCCATTGTTTCATGCACTGAGAGGCAACGGCAATTTTCTTATCGTCGTCTTCCCATCCTATTCCTCTTCCTCTTCTGTACGATCCCTATGAACACCTCCAATGATACAATCGATAAAGAAATAATAGACGGGTATGGCCAAGTGGGCATCGAGAACTGTGTGAAGAATGCATCTTTGGGACCGTGCAGATGACGGAGGCGCACGCAGCCTACGATCTTGGTACCAGGGTGTCTGAGCATTGAAAAGACGATAGATGCGATGGCTCTTGCAAAAAGAGCTCAGAGAGAGAAATCGCGGAAAGATGATGAGAATAAGAGGATGTAAGAGATATAGGATTGTAAAGTGGTCTCGAGCATACACGTCGCCTAAGCCTTGCGTTGACAGAGCTGACTCAGCTGAGTCAGACGGATGAGAGAATGGAAGGCCAAGGGGATCGAGGACGTTTCAGACATCTTCGAAGCTGTCATTAGGTGGATTATATGCTAGAAGACATGAGGGTCAATTAAGTCAACGGTTCGTCACTCACAATGGATTCTGGTACTTGGAAAAGTTGAACGCGCCTTCCAGGAGTGAGATTCGTGTGAAATTTTTGAGTTAGCACGTGAAAAATTTGGTGCACAAACTGCAGAATGGTTGAGTTATAAATTTCTGAAAGAGACACTCACGATCAGCTTCAGAATCAGCACCTTGTCACGCCAGCTGGAGCTCGAGTGAGATTTTTACGAATTTGCTTGATATATAGACGGGACGAATATCGAATGTCACGTCATTCTGCATACGAGTTCCCGGAGGAATTGAAGGACTCATGACCACGAACTTGAAGATATTACCTCTGGACTTGAGCCAGGCTGGAGCATGGTCGTTTCGCAATAGCCTGAGATAGGTTCGGGAGTTGGACTCACTCACTAGCATTCTTCAAAGTTTTTATGCGACTTCCGTCCATTGGCTCGCGCATCTCTTGCCCCTTCAAATTAAGGGTTTCTACACCATCTGGAAGTTCGGTGGCGTCGACGAGGGGTCTTGTTATAGTCAGAAGCGCCCGCTCGCTTCTGTTTCTGGTCTCAAAGAATATTGATCAATGCGACCTTAGCTTCAGCAAGAAGCCAGGCGTCTATTGGCGATCTGACGCTTATTCATCGAATCTCCCGCACATTCTTGTTTACTCCCTAAGAACGCCGCGAAGGCTATCACTCCATCGAACATCTAGGTGTCGAGAAGTGAGTTTAGAGTTCGCTTGACAGGTCCCGTTCATTTCCTTAGATTTTGTGTCGCGTTCCTCATCAAGGCTGTCGAGGAAAGGGGTGTCTCAGAGAATAACTTTGAAGAAGAACAAGACGCATCGACTCAACCAGAGATATTGGCCCGCTTTATTGGGGGTGTGACCCACTCCCTCATCCATGCAGGACATGCCACAGCATCCCGGGCATGGTTGAAGGTAAGCGGTGCCATAAAACATCGTAAATGGATCTCATGTAGCGCTACACTAAGTAATGGACGACCGACTTGTTACTGCCAGGTTGAATCTAACGTAAAATGGAGAAATGTATTTGGACCAACACTATCCTATACGTTGCAGATGGGGCAAAAACAGAGACTTCGACTCACACAATCATCACTTGCATCTAGGACAGACCACATCCAAAATACTTACACTCTGTCAATTACGTAGGAGGTTCGAGTTTCTTGACGAATTGGCATAATTTTGTAGGTGATTTCTCGTACGGCGGGCCGTTGAATTTAAAATTGCCTCAGCTGTGCACGCGATAGACTGTCTTCTGTCCTCGACTGTCCAAATCGCGAAATATATTATGTATAAGTATTGCCACGATGAAACTTGACTCAAAAACTAATGCTCTGCAGGGTACCCGACAAATATAAATAACAGCAAACTCATTTCCTATGCTACACACTACTGCTAGTCGACACATGCGCGAGCTCCTGAAAATAAACTGAAGTCACGCCACTTGCTGTATCAGAGCTGGCCATGCTCTTAGCGTGGTATTTTCGAACACTGAGTATCAAGCGCGGTCCCAGGACAAACAACTGGACGAGCAAGAAAATCTGAGTAAGACCCGGATAAATCTGACTCGCGAGTGTAAATGGGTCCTATGAAAATGATGAACTGCGGTTGCATGCAGAGGTAGACAGATCGACATACCGCTGAGACAGCTGGAGACAAATAACCGAAATTGAAACAAGAGACAGCAACAAAGCTAGCGCATGCAGGACTTTAGCGGAAAAAAGAAGCCGATTCACATTATGAACTCACCTCACGAAGTAGACCACATGACTCTTCGTTAATGCCATGAAACAGTCCCCGATAACCCATCCCGTCGATGGTCGTTGCAGTTCACGGAAGTGTTTTACAGCAATCCAGATTGCGAGACACAGTGCGAGAACCTCCCATGCAGTGATGAACATCCAATACATAGAATAAGCAAGATTTGTGTTGTCCACAAAGTTAACAAAGCACTGGTAGGTGCCGGAGAGAACAAGTTCCTCTGTTATCCGTTAGTGAGCCTAAGGGATTAAGTCTTTCATCCGTAATTGTAGCTTACCCTCTGACATACGCATCGTTATTATTGTGATGGCCACTCCATTGCCGATGGTGACAGCCAGGAGGATGATGGAGAGAAATATCAGCATCTTTCTGCGCTGATACATGGCATGCAACCGAGCGACCATGATAACTTGCATAGCATTTCAGCCAAGTCAATATCACCAGGGAAATGCTAACTCACCGCCTAGTATTGCATTCACGACAGTGATCATCGAATTTGATACAACATATATGATATGGCCTGGAAAATTCAGTTCTGATTAGCCTTGGAAGACCGCATACTCTACGCAAACTCACAACTATGGAAGTCATTATACGGAACCAAGGAGATGGTAAAGCACTTACCCCTAGATGACAATGCAGCTGATTAGACGGGAAAGACCGGTATTGGCGCGGAACACTCACCGCATCTGTCAAAGATATTGTTGGAACATATACTGTACGCCATTGATCAGGCGAAATAAATATGACGGTGTATATGAGGAGACATACTCAGCAAGCCGATGCTGATAAGATATGGTGAATTAGCACAACGCCGATTACTTAGCATTCTGAACATACGCTGCGTATACTAATCCAAGATAGCGTGCCTAGAAAATTTCCAGTCAGTACAGCTGGCCGGCCAACCACAAGGGATAATACAAGCTACATACACTGAGATACAGACCGGTCATGAGGGACCAGTGTTGCTTCTGCCGCAAATCAAATATTGGTTTTTATGATGTGGGATTCTGCTCACCCAAATCAGTTCAACCTATCAAACTATTCTTAGCGACATGGCTGCTCTGGTAATGGTATAAACGTACCTCATGTCCGAATGTCAATACTAAGAATGCGATGAGGACATTAGTGGTTCTTCAATGCTATCTTACTCACCCCAATCGTACATCACCCCGGCAGAGGCGGCAACTGCAAAAGGTTAGATCGAGAAGTTGCTACCTGATTGGGTTTCACGAACCTATAAAATAGCTAGCGATACGATACGAATTGATGGAGGGCCACCAAACGGGATCGTCTGAGACTAAAGTCATACTGCTCAAGGATGGTAGGAGGGAGTAACGAACGTCAAGATAGTGGATGTGTACGATCACGCTGTGCTCACTCAGTACTGGATAATATACCATCATGCAGTGCTTTTATAGGCCATAATAGCTTAGGCACTGTCATAATTGACAGAAGCACGTAATGTCACATGGAGTCAAGTAGAAAGGGGAAGCCGTTTCAGCGCTTTGATGGAATCAAAGCTGGTTGCGAAACCCTGTCAAAAGCACTCCGCCGTAAAAAAAAAATTCAACTGTTGGTAGATGTGAGCGTGGTAACTTGTCCCAAGATACCAAATATTCGCGAGAATTTTATAGTCTATTTGCGCGATTCATCGGACGGGGCCTCGGCGACCCTCGTCACCCGTGATATGATCACGCCAAAGTATAAGCATATCGAGAATTCCTGCCGTTCCAATCATCGTCGACAAGTATAAGCAGTCTTACCACTTCGCTGAGCCACTGACGGTTTCCCTGAGCATAGGACGCGCGTAAAGTCTGTCGAGATATCACCTACTAGTATATATTGAGAAATGCAATGTAGGGCAGGTTCAAGTGGAGAAACTAGACAACTCACTTGTCTGCTAAATGTCAACACAGGGTTTTCGCATCGATGCCAAACACAGGCAGGCTGTATTGCGAAGCTGTGCAGTAACAAACCATCAAGTGCGTAGTTGGTGATGATGCCATCATTCTTTTAACTCAGCCACTGGGATAATCGTCACCCCGAGCCCCATTGGCACAGAAATGGGAGAAGATAAGACCCGGATGGCTTGTACGTATGGTGTACCTGGCTAGGCTCCATGGCCGAGGAGTCGGCATCAGTAAAGAGCGGTAGTAGACAGACTCTCGCGAGCAGTCACAATAGACACGTACTAGTAACAATGCAACCGCTTATAACGGTGATGATAGGGAGAAACAACCAACTAACCGCAACTGTTCTCTCGCCGATCAATGATCATCCGGACTCATCCCCACTTTCTCCCCACACGGTTTTGCATTTAGACTCCACTGACTTCCGAGTTATTTGAAAGTGATGCAGAGGAGGTAGCCTGACTTTTTGGTCGCAGTGGTCCTGGGACACGTATAGAATTAGCAATATTAATGTCTTCACCTCGCTGGCCCGTAGTGGAACCACATAAATCCGGCCGGGCTCAACTGTAAGGTGAATGTGCAAGATACGGCCGGTCTGGGCGGACTCCAAGTCTTGGAGTCTGGGATCATCGTTCATCCTAGGCCAAGCGGAGTTTAGATAACACAACTGCCTAGGCTAAAACACGCCACCACACTGCCCGTCGCTATTGGACAACTGCATGGCGAGTATCGTGAGTCTCCCGGGTCATTGAGCGAGGGATCCATATTGAACGTCTCGAGAGCAAGGATTAATACAAGCTCTCCATAAAATTACACAATACATGGCAATAAAAAAGTGACCGGCATGATAAGGAATACGTATTACATAAAAATACATATTTATAACCCCTCCGCATCAATTCGCACTCTCCGCAAGTCCCTCCTCTCCTCCGTCAGGAGCGGTGCAATCCGCGAAAGTATCATTCACGAAGCTTCGAGAACAGTGGATTTGGTTGTGAGTTGACATGCTGGCCGAGCTCTGAGTCAGTGATATTGGAGTTGAGATGGTGAAGGCACGCGGCTGGAGAGTGGTCTGCTTTGATGGGCAGCTGCCAACTACGCTTTGGGGAGGAATCTTCTGATAGAATGTGAGTAGGAGTATATATGGAATCCGATAATTCAGGGATTGCAATGATTTCAAATTCCTTGAGGCTGTCGCATCGAGTCTTCGTCATCATGCCTGCAGGCAAATGGCAACTTTGCACTGTGGAAATTAGGACAAAACTTTGATTGAAAATCAATAAGGAGAATGACGCTACAGAATCATGATCAGCCAGCCTGCGGTACAGCCTATTAAGCTTGGAGAATTCCTGACGCTGTGGTATCTTTTCCAGGCCTGTGGAAAACGGGGTTTCGCTCAAACCTCAAGAGGCCGCTTTGGTTTGAAGCAATTTGGAGAGTTCGTAAAACATCTTCGTCTTCGCTGTCAGTGACAATGATCATCTTACAACATTGTCATGCATCAACTTCCGGCAACTCAGCAGTAGTCCTACTCGGTACAGACCATAGTGTATATCGGACCTTCGAAGGCTATACATGGTACATTATACAATTTTCTGAGCGTCTACCCGCATACCACATACGATGGGAGCTGCCAAAACTCGATACAAGATGAGATTTATACCTTACTAATGTATGTAGAAGAAGCAACAAATCAACTTGACACATTGAAGGTAAACATGCACGTGATCGCGTGTGAGAAATTCCGAGCCGAACCTCGGAGCAGCTGACATTGTGCATGGCCCTCGGACTCAGACTTGGACCCGACGATTCCATACCCCCGGAGTTTGTGACAGACTTACCCCCAGACTGTCCCTTTCCTTACCATTTCCCGGACGTTCTCATGATGAGAGTCAGTACAGTTTGAAGAACAACAAATCAGGTTTTATGCAGTCACGGTCATATCAGTGCGCCCAAGTCTTCTTTTCTCCCTGTCCTTTCTTATTGTTGTTTAGATCTCGTAATGACACTGCTATCTGTCAATCTGATAGTGTTTTTCAATTAGACTATCTCTGGCTAGACAAACTGATGCCCGTCAGCACCGCACCAATTTCCGATGCAGAATGAAGGTTCTGCATTCATCATTGTTGGCAACCTTATAATATGAAAGCCCGACAATATATGCAGAGAGCAAGAATGTGCGCACGAAACGACAGATAGCCCAAGGACGAGGAGCAGAAATGGTCAACATTGTGATAGTACTATATGCTCGCGCACGAGAATGTGAGTTTACTTCGCGTGAATCTTACCTACTTTTGACGGTTTATTTCTGGTATGGCCTTGGCATGTCGACACAATTTGTCTTCTATTTTTCATTGTGTCAGTATGTCAAGCGTTCCGCCCATCGAAGTGTTTCATGACCAATCTTTACGTTGAGCGCTAGCCCCTGAATATTTGGGTAATCAACGCAGGGATGGTTATCACCCCTCAATTTCATTTTGGTGGCCCAAGCACTGGACGGTCGTATATAAACTATCACCATACGTCTACCAAGTTCACATTTCACCCTCACTCCCATTCTCTACCAATATGACCATAGTCTCAAATGATCCCACTTTGTGGCCGACCATCAATGCATATCGTTTTTCCAGCTATTTTTCAGGTCAGTGGAGAGTAGTCGTATTCTGAAGATGATGTCTCAATTTAACGTTGGTTGCGATTTCGCAGTTGCCGCCTTTGTTGTAGTGACGTATGATTGGGGTGAGCATGATAACATTACATAAAGAAGTGCTGATATCTTACAAGTATTTTCAGCACTTACATTCGGACAAGAGGTCTGTCAATACTATGACCGGAGCAGCCATTTTGCTAAGAATCCTTTATAGATTGAATTGGTCTGGGTGAGTAGAGTCTCATGTCAGAGGAACGACCATGAAAATACGCCTAATTACAGAGGCAACGTTGGTCCCTGATGGCAGTTTTGTATCTCGGTGTATGTAGCTTGTTTTTCATGGTTGTCATGCTGTGCTGACTTGAAAGTATGCTAGGTGCGCTACCTTGGAATTATATATGCTGCGTATGTCCGGAAAGTTAAATAATCAATGCTTTGTTGATCGTCTATCTCTCATAATCAGCCTGACCATCCTGTGTATGTCTCCTTAGTACATCTACTGTCTTCGCTTCTTCTGACAAACAGTATACAGTCCATATTCCGACCCTCTCACTGACAGATACAGTGAGTCTTCTGCACAGATGCCTGCTCTTCCCCTCCAATTAACTATGGTTCCCTGTAGGAGTGGGTGTAGTTCTTTACTAACTATCTGGTTCTCTACTGACTGCCACGCTAAACTGCCACAGATGTGAGTCTGTTTGGAGTGTGCTACCTGAGGTTGATCACTGACTGGATTCGTCAGGCTGGATCGTGTATGTCCTATGGAATTGGACGGGTGTTGTAGCATTTGCGATGCTGTGTGGTGAGCTTGGCACTTGCGAGGCCTTAGTGATATTGACTGAACACCGCAAGTCATCATCGTCACTCGGCTGCATGCCATGTATCAGCGATCCAGAAAGATCCTGTTATTTCTCGTTGTCAACATCCTGGTCGTCAACGTTTTCGATGGAGTGATAGCTGTAATAGCAATGGTGCATGCTTCAGGAGGTACGCTCAATTATAGATGAAAACGAACGTGCATGGGGCTCACTGATGGATATCAGAGGAAGTCATTTTTTCCGGCTCTTATCAGTGCTGGATTACCTTTACGGGAGATTTTTTCCTTCTGAATTCTGTTGCTTGGATACTCGCAACTGTGTGGGAGGTCTTCGCACTGTGCCTCGCAGTCTGGATTGCGGTAAAACACTTCCGTGAACTGCGACGACATTCGGCAGGAGGGATCATGGGGCACTGTTTTACGGTGTTGATGAAAGCTCATGTGCTTTACTTTGCGAGGTAAGCTTATATTGTGATTACTGTTCCCTTTTTCCACTGAATGGTCGGACTTGGTAGCTTTGTCGCTGTTTCGTGTTTCGTGCTCATTCTTGATTTTTCTCCGACATTCTCAACGGTATGCTGATCTTTCACTCGCATATACATGCTACAACGATTCATCATTTCCATAGTTCCAAAATTCGTTGGGAATCCAGACGTTTTATGGGTTGCTTCAGATTTTGCAGACCATGCAGTTGTTTGTGCTGGGACCACGGCTGATCCTTAGTGTTCGAGAGTATGGCGCTAAGCTCGTGGCCGATCCCGATACATATATTGGTATGCACACAATCGCTTTCCAAGAGCGTGGGGACATATCGACTGGCAGTAGTGTGTAATCCGTCCTCGATTCATCTTCTTGCCTCATTCGACGTCCTCACCTGACCAACTGGCTTACGGAAGATTCGATCAAGATGATTCCAAGGTGCGCGAAGCACGGTCGTGCATGCGTAGCTTGATGATGCGAGGCACACTTGATGAGGTTGATGCTTGTGGAGGAGTTTGCCTTTCACTTTTGTTCGGCGAGGCGGAAATACGGGTATGAATATGAACTGTCTCGGATTGTCACTGAAACACTACTGGGTGATGCATGTACGCTAATAGACATTGTGCTATGAAGACCATGATTCTTCAGCTGGGACCCAGTGCCTCTATGGAGTTAGGGGAATTTAAAGAAATCCACAGTGCTAACGTCTGGGAATAGCACACTAGTCATCAAACGGTTTGCTGATGTGGTTCCAAACGGTGACAGCGACGGACCAAGAACGGATATGCAGGCACCAGGACCAGCAATAGACTAATAGTGCAAGAGTCGAGCATCCGCTGCTTGATGCTACATGGGTTGTGAATGACACAGAAGTTGGGGCCTTGAATTAGATTTTCGGATTTGGAAAGTTGGAGTGCTCCGGGTCGCGGTGATACTCTGGGAGATTCGAATATTGAGAAAGGGAAGGCTTTATGATATCTGAACCGGGCACGAATTTTCATAAGAACGTATATGCACCGAGGGCTATAGCTACTATTATTGATAGGAACATTTCAAGTACATCTGCAGAAGTTTCAAACAAAATGACAGGGGTTCTCCGAGAGTTGAGATCGTGAGACTGTGCCCGCCTCACGTGACAGGGCGCCCGTTGCTATTGGACAATTGTATGGCGAGTCAGTATCATGGTGGTTCTCCGGCCATTGGTTAATATACAAGCTCTCCATGAAGTTGCACAATACATAGTAATAAAAAAGTAAATGGCATGATAAGGAATAAAAATACACCGGCACGACTCGCAATCATTCATAACCCAACTCAGCATCAATTCGCGCTCTCCGCAAGTTCCTCCTCTCCTCGTCAGTCATACACGACCACCCCTCAACAGTCTCCGACAACTCCTCCTCGATACGCTCTTCCATCTCTATTTGCTTCTTGCTCTTCTTCGGCGGGGGAGGTCTCGGTAATGGTGGTGGAGGGGTCCGTCGGTTGGGGTGGAGTGGTGCAATCCGTGAAAGCATCGTTCGCGATGACTTCACCAATGGCGAATAGGAAGGGCCGTTTGAGAACAGTGAATTTGGTTGTGAGTTGACACGCCGGATGAGCTCTGACATTGGGGTCGACTTGGGTTTGATGCTGAAGGCGCGTGACTGGAGAGTGACAGACGGAGTCTGCTTTGGTGGGGCAGCTACGCTGTTCGGGGGAACCTTCTAGGTAGAACGTAAGTAAGGACATCAAAGAGTATGGAGATGTAGTACCTTGGTTACCTCAGGAATTACAATGGTTTCAGAATCCTTGGAACCGTCGTCTCGAGAGTCTTTGTCCTCGGGCAAATGGCTGCTTTGGTTAGGGGACTTTGAACGAGGAGGGTCGTTGCCGTCGTCCTCATGTTCACTTTCCGAGAGAACCGCTTTCCTTCTGCCTTTTGCCTTGGGTTTCGATTTCGATTTTGCAGCGGAGGTGGGTTTCGATAGTACCTTCTTCTTCGATGCAACTTTCGGTTCCTCTTCCTCAACGAAATCGTCGTCTTCGAGGCAATTATTACCTGCAGCTGGCTCATCCGTGGGGGATCTGTGCGCAAGATCGTCGGGTTCGACTCTGTCAGCCTGCTTCCGACCTTTTTTCTTCCCCTTCGCCCGAGAAGACAACTTTGTGTCCTTTTTCTTACCCTTGCTCGCAGCAACGATGTCTGCGTCCCTGTTTCCGTCTTCAAGCGTGTGCGAATCGTCGATTTCTGGGACGACGGGCGACAATGGTGCAGAGAATAGAGGAGGTGCTATGATAGAGGACGACGAAGTATCGGGGACGTCTATATCCATCTCTTCGCCATAAACCTCTGACTGAAGCGGGGAAACCTTCTTCCGTTTACGAGTTATCTGGGGTGGAGAAGAGGGCGGAGAAGACAGATCGGGTAAAGCAGGAATAGAAGACGGGAGGCGTGATGTTGTAAAAGATAGTTGAGACGGAAGCGCTAGCCCTTGTGGTGCAGGAAGAACTACAACGTTGCTCGGCTGAGTATCGACAATGCTTTCTTCAGGAACCTTCAGTGAAGGCGATGTCCTAGCTTTAGGCTTCGGTTTAGGCCTGGGTCTGGGCTTGGGCTTGACGGGCTTGTCTTGAGATTTCTGCCGCTTCCGTGGAGGCTTGAGTGATAGTTCGTCGAGGTCGGAGTCGGATGTTAACTCTATCACGTCATGGTTGACAGGCACGTAAGTAGGCTTCTTGACCTGAGTCTTTCGAGTCCGCGTCTTGGCTCGGTCGGCAATGCTAAACACAGGATCGACGTCCTCGATGAGATCTGAAACCGCAGACGGTGTGGTTGGAGGGCGGATGCTGTCTGCAGCCAAGGTACTGGATTGGATTGCAGATGCAGAGCAGATGAGTGAGCCAGAGGAACGAAGTTCATCGTCTTTGATGAAGTCGTCGTATATGGTGCTCGTAGTTCGAGACTTTCGCGGCACAGGACGTGGGCGCGGTTTAGACTTCGGTACAGGTGATCCAGCGCCACGAGGAAGTAGCGGAGAAGTATTTGGTGGTTCAGAGTCTTGGTAGCCTGGAGGTGGTGTAAACAGAGACACATTACTTGTGTCGAGAGGTTCACGTCCTCGCTGGGGAGTCTGTGCTTGACTGGTAATAAATGAAGCAGTCTGAATTGTTGACGCTGCAAATCCGTGTCCAGTTAGTATGCGGTGTAGGACATGAAGCTTGAAGAATTCCTGACGCTGTAGTATGTTTTCCGGGCCTGTAGATAACGGGGTTCCGCTCAAGAGGCCGCTGTGGTCAGCAATTTGAAGAGGTCGTAAAGCATCTTCGTCTTCGCTGTCAGCGACAATCCAGCTGTCTGTAACATCGGCCATGTTTTAATTGATAGATATTTGCAGTGATTATACTGGGTGTCCTCGATGAGTACCTGAGTATGTAGTTAAGAAGAGTAAGACATGGATTGAAGCTACCACGCGGCATGCACGTGATCGCGTCACTATGGATAAATTATGAACTCCGAATGACCACAAGGGGGACTTTCTTAAGCTTTAAGCTTTACTTAACACCTAGCGGGAGCTTCCAGGGAACAAAGTTCTATATAAGGAATACAAGAACCGCCAACTGCAACATTTAGTATACGGCTAGTGCACTATTCGCCGTGATCTTATTGATATTTCGGTTACCAAACTATAGTGAGCACAGATGGTGGTATACATACATATAGCGCGGATGTCACCGCTATATTACCTTGACCAAGTTCACCTCTCAGCCACACCACACCCATTCTCTAACAATATGGCCATAGTCTCAAATGATCCCACTTTGTGGCCGACCATCCATGCATATCGTCTCTCCAGCTATTTTGGAGGTTCGTGGAGAGCAGTCGGATGTTGAAGCTGAGCGCTGACTCAATCTAAACCTTGGCTCCGGTATCGCAGTTGCCGCCTTTGTTGGGGTGACGTATGATTCGGGTGAGCACGATATTATTAAAGGATTACTGATATCTTACAAGTATTTTCAGCGCTCACATTCGGACAAGAGGTAGGTCGATGCCATGACCGGAGCAGCCATCTCGTTAAGAATTCTTTTATAGGTTGACCTCATCTGGGTGAGTAGAGTCTCATGGTCGAGGGAACACACATGAAAATGCACTTATTTACAGAGGCAACGCTGGTCCCTAATGACAGTGATGTATCTCAGTGTATGTAGCTTGTTTGTAGTAGTTGCCATTCTGTGCTGACTTGAAAGTATCCTAGGTGCGCTACCTTGGAATCCTATCTACTGCGTATGTTCGGAAGGCTTAACATTTGGTGTTGTGCTAATAGTCCATCTCTTATAATCAGTCTGTCCATGGTTGGTATGTCTCCTTAGTACATTCACAGTCTTCTCTTCTGACCAACGGCATTCAGGCAATCTTCCGACCATCTCGCTGACAGATACAGTGAGTCTTTTGTATAAATGCCTGCCATTTCCCTCAAATTAACCATGGTGTTCTGTAGCAGTGGGTGTGGTTCTTTTCTGACTTCTTAATCCACTAATGGCTGCCACGCTATACTACCAAAGATGTGAGTCTGTTTGGAGTATGTGCTACCTGAGACTGGTCACTGATCGTATTTGTCAGGCTGGATGATCTACGTTATATGGGTTTGGAGGGGTCTTGTGGCATTTGCGATGCTGTGGGGTGAGCTTTGCACTTGTGCGACCTCAGTGATATTGGAATGACTAAAACATGCCGCAAGTCATCATCATCACTCGGTTGCATGCCATGTATCAACAATCCAGAAAGATACTGATATTTCTCGTTGTCACCTGCCTGGCAATCATCACTTTTGACGGAATGGTAGCCGCAATGTTAACGATACATACTTCAGGAGGTACGCTTAATTATGGATGAAAACGAACGTGCATAGGGTTCATTGACGGACACCAGAGGAACTCATTCTCTCCGGCACCTACCAGTGCACGATGAGCTATACAGGAGATACCCTAGTTCTAGGTTCTGTTACTTGGATACTCGCCATTGTTTGGGAGGTCCTTGCGCTATGTCTCGCAGTCTGGATTACGGTAAAGCACTTCCGTGAACTGCGATTACATTCGGCAGGAGGGATTATCGGGGACTGTTTTACGGTGTTGATGAAAACTCACGTGGTTTACTTTGCGAGGTAAGTTCATATCGTGATTATCGTTTCTTTCTCACTGAAGGGTCGGACTTGGCAGCTTTGTCGTTGTTTCGTGT
This sequence comes from Suillus tomentosus, assembly GCA_016647685.1. Taxonomy (NCBI): domain Eukaryota; kingdom Fungi; phylum Basidiomycota; class Agaricomycetes; order Boletales; family Suillaceae; genus Suillus; species Suillus tomentosus. The sequence continues at coordinate 345,586 of JABBWJ010000030.1, read as the reverse complement.
TTCGCTCTCATCATTGATTTGTCTCCAACATCATCAACGGTATGTCAATCTTTCACTTACCTCTGCATGTGACCACTATCTATCATTTCTATAGAGCCAATATCTCCTAGAATATCAGACTTTGTCTGGCTTGTCTCATATTTCGGAGGTCGTGCAGATGTTCATGCTAGGACCACGGCTGATCCTTGGCATTCGAGAATATAATGCTAAACTCGTTGACTCCAACGCAGCAACTGGCATGACCTCAATCGCTTTCCAAGAACGTGTGCATACATCGACTGGCAGTGGTGCGGCGAAGTTGACGCGAACCGTTGCCTAGTGCTTGCAGGGAGCACGGTAAATTAGTTTTTTGTTGCTATTCCAAGCCTCGTTGCAGTGCTCAAGCAGTTATTTAGTGTCACAAAATATATGTCAAGGAGACATAGGTTTGGGCAATATTTTTGTCGTAGTATTTATTCGAATCATTTGCTATAGGTTTTGACATTGACAATGTTTCAACCAATGTCCTGAATATATCTACTGTACCAACGAAGGAAAGCAGTGCCCAGAACGGGAAAGTCGAGGAGCGAGAGATGTTTATAGGCGATGTCACCAGAACGTTAGATGCAAGTTTCTATTTGCTCGTGCTTCTCATCTTCGAGGACAACTTGTGACCTTTCGGCGTATCGGAGGCACTATGGGGTATATGGTGCGACGATCCTGTAGCATAAATAGGTATCATGCTTTATCAGGCTTCATGAGCACACAGACATGGACAGTAGTACAAGCATGTAAGCTAGTTGGCGTGAGTCAAGAATGGGAGGTTGAACGTCGAAATTGAATACTGACATGGTGTAGTACATGAATGAGTTGTGAATGTCTGATACAGACTACTGGATAGGCGGAGTGGTGATTGCGGGCTTTGTTGATCATGCGGCAAGGCCCTCGGCATCCTCCTCACGTACTTCAACATTGCTTCGGTTAACTTAAGCGTTGGGCCAAAAAGCGAAGGAGATGCATCTGGCAGGTTAACCCAGCGCAAAGCTGCATTGATACGTTCCGGAAAGCCTTGTGTGGCATGTCCTGATGCTAGTCTGAAGTTTTCTACAGCGAGTGACAAGTCAGCAGGGTCGTGTAGAATCCGGTAACGAGACAAATAGGCTTCCTGCAGCATCATGTAGCTGAAATACCTGTCCGGGTGCAGTGAAGACAAAGCTGACAATGACTGTTGGCAAAGAGTAATGTCCTCCTCGACATCTTCATTCTTCTGAGTTTGCGTGAAGCGAGAACAGATCACCGAGCTCAAATTGTGAAGAGTTACACGGCGCTGTGGAAGGTCAAGCCTTCTCAACCGAATGGCTTCGCGATACAAACCAATGGCCTCGTTAAGGTCCTCACTAACATGCGATTTGCGATATCTAGTGTCGAGCGCGACGGCAAGGTTGTTGAGCGTAGTGTCACGACATGGATGCCTAGGTGGGTGCAACGTCAGTGCCTCGCGATAGAGGCCGATTGCTCAGGTGATGTCATCAATGTCGCCACGTTTGTTGAAACGGGCGATGAGGGCAAGCCCTAGGATGTTTAATGAGTAGACGCGATATTGGTGCCCAGCAGTGCAGCACCTCTTCATGCAAAGGGATAGCCTCATTGAGGTCATTAGGTTTGCCTTGATGATGGAAGCGTGACGTGAGTGAAGAGGCCAAGTTGTTCAGGTAGGTATCGCGGTCAGCATGTACCTCGAGGCACAGAGACACGGCCTTACGACCGAGTTGTATGCTCGTGTCAAGATCATCGATACTGTCGTGCTGATTGATCAACACGGCAGCATCGATGATCAAGTTCGTTGAGGGCTCTGGAACGGAGTTGATGGCCCAGAGGACAGAGCTCTAGGACGACTCTTCGAAGGTGGATGCCTTCATCGGATGCGTCTGTTGGATGATCATTGCATTCGTCGATCACATAAGTGATACCATTGCCTGCCGCGATGTTAGAAAGGTAGGTTTCCTCTGGACAGAGAGGCAGTAGTTCATGATAGAGCTGGGCGGCTTCGCGGATGTCGGCAGCAGTACTTTTCTTGATATGGTGCCAAGCCAGCGCTTCGGTAAGATTATATAGAGATAAGGAATGATCAGGATGGTGGTGCGGAAGCAATGCAAGGGCGTCGCGGAAGAGGGAAGTAATGGCATCGATGTCTTCGAGATCATTTCGGATGTAGCCTAACAGGCGGGCCTACGCGAGGTTGGTGAGAGCTGTTGCATGATCTGGACGGCTGACTGGATACTGGTCCAGAATCAACTGAAAATGCTCTACAGCGTTGTTCAGGTGAGAGACTGTCTTGCTCGTCACGTATGTGTTGAATTGTACGTGGCCCGCATCCGTGTCTCGAGCAATCTTGCAGTCTACGAGAGACTGCAGTTTGCGTTCTGTCAAAAGCTAAAGGATAGATACCAGCTAGCGTCACTCACGAGTCTCTATCAAAAGCACGTTGTCAACACTAGCCTGAAATCAGAGAAAGTCAGATACCTTTCCTATCACCCGAATTCGGAACCTTGGGAGTGTCAACTCAAGAACGGCACTTTATGATCATCCTGACTCACCGAGGACACTTCCAAAACATTTCAGAAGTGGTAGGCCGAAGCTCAAGGCTTTGGCCGGATGAGACAGACTGTTCAGCCTGTCAATCTACGATTTAGATAGTTTCGATGTCAGACACTGATCCTTACTTCACTTGTTGTATTTGCGGCAAGGTCGACGACAATGTTGATTTTTTTTATGGATTGTATATGCAAGGAAGATGTATCTCCATGAGAAAGCACCCTACGGTACAACAACACAGTAGTAACTCGGGTGAGAGCACGCATTGGAGTTGAGCACTTACATGGGTGGAGAAAACTTGCGTTGCAAACCCCGATTTCCTGCTTCGAGTGCAACTGGCAAATTGTAACATGGTCAGCCCGCCGCTCGCGCATAACCGCTACACCAAAAGGTTAAGTACTGAAAGCTTAGCCTTCAGTATCAGCGACGGTATATGTACTGATTATGAGAACTCGAGTAAGCTAGCGTGCTTACACAAATGTAACTTACCAATCCATATTTCAGTAGACTCTATATTCATTTTCGGCTCGTTGAAATTGACGGCGATACCTATTGAATATATTCAGCGGGTTGATAATGCTACTTGACGAGAATTGAGCACCAGTGATATGGAAAGGTGATGAGGCTGTACTAGACATCAAAGCCACGGCTCCAGCTTTTCAACATCCCAAGCCGAGCCCGAGGCCGTGGTAAGGCCATCCCAGCTCAGCTCGGCCTAATCAGGTTCGGCTTTGGCCGGCCCACGGCTCAAAGCCGAGCTACTGGACATGACACCTGGTTTGTACTAACATCCAACACGGTTGAGCGGACGACAGTCTTGGCCCTAGTGTTGCAAGACGACGGTTAGTCACACGCTGTCACATTGGGAAACCTACTGCCATCTAAACACTGCATGTTCTAAGTCATTGAGCGTGTTCAACATTGCGAGAATAAACAAATGTTGCAGGGGAAGTGTCTATTTAGATGCCTAACAATAATACTACATACTTAGTTTTTCTCAGATTGTGGTGTACAGTCCTGAACTCGACAAATGTGAATCTGGTGGGAACTTAGGTACCGGGTAGTACACTATGGTTTGGTCTTGGCAGCATTGCCGATACAATTTGCTAACTTTTACGATGTTATGTGAAGGGTTCCGCTTGTCGAAATGTTTCATGTTCAACATTTACGTTGAGTTCCTGGATCTTTGGTCGATCAAGGCAGGGATGATCATCATCTTTCAACCTCATTTTGGCAATACAAGCGCTGGATGGTGCTTATATGCTATCACCATACGTCTACCAAGTTCGTCTCTCATCCACACCCATTCTCTACCAATATGATCACAGTCTCCAATGATCCCACTTTGTGGCCAGCCATCAGTGGGTATCGTGTTTGCAGCTATTTTTCAGGTTCGTGGAGAGCAGTCAGATGTCGAAGCTGATGTCTCAATCTGATCTTGGCTGCGGTTTGCAGTTGCCGCCTTCGTTGGAGTAACATATGATTGGGGTGAGCATGATAACATTAAAGGATTGCTGATATCTTACAAGTGTTTTGCAGTACTAACATTTGGACAAGAGGTATGTCAATACTATCACCGGAACCCGTCTTGCTAATAATCCTTTTGTAGGTCGAATTGGTCTGGGTGAGTACAGTCTCATGTCAGAGGAACATATATGAAAGTTCGCTTAATTACAGAGACAACGGTGGTCGCTCATGACAGTGATGTATCTCAGTGTATGTAGCTTGTTTGTCGTAGGCTAGTTGCTATTTTGTGCTGACTTGAAAGTATCCTAGGTGCGCTACCTTGGAATCCTATCTGCTGCGTATGTTCGGAAGACTAAACATCTGGTGTTGTGCTAATCGTCTATCTCTCATAATCAGTCTGTACCTCGTTGGTATGTCCCCTTAGTACATTCACAGTCTTCTCTTCTTCTGACCAACGGCATTCAGACAGTGTTCCGACCATCTCGCTGACAGATACAGTGAGTCTTCTGTATAAATGCCTGCCATTTTCCTCAAATTAACCGTGATGTTCTGCAGCGGTGGGTGTGGTTCTTTGCTGACTTCTCAGTCTACTAATGGCTGCCACGCTATACTACCAAAGATGTGAGTCTGTTTGGACTATGTGCTACCTGAGACTGGTCACTCATCGGATTTGTCAGGCTGGATGATGTACATCATATGGGTTTGGACAGGTATTGTGGTATTTGCGATGCTATGGGGTGAGTTTTGCACTTGCGGGACCGCAGTGATATTGGAATGACTGAAACGTGCTGCAAGTTATCATCATTACTCGGTTGCATGCTATGTATCAACGAGCCCGAAAAATCCTGACACTTCTCGTTGTCACATTCCTGGCGATCCACACTTTTGAAGGAGTGGCAGCCGTATTGTCAACGATGCGTACTTCAGGAGGTACGCTTAATTATGGATGAAAATGAACATGCATAGGGCTCATTGATGGATACCAGAGGAACTCATTCTCTTCGGCACCTACCAATGCACTATTGCCTCTTTAGGAGATACCCTAGTTCTGGGTTCCGTTGCTTGGATACTCTTCATTGTTTGGGAGGTCCTCACGCTATGTCTCGCAGTCTGGATTGCGGCAAAACACTTCCGTGAATTGCGACAACATTCCACAGCAGGAATTATCAGGGACAGTTTCATGGTGTTGATGAAAACTCATGTGCTTTACTTTGCGAGGTAAGTTCATATAGTGATTATTGTCCTTTTTTCTACTGAAGGGTCGGACATGCTAGTTTTGTTGCTGCTTCTTGCTTCCAGCTCATCCTATATTTCTCTCCAACGTTATCAACGGTATGTTAATCTTTCACTTAACTCTGCATGCAACCACGATTCATTATTTTTATAGGACCAAAATTATGTAGAAAGCGACACTTTATATGGCTTGGTTCAGATTTTCTCAGTCGTGCAGATGTCTATGCTGGGACCACGCCTGATCCTTGGCGTCCGGGAACATAATGCTAAGCTAGTGGCTGACTCTGACGCAGCATCCCGCATGGCCCCAATTGCTTTCCAAGAGCGTGTGCATATATCGACTAGCAGTAGTGTGTAATTCTCGCTGAAGTTGACGCGAACCGCGTTGTTGAGTGCTTGCAGGGAGCACGGGAAATTAGGTTTTTGTTTCTATTCCAAGCCTCGTTGCGGTACTCAAGTAGTTATTTAGTTTCACAAAATAGATGTCAAGGAGACAGGTTTAGACAATATTTTCGTCGCAGTATTTATTCGATCATTTGCTGTAAGTCTTGGCATTGACAAGGTTCCAACCAATGTCCTGGATATCTCTACTGTACCAACGAAGGAAAGCAATGTGCAGAACGGGAAAGTCGAGGAGCGAGAGATGTTTATGGGCGATGTCGCCGGAACGTTGCATGCAAGTTTCTATTTGCTCCTGCTTCTCATCTTCGAGGACAACTCGTGACCCACCTGTCGTCGTATCGGAAGCACTATGGAATATTGACTTTCGTAATATGGTGTGGCCGTCTTGTAGCATATATAGGTATCATGCTTTTTCAGGCTTCATGAGCGCAGGCACGGACAGTAGTGCGCGCGTGTAAGCCGCTTGGTGTGAGTCAAGAATGGGAGGTTGAACGTCGAAATCGAACGATGGCATGGTGTAGTACATGAATGAGTTGTGGACGTCTGATACAGACCACTAGATAGGCGGAGTGGTGATTGCGGGCTTTGTTGATCGTGCGGCAAGGCCCTCGACATCCTCCTCACGCACTTCGACATTGCTTCGGTTAATTTAACCATTCCAAAAAGCGAAGGAGACGCGTCTGGCAGGTGAAGGTGGGCCGAAGGTGTTCAATGAGTAATCGAATCTTCTAGGTAGAATGTAAGTAAGGACATCAAAGACTATGGAGATGTAGTGCCTTGGTTACCTCAGGAATTACAATGGTTTCAGAATTCTTGGAACTGTCGTCTCGAGAGTCTTCGTCCTCGGGTAAATGCCTACTTGGGTTAGGTGATCTCGAACGAGGAGGGTCGTCGTTGCCATCCTCATTTTCACTTTCCGAGAGAACCGCTTTCCCTCTGCCTTTTGCCTTGGGTTTCAATTTCGATTTTGCAAGATAGGTGGGTTTCGATAGTGCCTTCTTCTTCGATGTAACTTTCGGTTCCTCTTCCTCAACGAAATCGTCGTCTCCGAGGCAATTGTTACCTGCAGCTGGCTCATCCGTGGGGGATCTGTGCGCAAGATCGTCGGGTTCGACTCTGTCAGCCTGCTTCCGACCTTTTTTCTTCCCCTTCGCCCGAGAAGACAACTTTATGTCCTTTTTCTTACCCTTGCTCGCAGCAACGATGTCTGCGTCCCCGTTTTCGTCTTCAAGTGTGTGCGAATTGTCGATGTCTGGGATGACGAAGGATCGGGGACGTCTACATCCATCTCTTCGCCATGAACCTCTGACCGAAGCGGGAAAGTTTACGAGTTATCTTGGGCGGAGAAGACAGATCGGGTAAAGCAGGAGCAGGGGACGAGAGGCGTGATGTTGTAAGAGATAGTTGAGACGGAAGCGCTGGCTCTTGTGGTGCAGGAAGAACCACAGTGTTACGCGGCCGAGTATCGACGATGCTTTCTTCAGGAACCTTCAGTGAAGGCGATGTCCTAGCTGTAAGCTTCGGTTTAGGCCTGGGTCTCAGCTTGGGCTTGACAGGCTTGTCTTGAGATTTCTGCCGCTTCCGTGGAGGCTTGAGTGATAGTTCATCGAGGTCGGAGTCGGATGTTAACTCTATCACATCATGGTCGACAGGCACGTAGGTCGGCTTCTTGACCTGAGTCTTTTGAGTGCGCGTCTTGGCTCGGTCGGCAATGCTAAACACAGGATCGACTTCCTCGATGAGGTCTGGAACGGCAGATGATGTGGTTGGAGGGCAAATGCTGTCTGCAGCCAAGGTACTGGATTGAGAACGAAGTTCATCGTCTTTGATGAAGTCGTCATATATGGTGCTCGTAGCTCGAGACTTTCGCGGCACAGGACGTGGGCGCGGTTTAGACTTCGGTACAGGTGTTCCAGCGCCACGAGGAAGTAACGGAGAAGGATTTGGTAGTTTAGAGTCTTGGTAGCCTGGATGTGGTGTAAACAGAGACACATTACTTGTGTCGAGAGGCTCGCGTCCTCGCTTGGGAGTCTGTGCTTGACTGGTAATAGACGAAGCAGTGTGAATTGTTGACGCTGAAAATCCGTGTCCAGTTAGCATGCGGTGTAGGACATGGAACTTGAAGAATTCCTAACGCTGTTTTCCGGGCCTGTAGAAACGGAGTTCCGCTCAAGGGGCTGCTTTGGTCAGCAATTTGTAGAGGTCGTAAATCATCTTCGTCTTCGTTGTCAGCGACAATCCAGTCGTCTGTAACATCGGTCATGTTTTAATTGAATGAGGTTTGCAGTGATTATACTGGGTGTACACTGTAGAAGAAGTTAAGAACTAGGGCGTGACACGGGTAGGGTTTGCCCGGGTACCCGCCCGGGCAACATCCACGGGTGACTTGCGGGTCGGGTGGTACGGGTCGTGGGTACCCATTGTGGCTCACCCGCGACGGGTACGGGTAGAGGTCCTGCAAAAATTGGCTACCCGCGGGTACCCACGGGTAGGAGACTTAACTTGGTGGCAGTGTTGCTTCGACCATGAATCAATGATCTGTTGTTATCGATCGATTATCTTTATAAAATTCTACACCAACCACAATGTCTTAGATTCATTATGATTATCAGGGTACGACTCATAAGTCCAGAGTCCCGACTCAGAGACTTGCAAACATTGCAAGTTGCAACCCTTCCCATGTCCGAGTGCGGAGCGGGCTTTTTCAGGTGGCCGTCTTCAGGTCAACCACCTCCAGCATGGTGTGAGTTCGCAAACTTTCAAAGCTCAGATGGCTGTGGGATCATGGTACAACACACCTCTCATGAACGATCTCGGTGCTGTCACATCAATCATGCGAACAAAGATGGTCAAGGGTAAAGGCAAGGCCTCAGGAAAGGGAAAGAGCAACGATATTGTTATTGACTCGGACTAAGCTTCGTACATAGTGTTTTCGCTCCTCAGCACATGTACATACCAGTATCGCAAAATATGTCTACTCACCCGCGGGTGACCCGTACCACCTGTGGGTTGGGTCGTGGGTTGACCCGTACCCGCGATGCTCTTACCCGCGCGGGTACGGGTAGGCCTCTAAAATTTTTGGTACCCGCGGGTTGGGTGCGGGTATGACCCGGGTCGACCCGTGTCACGCCCTATTAAGAACAGACAGTGACCACATGCACGTGATCGCGTCACTCATCAATCCGAAGGACCGAAAGTGCGACTTTACCATGACAATACAGCATCACCAGCGCTATACTTCTCAGAATCAGATCAATCAAGTACTGATTCATCGCCATAGCATGGCCAGAAATCGGTGATATTTGTGTTACGAAATGTGTTCACATTTGGTGCCAACACGGCCCTGCTTCTGCCAAAGTGGAATCTAGCCTATGATCTATTGCGTCCACGTCAACACCTCAGAACAACTACTGATCAAGCTCAAGTTTGTACCGTTCCTTTCTTCGCGTTATCCCATGCTAACGAGTTATTGTACCTCTGAATTTCGTATTCATCTGCTTGCGAAGAGTTATAATGTAACACTCTAGGCAGGGAACAAGTTCATCAATTTTCTATATATAAAGAATGCAAGAACCGCAGCTGCAACTGGAGTGCACAAATATTTACCTTGATGATACTTCGGTTGCCAAAATATAGCGAGCGCGGATAGTACTTGGCATACCTACATATAGCGCGAATGTCACCGCTATACGTTTACCAAGTTCACCTCTCACCCATTCTCTAACAATATGACTATAGTCTCAAATGATCCCACTTGGTGGCCAACCATCGATGTATATCGTTTTGCCAGCTATTTTGGAGGTTCGTAGAGAGCAGTCGGATGTCGAAGCTGATGTCTCAATCTGACCTTGGCTACGGTTTGCAGTTGCCGCCTTCGTTGGAGTAACATATGATTGGGGTGAGCATGATAACATTAAAGGACTGCTGATATCTTACAGGTATTTTCAGCTCTAACATTTGGACAAGAGGTATGTCAATACTATCACCGTAACCCGTCTTACTGATAATCCTTTTGTAGGTCGAATTGGTCTGGGTGAGTACAGTCTCATGTCAGAGGAACATACATGAAAATCCACTTAATTACAGAGACAACGGTGGTCGCTCATGACAGTTCTGTATCTCAGTGTATGTAGCCCGTTTGTTGTAGCTGCCATTTTGTGCTGACTTGAAAGTATCCTACTAGGTACGCTACCTTGGGATCCTATCTGCTGCGTATGTTCGGAAGGCTAAACATCTGGTGTTGTGCTAATCGTCTATCTCTTATAATCAGTCTGTACGTGGTTGGTATGTATCCTTAGCACATTCACTGTCTTCTCTTCTTCTGACCAATGGCATTCAGACAGTGTTCCGACCATCTCGCTGACAGATACAGTGAGTCTTCTGTATAAACGCCGGCCATTCCAATCAAATTAATTGCGGTATTCTGTAGCAGTGGGTGCGGTTCTTTGCTGACTTCTCAGTCCACTAATGGCTGCCACGCTATACTACCAAAGATGTGAGTCTATTTAGAGTGTGTGCTACCTGAGACTGGTGACTGACCGGATTTGTCAGGCTGGATGATGTACATGATATGGGTTTGGACGAGTGTTGTGGTATCTGCGATGCTGTGGGGTGAGCTTTGCGCTTGCGAGACCTCAGTGATATTGGAATGACTGAAACATGCTACAAGTCATCATCATCACTCGGTTGCATGCCATGTATCAAAGATCCAGAAAGATCCTAATATTTCTCGTTGTCACCTTCCTGGCTGTCAACACTTTTGGTGCAGTGGCCGCCACAATGACAACGATGCATACTTCAGGAGGTGCGTTTAATTATGAATGGAAACGAACGTGCATAGGGCTCATTGATCGATACCAGAGGTATCCATTCTCTTCGGCACCTACCAGTGCGCGATTAGCTATACAGGAAATCTCACAGCTCTGTCTTCTGCTGTTTGGATACTCTCCGTTGTATTGGAGGTCCTCGCACTATGTCTCGCAGTCTGGATTGCGGTAAAGCACTTCCGTGAACTGCGATTACGTTCGGCAGGAGGGATTCTGGGGGACTGTTTTACGGTGCTGATGAAAACTCATGTGCTTTACTTTGCGAGGTAAGGTCATATTGTGATTATTGTCCTTTTTTCCACTGAAGGGTCGGACATGATAGCTTTGTTGCTGTCTCTTGCTTCGAACTCTGTATGAATTTCTCTGCAACATTATCAATGGTATGTCGATCTTTCACTTACCTCTACATGTGCATGTAACCACTATCTATCATTTCTATAGAGCCAATCCCTCCTGGAATATCAGACTTTGTCTGGCATGTCTCAGATTTTGGAGGTCGTGCAGATGTTCGTGCTAGGACCACGCCTGATCCTTGGCATTCGAGAATATAATGCCAAACTCGTGGCTGACTCCGACGCAGCAACCGGCATGACCTCAATCGCCTTCGAAGAGCGTGTGCATATATCGACCGGCAGTAGTGTGTAATGCTCGGTGAAGTTGACGCGAACCATTGTCGACGTCTAGTGCTTGCAGGGATCACAGGAAATTCTTTTTTGTTTTGTTTCTATTCCAAGCCTCGTTGCGGTGCTCAAGTGGTTATTTAGTGTCACAAAAGGAGACAGGTTTAGGCAATATTTTCGTCGTAGTATTTATTCGAGTCATTTGCTATATACATATATGTCTTGACATTGACAATATCTCAACCAATGTCCTGGATATCTCTACTGTACCAACGAAGGAAAGTAGTGTACAGAACGGGAAAGTCGAGGAGTGAGAGATGTTTGCCGCCGGAACGTTAGATGCAAGTTTCAATTCACTCCTGCTTCTAGATTTCATCCATGCATCTGAGACTCTTAACCCCCCACTATTTCAAGGACTCGTCAATTCACTGATACTCATGCTGCGTCACGGTCATCCGATGATTCCACCAAGTAGGACCTTTTAACACCTCGAGGACGAAGAACACCAGGATCATCCATCGATCTCGGTGGTAGGGATTTGGGAGGTTGAATGATGGTGTTGTCGCAAGGAGAGCTAACGAGGCATCAGTGAATCGGTGAACAGATGACAAAGCTATTTAAAGCAATATATTTTGGAGCATCACAACATTCTACGTAAATCTGCTGACCGCTCTCACATGTAAATGTTTGGCATTGTCGAGAAAAGACCGATTTAAAGGCACACCAGCGAAGTAGCATTATTTGCTGAGTAGGCGTTTCCACTAGGATGGATCTAAGAAAAAACGAATCGGTGCATGTTCATGAAGTTGAATACAGACCGAGGTTAAAAGGGAACAAGAAGGAGATTGTGATGTATGAAGGTGAAAGATATGCTGGTGATGTTCATAGTAATGCAGATACATAGCGTTCGGTCCCCAAATATTATTTTGTTACTAGCTAAGAATGACCATGACCTGCATGTGACTTGTCCGAGGGTTCAAAGTGTAAGCTTATGTTGCAACGGGATAGTGGCGGTAGAGTCGTGCGTATGGCATTTTTATTTGCCAGCCGTCGCTCACAGCAATACATCACATGAGGGACAAATAATATTACAAAGTATGTTACAGTAAATTTTATTTCTTGATGGACACCGAGTTGCACATTAGTAAATCGGTGAACAGATAAGAATGATATCAAATGTCAGCATGCAGCTGAAGACTAACAACTTGGTGCCGGACTCAAAACACTTCGAGAGAAATCTTCCTCTGGCGAAGCCTTCAGGAACCAACGTCATGGCACGTAATCGGCAAATGACCTTTATGGAGCAAGTCGGTGCATTATGGTCAGCATTGGCAAATGTGAATAATATTCCGACGTTGATCAACTGACATTGTATATTCAATCAATTGGGAAGACTCCAATCATTCATGAACTTGATCCTGACAACAGGATCCTTAGTGTTTGAGGAGACGAAAAGGTATGTTTTAGTGACACGAACGACAAAACAACTTATATCCCCTTTAAATTTTGACCAATTTAACAGCAGTGGGCTATGAGCCGGCACAATATCTCACTTACCATTCAACAGGCTATACTGTTAAAATTAAGCATAATACTCACTGACTAGAAATAGTATGGTTTTGTAAGTTTGTTTGTAAACTATCAATCCCCTACAATTAAGCTTAACGGCTTCTGATTCCTTTGGTGATTCTCAGGCTTCCAAGAATAGCGCTACCACCGGAAAAATTACCAAATTGGGATATTCCAATAATCTCACTATTCCCACATACCTCTCTTGCTCTACTGCTGCACCAGAGCTTTCCCCTTGCTCACTCATGTATATAAGTAGTAGAATGGCATGTACATACATAAAATGATACAATAGACCGCTTTTTTCATTGTCTGAGAGCTTGTACAGCAGTCTACAGTGCTGACTACAATATGTGCATCCCAGGACTAAAACATATTCGCATTTTTGCCCCTTTAGCAGGGAAGCAATTATGGATGTATATATCATATCTTAGAGTGTTAATGAAGATATTACACCGCTTGTTTGAGCCTCTGTAGTGTCCTACATCAGTAGATATGTTAAATTCATGAATACCTCTCAAAAAACATAAACCAGTTCGCATTTTTTAGTGTTTAGGTATATAGACTGGTGAATATGATTTCTAACATCTCTTTACTAGTATATACATCATATCAAGAGTATAGGTCAGTAGGATCAGTCCCTAGGGTGATATGTATTGTCATCTTCCTGGTGGTTCACTCCCTGAGAAAATTTTTCCTGCAGCTCCGGCCCTCTAGGATGGTGGGTAGTCTTTTACTATGAACATATGAAATATATTCATCACATAAGTATACCAGAACAATACCAGGATCCTTGTCTACAATCCAAAGTCACTTCCTGCCTACAATGTACCATATTTTCGCATTTTTGAGGTTTTTTACTACATTCTCACTACATAGACTATACCAGCTGTTCATATATCACTTATAGTACATATATGAAGCCCTCCCAAGGCCATGATCAGGTAGAAATATGTCAGAGTAATGATATCAAGCACATATCTCCTATTCTCACTGATAAGAATTCCTAGACATGAATATAGTAAAATATTATAATCAGACTATCTTAGAGTACACTATATATACCAAGTAATACAGTCCTCGACTACCAGAAGGATCCATGAATAATTGACAGCAGGGGAATCCAATAGATAAGAAATAGGTCGTGGGAAAGTCAAAAAGTCCAAACATCGAAAAAGTACTATGCACCAACAGTCTATGCAAGGGTGGTCTGACCATAATAATGCAACAGATTGAGACCACAACACTTCCACATCACCTTTACCTTCACATCATATATTAGTATAGTATATATCAGTAGTTTACAATGTATTCTATACATTTTTAATGAAATCTTCGCCCTAGACAGAGTTGAAATATAACATTTGCATGATTGTGGAGTTTGCCCCTATATCATTGATATCATTACTATGACATATTTCTGCATGATCATGGCCTTGGGAGGGCTTCATATATGTACTATAAGTGATATATGAACAGCTGGTATAGTCTATGTAGTGAGAATGTAGTAAAAAACCTCAAAAATGCGAAAATATGGTACATTGTAGGCAGGAAGTGACTTTGGATTGTAGACAAGGATCCTGGTATTGTTCTGGTATACTTATGTGATGAATATATTTCATATGTTCATAGTAAAAGACTACCCACCATCCTAGAGGGCCGGAGCTGCAGGAAAAATTTTCTCAGGGAGTGAACCACCAGGAAGATGACAATACATATCACCCTAGGGACTGATCCTACTGACCTATAATCTTGATATGATGTATATACTAGTAAAGAGATGTTAGAAATTATATTCACCAGTCTATATACCTAAACACTAAAAAATGCGAACTGGTTTATGTTTTTTGAGAGGTATTCATGAATTTAACATATCTACTGATGTAGGACACTACAGAGGCTCAAACAAGCGGTGTAATATCCTCATTAACACTCTAATATATGATATATACATCCAGAATTGCTTCCCTGCTAAAGGGGCAAAAATGCGAATATGTTTTAGTCCTGGGATGCACATATTGTAGTCAGCACTGTAGACTGCTGTACAAGCTCTCAGACAATGAAAAAAGCGGTCTATTGTATCATTTTATGTATGTACATGCCATTCTACTACTTATATACATGAGTGAGCAAGGGGAAAGCTCTGGTGCAGCAGTAGAGCCAGGGAGGTATGTGGGAATAGTGAGATTATTGGAATATCCCAATTTGGTAATTTTTCCGGTGGTAGCGCTATTCTTGGAAGCCTGAGAATCACATTTCCAGTAGCATCGAGATCACAAGAGAGATCCCGATCTTCAGAACCAGTGAGGCATCGTGCCTGTTAAGCTTCGTGAAGCTTCATGTTGGTGGCTCCGAGACAAACTTACAAAATGTACTGTGTATAGTTAGACATGGTTAAGTATCACCCTGCCATGAACAGGTGCATTCAACAAGCAATAGTGCGAACCCCACCAAAGCATAGCCTAATTTCCTGGATTCAGCCTGTCAAACACAAGCGGGTGAATCCACCAACCGCAGACTGAATTGTGCTATGAGCGTGAAAACTAGAGAATGATGACAATGGCACGAAGTTCAGATAACGCAGAACCCACCACATCGTGACTGTATTTCCTGAATTCAGCTTGACAGACACAAGCGGGCAAATGTACCAACTGCAGGCTGAATTGTGTTATGAGCGTGAAGACTAGAAAATGTCACTAAGGGCACGAACATCAGAGAGAATGATGCCAATGGCATGAAGTTCAGATAACGCAGAACCCACCACATCGTGACTGTATTTCCTGAATTCAGCCTGACAGACGCAAGCGGGAAAATGTACCAACTGCAGGCTGAATTGTGTTATGAGCGTGGAGACTAAAAAATGTCACTAAGGGCCCGAACATCAGATAACGCAGAACCCACCACATCGTGACTGTATTTCCTGAATTCAGCCTGACAGACGCAAGCGGACAAATGTACCAACTGCAGGCTGAATTGTGTTATGAGCGTGGAGACTAAAAAATGTCACTAAGGGCCCGAACATCAGATAACGCAGAACCCACCACATCGTGACTGTATTTCCTGAATTCAGCCTGACAGACGCAAGCGGACAAATGTACCAACTGCAGGCTGAATTGTGTTATGAGCGTGGAGACTAAAAAATGTCACTAAGGGCCCGAACATCAGATAACGCAGAACCCACCACATCGTGACTGTATTTCCTGAATTCAGCCTGACAGACGCAAGCGGACAAATGTACCAACTGCAGGCTGAATTGTGTTATGAGCGTGGAGACTAAAAAATGTCACTAAGGGCCCGAACATCAGATAACGCAGAACCCACCACATCGTGACTGTATTTCCTGAATTCAGCCTGACAGACACAAGCGGGCAAATGTGCCAACTGCAGGCTAAATTGCGTTATGAGCGTGAAGACTAGAAAATGTCACTAAGGGCCCGAACATCAGATAACGCAGAACCCACCATGAATATCGGAAAATACAGAGGTTGCCATGGTCTTGCTGTATCTCTTGAATTCATCCTGTCAAGCTTCATCAGTCCTATGGGCACGAACACTAGAAAATGCAGGGTCCCTGATGAGATATGTTAAAGTAAACGATGGATCGAGTCTCAGATCACTCAGGCTGACGCGCTGACAAATTTGTCCGTACTAATCCGATCATTACAGAATTTCCGATATTCAAGGATATAAATTCAAATTATGCTAGGGACAACGATTGCAGATGTGCAGGAACAAGTTTATTTCACTTGATTAATACTACTATTTAATAAGGAATCGTATCACGATTAAAGGAAAGTGGACACGAGCTCAAGCAACCTAATCAGAGTCAAATACAGCATCCTCCTTCTCCTACCTCTGAGTAGCAAGAGCACTGACAGACATTCGCGAAACGACATCTGGCGTCAAATCCTGTCGGTGGTTCTTCCCGAAAACCTTTCTGCACATGGCCTCAGCGAGTTAGCAGCAGTCCAGCCGAGCTAGTCATTACCCACCTGGTCCACCACTCAAGAAGTTCGTTCACCCTTCCTCGTGCAGCCGGACCCGGGGCATTCTCAAAGAAGTCTACAATATTGCTCCAGTATATCTGATAATCAAAATCTCCATCGACGGTGCGCCAGGAGGTGATGTTAGAAAGAGCAAACTGAATCTTTAAATTCAGTGTCAACTTCGTACTAGTCAGAGGGAAACATCAATACTCACCTGGCAAGCTGTATACGCGATCGCACGAGGAGTTACCTTCCGCATGCCTATAATCGAGGCGACACAGGTCTTGACTTTCGTTTGATCTGATTGCCGCTGGGCGCGTCGGTGGTTCTCAATGATATCGGCGCCATCACCTTCGCCATCGACTTCGTTGGCAGATGAGGGAGAAGTAAAGATCGCTTTAAATGCCTGCGATGCGATGTGTGATAAATTGGTTGGAAAAGTCAGGCCACTCACCATAATTAACAGCTTCGACTTCATGAGCCCGCGCTCCAGATTCTTGACGTCAGCATCGTAATCTTGATACATGAACAACGGCCACGAATTCTCAGACACGATAAAAGCAGCTGTACGGTCGCGGATACCAGCCCTGATTCTGCGCAAAATATCAGCATTATACAGTGACAGAAGACCATTACTCACACTGGGTCGTCCCACTGCCATTCCGCTGGGCAGAGCAGTTTACCACACGCGTCGCTCACGAAACCGCGACGGTGCTTGTCGGTGGTCCTGATGAGCGGAGTCGGACGACAATCGTTATTCACCCATGAGGCAACGAGCTCTTTGAGAGTACCCGTATCGTCTCCACGAGCCGCGTCCACACCACGCTTGAGCTAAATCATGGACATGAGTAAGTAGCGCGACGAAAACGGTTCGGACGAACCTTTCTCAACATCTCTTCTGACTCCTCGTGTTCAAAACTTGCCAGCTTCTCGTGAATCCACGGTAGAGCCTTGGTAAGTTCAATGTAACCACGTTGAAGGCGATCTTGTCTGTGCCGATTTGTTGAATGAAGTACAATTATGATCAGCGGAGACAGGTACTTACTCGATATTGGCGTCTCCATCTGTATGTTCGCAGCGCCGATCATTTTCGGCAATCAGGTCCTCTATAGGAGTATAGAGAACAACCATACGGCGGATTGCTCTTCCCTGCGAGACGTAATAAGTTGTTTTCCTATGGGAGGTTAATTTCGCTTTGAGAATTTGAGAGAGCTCAAACCTTTGTTTTGTTGCCTTATCCTGCTTCAAAACTTCGACCTCATCCATCAAGGTAGCGATTCTTCGTTTCGCCCTGGCATGAGGAGAAGTTGGGAGAGACAAGGAAACCTCCGGAGGCCCATGGTTGCCCGAGCGGTTCTCGGATCCCACGGACATACTAGTACCCAGTCACGACAACACTTCAGATCCGCGACCGGCGCCTCCGGGAGAACTGGCAACGCGTGAAAATGGCGCTGAAAGTGGAACAAGGTGAAAAAATCCAGCATCGTAGAGGTCGCCTTTTAAACACCAGTCGTTTGCGTCAATGCCCTAAAAATGCATCGAAAAACAATCGAGCTCACCTGGTAAAGACGCTAGTGGCACGTGACGGGAAGCGAACATAAGTTCTGAGTTCTCGACCGTTTCTGGAGCCTGTTTTGGAATAGCTGAGCTCAAGGTGAAAATTCCCGACTTCCTAAGGAGGGTTCTTCGATGGTCTGTGTACACCCGGACCAATGGCCAAGTGCATGCATGACTTCCGACTCGGAGATTGGCCTGCAGCAGTATTAGTATTACATAACTCATAATTAAGTCACCAGTGCATGTTATTATTTGAACGCACCCTTTGAAAGATCATGATAGCACTCGTTGGACTTCAATGCAAGTCCTTCGACATCCGATTCTTGGCACTTTCTCCGTCTCCAATCCAGTGCTTTCACTGCCAATTCTTTTCACGAGCGTCAAGAGATGGGCGAGCACGCCAAGGATAGCTCGGGAAAGTGGATTGCTTGGTAACCCCTCGCTTTGCTGGTAAAAGGGAGCTAACGAGAGAGAAGGGTACTGACGCCAAGGAACGACCCCACAACGCTTGAGTTTAAGAACGCCTGCGAGACGTAGTAAGCGACTCGACTTCCCTCAACGAAACTCGGCGTCACAACAATAATCAAATAATTTATAACAACATAGTCCACATCATACAAGTTAGTCAAATATTTATTGGTTGCATGATGGCGCTGGTGTGTGTGTGTGTAGGGGGAGGTCGTCAGGCACATCGGATTCGTAATATATTTACAATAATCGACAGGACGTCGTCCACGCAAAGCATACTTTCTGCCTGATGATTACGATCAGCATTGGAAAGACAATCAATATGATAATCGCATCACCTAGGGATCGGAGCCGGTGGACTGCCCCTTCACAACCTGAGGGGGATCTTCCTCTGGCAGACACAATGTCCGCGCAAGTCCCTCAATGTGGTCCAGCTGTATGTCAGCAACAGCGAATGTCGCAAGATCATGACTATGCACGCCAACATTGAAGTCAACACTGGCTTCGAGTTCCTGCCGGTTGCCTCCGACCAAATGTCTTTGGAAATATGAAGCTTCCGCGATGCTGCGGCCATATTCTAGAGCATTTTGCTCGAGAATACATTCAAGAAGCTTCATGCGTTGTAAATTTGACTCGATCTCCCAGGCTGTTGTCAGCACACGCAAGCGCATGGATTCGCGAGTAGCTTGCTTCGCGACAATAGCCTGAGTGATAGTCTTTTGCGACATGCCTCTCAAGCCACGTTCGAATATTTCTTTGCCCTGATATAATGTTTAGTATTATGAAGCGGTACACATGGCTAACATACCTCTTGGACGTCGGACAGATTCATATCAGTCTCACCAGCATATTTTCCAAGTGACCTGTGAACAAAACGGAGCTCTATTGCATTAGGCGCATGACCCTGGCGCGGGTCATAAGGCTTGAACTGTCTTTGTGCACGAGTCACAAGTCGAGACAGGTTACGCATGATGCCAGCAGGGGGCTCTGGAAGTACACGAAGCTCGTCTTCAAGCGATGAATTACTACTGGTGGTGTCATCGGATGATGATGATCGGTGGTGAGTGTATGATGTCTTGAAATGCTTGGTTTTTTGCCTAATATCATCATGTTGTACTTCAGTGTCACAAAATGGAGACTGGCCCAGGACAATGGGCCTTTGACAAGACGTGTCCATCTCACGAGTAGGACTCGACTGTCCGATAGAGCGAATTGGGAGAGGAGTGAAACAGACGGCCTGCATGGTTCAATGTTATTTAGAAACGTCACGATCAGCCTCGGGGGGTTATTATGAACCAGTCGACGGAGCTGGAAAAACTGCAGGTGATGTTTGTTAAACGTCAAAACAAGATTGATATTTTCTCCATATTAGGTACTAGGATAGCAATAAAATCCAATCGATGCACTGGCTCACAATTGCCCGTATGGGACTGAAATTCCCTCCATATTGGTACTAGGGCAGGCGTAAGAGTGACAAGTCCCCTGGTTCCTAGAAGTTGCATCACCCCCAGGCTAGCAGTTGCTTCTTCAAGCTTATGCAAGACTTCGAGGAGCCCATCTTCGTTACATGACGTCTAAAAACAACCGCATTCGGACGCAGCCATTTGTCATTATCTTGCAGGCTGCACGGCCAACATTTAAGTTCAAGGTACTGAAAATGTTCAATTGATTTCGAGTGGGAGAGATGGAGATTAGTATTGCGGACCGTGACACGGTGGGAAGTGCGGCACTACTAGAAGATGGGGAACGAGCTCGGGTGCTTGACTATGAATATGAATTTTATATTTGACAGTGAGTCACTTCGTCACGTGTCTTCTGATGCTCACACGTTCGCTAGCATAATCTGAATTGTGTGACTTACCATGCCTTACGAATCGACTATCAGCGCTGCGCGGCCCAATGGAATCCGTGCTTGCTATGCACGTAAGACCCACCCTGGTTGTCTGCTACTAGCGAGGAACAAGCAGAGCAGTAAGTACCTGTCAATTATTATTATTACTGTCCTTTTTGGTATATAACACGGGACTTCCTGTCGGGCAAGGTTGCATAGTACAAGCACTTTCACCGGACGGACAGATACTAGTTGCGAGCGGGAAGATGGACGGAAGCATTCAGCGGTGGGGCACCAACTTGAACAGCAGAAATATGATTGAAGACGTCTGGATGGCTCATGGCCGGGAAGTCATAGAGACAGGTCTCCTGGCTTCAAGCGGGCGGCTCGGGTGCTTCGAATGCATGAGTCATGATCCCGGTGTGTGTCAATGAAAATTCAATGCGTTTTTAGAGGTGACGGGGGTCGTAGAATGCTGTACACTAACAGGTGATTGGTTCGTCCCATACAATTCTAGGCAACCGAAATTTTTCGGGTGAGTAGCAGGTGCGTTAGACTCGCACGTAACCATCAAATCACTCGCTTGGCTTAGGTTCTTAACTTCTGTTTTTGGTTCCGCCGCTTTGGCACACAAATCCCAATAGAGGGATGAGCTCGGGTCACATTTGGGCTGCCACCTCAGACTTCTGTTTTGGAACGTGATTCATTATGTCAGTCTAATTGCTTGTTTCTAGACCTGGACTGCCGCGTAGAACTCGCCAGTCTATCGGATGGAGTCGCTGCATTATCTTGATCATCTGGGTCAATTTAACTCATCTGACTATTCTGGTTTAATGGCCCCTATTACTCTCTACGGAGGCAATGGGGCGGCCTCGTTCAAAGGGAGTCGTAAGTCAATTCGATCATGACCTTGAATGGAATCCTACTAAAGAGTATGCAGTCGTATTTTTAAGTTCAGGCTACCGTTCGAGTCAGGCTGCCCAATTTCTAGCCATGATTCCTCCAATGAGTCACCAGTGGCAACTCAGTCACGGTGTCGACGAACAGTTTGAGACTCCTGAGAGTACCAACTACGGCGGGTCTCCAGAAATGACTCTCGGTGACGAGGACTTCGAAGACGATCGCAGTCACGGTATCACGGAAAGCGCGTACTTTGACACTTCCACAGCGCATGCCCTGGACAATTCGGACTGGCAGCAGTCGCGGTGGTGGACAAGCTTAATGGAGTCACCACCGCCGCAGGCTGATCAGGATGACGACTTCTCGTCCATGGCACTAGCACCTCCCGACTACGCACATTTTTACAGAGAAACCGGGCAATCTCAGCCTACCCCCTACTCTCAGGCTTCCGAGTCAGGTGGATTTGATTGGGATGCTGAAATAGCAGCAGCAGAGTTGTATTACAACCAGGCTGGTTTTTTTGACGCACCTGCAGCAACCAGTGGAGGTCATTTTGCCCACGACCCAGAGACGCCGCAGGCTTCGGGAAGTTCACAGAGAGCCGGTCGTGAGATGAACTCCCGTCTATCTACCACACGCTTCGATCCTCCACCGCGATCAAATCGATACATGCCTTATCCCATCCCAGCTAGGTTTCTTCGACCTCCTGCTATCCCTATTCCCACTGATCAGGGTGACATGAGTGAGGGGTCTTCTCACTCTCTGATGTCCACCGTGCCCTTTTCTACCTCGATAACACTACCGCAGCTTGTCACGGTGATACCTCAGGCTATACCACCACCTGTGGTACCTCAGACCCTACCGCTACCTGTAGTACCTCAGGTCCTACCACCGCCTGTGGTACCTCAGATCCTACCACCGCCTGCCGTACCTCCTGTGGTACCACCAGCGCCCACAGACATCATATTTGGTCCTGAAGCTGTGACACGGGTGCAGTTGCTGGCCCGGGAACGTATGAAGACCCGGATAGTCGAAATTTCCTTCCTAATGACATCAAAAGCCAGTGCAACCTTGGCACGACAAAGTCTCGACCAGACTGTGTTGACTTATAACAATCGTAAGTGCGACAACTCATCTACTCAATACCGATAGCTGATACCGAGAGCAGCTGACATCACCGAATGGAGCAGGGGTAGCAAAGTGCAAGCACAAGTAGCCATAATGGCCAATACCGTCAAGAATCTACGGGACAGTATCAAGAGCCTCGTACGGATCCATGTTGTTTTGGCTTACGAACTACACAAAGCGTTGACCTTGCAAACGCAAACGGAGGTGGGGATCATCATCCAAAACCTCCTTCAATATCACAACTTCCTTTACGGAGAGATCAATGTGAGTGACTGGGTCTCGTTTTCTTCACAACTGTAATTCTTATGGCGAGTCAGGTGGGAGGACAACTTGTAAGGGTGCCCTTTGGGCACCCCGCAGTACGGGACTTCATGAGACACCTGTTATTCCATGACCTCGATTATCAGCGCTATACCGGTGGCGCAAGAAACGTACGAGCCCTGCTGACGCTCACATGTACACTATTTGCGTGGGCATTAAATCAATTATCTACTGGCATTTTTATGGACGACTCCTTTGAATTGAATGCCCCCAGGCGGGCATATCACAATATGCTAATTAATCTCTACGATTCTATGTCGCAAGAGCAACGCCTTGCGCTGATCGCAGACATTTACACCCGTGGGGGGTAGTAGAAGTTGGCTTAGGCGAGTCGCATGCTTGACCTCAGTGACTCGGTGTACTTAATCTTAATACTCAAATAGCGGCGGCCCCAGCTCCGAGTCAGATGAAAGCAGCTTCAATGTACTACATATTCTCACAAACTACAATGATGTACATGGTTTCTTTACTACTGTTACATCATGATCATTACTACCTGTTGGACCGGTCACTAGCATGAATTCATTGCAAGATTCCCGACGACCACTTGGCAGGCTGGCCCGTGCCAGTTCTGTTTCCTGTGGGAACTATTACCATATATTGTCATGTGCCGTGGGCCAGACTCGGACATTCATCTTAATAGACTCCAGTCCGATCACGTACTAGTATAATCGGGACGACTCGGCTCAAGTTGCGGCCGCGTTCTTCCAAATCGATTCCATCCAGCCCCAAAGTTATCATGATTCTGATCATTCGAGCAGACTTGAATTTGCAACCGGGCGGGTGCGACCGTCCGTATCAGAAAACGTGCGGCTGTCACGATGTTTAAGTCCGACTTACCGTACTAGGGTCCTCGCTGTTCTGTGCTGCTGTTACTAGTACGGTGGTGCTTTGTGAGGCATGACAGGCGAGCGTTGACGCGCAGCTTACGTGGAATATGACTCACTGGCATGTCTTCGTTTTTCTGTTAGTCCCAGGTGAGATAAGTTCCAGCCTGATCTTGGCATATACCATAAGCTTACTTCCTGCAGATGTCTCAATCGTTTTTCGAGCCTCTTTTGTCCAAGCTATGTCGTCATCGGTTGTAAAACATGGTCAACGGCATTCTGTGATCAATTTCGACGTCGGACTCCCGGAGGAGTCATCGCCGCTTTTGCAAAGAGCATGATATAAGTCAGGTGTGTTGAATGCGATTTGAAGTTCGGAGAGTTGGCAGTTTTTAGGCATCATGACTCGGATGTCACGGTCCCAAGCTAGGATTAACTCACTTTCAAGTTCGACCTTTGCCCGTCAGCGCACTCGTACGCAAACAGCTGCATTTCTACTTGGTATCCGTCCAAACCTACCCGATGCCAATGACGAAGACTTCAGCCGCGTAAACGCGGTTCGGCACCTTTCTCAAGGAATCACCAACCGCTTCGACTCAGTAGAAAAGGTTACCGCACAACAGTACCAGGCCCCTGAGCTCGAGAAAGGTGAGTCGAGTGCGCACGAGTCATGTCAGAATGCTCAGTAGAGTCGTGCTAGTCGAATTCAGAGTGCCCCTGCATACCTTGGATAGACTCCAATCGATTACCTATGTGGACAGATTACACTCCGAATCAGATTCTCGGCGAGACATCTTTGACTCCATCAAAGCTACGATGGATGTTCCAGAGCTATATGAACACTTGGGCTGGCGTTTATCCACCGCACGCCGCACGGACCCACCACATCGGCTTTTAACTGCGCATGATATTGACAGCGCCTTCAAGGCCGTGAGGGAAGAGGAAAGCAGCTCTGGGAGGAAAAAGAAAAAAGTTGTGATTGAGATTCTCAATACCGTACGTGTCATTTTTGATACTTGCAAGTGGTTTGTAAGACATGATCATCGTGACCTTGCAGGCGCCTGTGCTGAAAGAAAAATTAAGACAACGAAAGGCGGGCATATCATCTTCTGCAAGCGAGCAGAGACTACCATCACGTTTCCTGTATACAAAAGAGTTCGACAATGTCAGGAACAAGTTGCGCTGCTCGGATCATCCAGGAGATAATACTTTCTGTTGGGTAGATGCTACACAGCCAAATACTCCGCACTATCCGCTGTGTACACAAGACCTGCAAGAGTGGGCCAAACACTTGGTACGTGCATGCTTTGCTGCCTGCCACAAAGCACGCTAATGATGTTCGTTGAACGATCATAGCACCAGACTCAAGATCCCGACAACGCGTGTGATACGCTACCCAACACCCTACATTTCGACGAAATTCGGAAGACACGTAAGGAGCGATCTGCGTCATCGCTCGAGAGAGTACCTACCGAGGTCATATCACCCATTCGAATTCATAATCATATTCATCTCTCATCCGCCGTCAATGACATGGTGATCTCCCAGGACGGAACACGTACAAGACAACAAGGACACCCTACTACGTTTCCTCCGCCTCTCAAGCGGACGTATGCCCTTTATATAGAGAGTGACGATGAATCAAGTGACGATGAACCGCCGCAAGATATCGAGGATGTCCTTACGAGTGCTCACTCTTGCTACCCTACCATGAACTTTCCTCAATACATTGGTACATTGAAAGATCGTGGTGTACTGTATTTGCCCACCGCAGCTTTCTTTACCACAGGATTTTATAAGGAACAAATTGGCATGTCAGACGGGGCCGCACATACTTTTTGGAATTGTGTTTCCAAAGCTTACGCCAAGGCGGAACGCGCGAAGGGGAGAAAGAAGAGCAAAGGGAAAAAGAAAGCACGAAGTCAGCATGACGATTCGGAGGACCAAGAAGACATTCCACCTATTAACTAAGTACCATAGATCTACATACATCAATTTCCAGCCACATTTATCTATTGGACGCAATGAGAGTACTGCACTTGGCAGTTCAGAGTGTATGTGTCGAATCGTACTACTTACCGTGACTAGTACGACGAATTTCAGCCTGCTGCAGTGCGACAGCTGTCACGATTACTGTCAAGTCTTGAATATTTGGTGGCCAATTGCACGATAACGCGTAACGTCTGCTTATATATTAGATGTCACAGTTACAAGTTTCACATGCATGCACACCTGGCCAGAGCCCCGTGTCATCATAAAATAAGCATCGTGCATGTTGCTGGCGACAAATTGACATGGCCGATATCGCGTGCACACCCCTTGCTTTGCGGCCACTCGCCATCATGCAGTCCGAGACATGATTTAGCCGAGCCCAATCTACCTCCCACCAGCAACACTCTGTGATTTCTCTCTTTATAGAATTCAATCGCAAGCGAATACTGCAGTACTTCGCCGTCCACCCTGCCCATTAGACTACTGCCGATTCAGAAGCTGAAGCGCCACTCGATCAATTCCAAGGCTACCCTCGTCGACCACGACGACTTCTTTGACACCTCGAACTTTAGTACTCTAGGGACCAAGGTACTTTCCGTGGGTATAATGTCGCACAGCCTATACGCCATCTAATGCTCCAAGTGCGCATAATGCGTGCAGCATGTGTCCATGTGTCATCCAAGCCTATAGATACATGAGAAGAGTGAGAAGAACAGATGCAGACAACGTCCATCCCATGCTTCCAAGCTTGCAACATGAGGATAGTGCAGCATTGACCGTTTGTCCAGAAAGTAAAGATGGAGAGGAGCTGCCCCACATCTGTATATTGCGGTAATAAGTATGAACAGGTTGCGGTGTTGCCCAGCTGGAGTCGCCCCCTGTGAAAAAGAGTCATCCTTCAATGCGAATCTGACAAGTATACTGAAAACCGACCTCCAAAGAATGTCCTACATATTCATAAAGTCAGTAGCAGTACATTACGATTCGCAGAAGAACACGACTCACGAGAAGTACAATCCCTCAATAGTGACATTGTTGATTGTCCTGAAGTATAAGTTTTGTTGTGATAGCACTTGAACATCATTGAAGCTACGACGACAACGAACTTTACATCAGGGCTGCCTGAATGATACAATACTTACTATAAAATAATGTTGCCATTCGCAACGAGGGAATCATTGTTCAGTTGCACAAGAATCGTGATACGGCTCCAGCTGCCACCCAGTCGTCAGCGAGTATGTCAGGATACATAGCCTTGAAAAATACACACTGTCCAGTCTCGAAGCCAAATGATCCTCGGTCGATGCTTACTCCGTAATCAGAGTTGCAAATTATATTGCTATCCGAACAAATGTTGTTAGGAGTCAACATGTATGCATAAACTATATGCAAGACTTCAGTGCTGGTTCTTGACAGTTTCGATATCGAGGACTCCGGAGCCGATGATGAAACACGTGACACCACTAGAAATAATACCGAGGAGGATCATCGCAAAGCAGTACCAGTCTGCGTATAAGGCGGAAAAGATGCATGTACTGATGCTGACCAGGATAGGGAAGCTGGCGAAGACGGCGTGGTGGTAGCTCATGGTCTGTACAAGAAGGTTGTGATATGCGATTTCAGGGACAGTGACGATAGAGATGCGTGAATTCGTAGTGGTTCGTGTGGCAGGAAGAGGAAATGGCGTTGCATCATCTGTCCCCTGCGATAGGGAGATGTGAAAAGTGTCCTGTCTGTTGCATGACAGTTCCTGAGCGTGACGCCACGTATTTCGGGCCAGTCTTCACGTCTAGCTTGAATGCAACAGCTGGATCATGGTTGGAGCCAGGAAAAAGACCGCTCCAAGATCTTGACTTGGATATCCTGCCGAACTCCTTGGCTATAGTGTAGCTGCCGGGGGAGTTGTACCAGACGAGCCATCTACGTCCCCTATACAGGTGCACAGTAGCCATGGCGGTGATAGCTTCCTCGCCGCCGAAGAAACCAGCAACACCGGAAGCATCGAGACTGAAATTTTGAGAATCAGCAATTGGCCCAAGCAATGGAGGCATTTAAGACGAGTCAGAAGTTTTGAATTTGTCATCGGGCTGCCCGTCACTATATACCTAGACCTGCGGCCCGCTCTATCGCATGTTCTGGAACTAGTAGAGCAAAAATAGCCCTTTCCGAGAGCTTGTGGTGAGCGCTCTGAACCCTGATCACATCCGAGTGGTGCGGGAGATCCCCTCGTGGTGGCCGTGCCAGCGTTAAACCCTGTAGAACTTCGCAAAGAAGAACGATCACGTCGCAAATAGTTCGTCACTCGAGCACTCTGAACCCTGAACCCCCTTCAGAGTCTGTACATCACGGAAGCTCCCCACATGGTATACGTGCTAACACCAGAATGCGATCCTGTAGTAAAACCCAGTAAACGAGATTAATCCACGATCCCGGTTCAAGCATTTGGATACGTAGCGTTTTTGAGAGGAAGCAACAGTTCATTGGCACTCGTTAGCGTGTACAGCATGTTCGGTTAGGAAACAAAATATAACCAGGCACGATGCACGATGTATGATGGTTGCATGTTCTGTGCGATGTGATGGATAGTCACTTCGATCCGATGATCCAGTGTGGCTGTACTTATCTTCACGATGGCATCAGTGTGAATTCTGGAATATCCACGAACTCGGGAAATGCCGTCGGCAGAAACCTTGCTTGGGAACAAATTGCAAATGATCGGAGTTAACCCGTGTACCTTCCCTTGTCACTCTGAAGGGAATAAAGGGACGAGTTGTAGATCCGAGACGTTGCAAGTGGGGGAAAGAGAACATCACCTGACCGGAAATTGCGCGAGAAACCAAGAGGAGCTGCGACATGAACTGTGCCAGCGGGAGGAGCATAGTGAAATGCTGGCCTTGAGGCAGCCCCACAAAATCATTGTGTGGTAAGTCTTGGAGCCGATTACATCAGGCCAGCACATTGTTTGTGAGAGATATAATCGGAAGCAATGGACCGGCGCGCCAATAGGATATCATTGGACACCGACTTCCTGGAATATGCTGACGCCCGACCTTCTGGAACATGATGATTCTCACCAAACCTGGTCGTCACAGCCCATCATACATTTGGTAACACTCGTATAGCTGTGGCAACTCATCGATGTGAATGATAATAATTTCAAAACTCACCATTCAATGTCTGAATGCACCGGCAGCCACCGTGTTCTGATCAAGGCTGTGACTCCTTCGGCCTCTTTGATGTAAAGATGAGTGGTGCATCGGTGAGTCGTTGATGGCATGTCTTAGATTGTTCAATTCTGACGGCAGATAAAATGCACGGTTGATTACAGTCGCATGATAGAAATCAATGTACGTAGATGCAAGTTACATCTTCCTCAGCCACACTTAAGCCAAAGCTTTTCGTTCACAGCCAGTTCGTATGCGGTGCGAGCGTCCTCTTACAGGTTTTCGAGAAGCTTTTGGTCATTGGGCTTGAACATATCTTTCTCCTGGTCACTCATCTGGAGCAAATCGTAGCAAGTGTCTTGGCTGCAAACTTTCTGGTCTCTCATTACACCCAAGACCTTTTCTCTCCATGTCGTCCATACTGGTGTATCATTTGGAATGAATTTGCAGATGATACCTTCTGGTTCGAAACCTAGTTTCTTCCACTCCGATTCTTCATAAACACCAGGAGGCTGGAGCATCAGGCATGCGGATACGGCGGCAGTTGTTCTCGTGCCAAGGCTGTAAGTCCGCATATGTTGCTCATTCAGATTGAGTGCTTCTAGGAGTAACTCTTCCTGGATATGCTCGTTGTCGATTGAGGACAAGTACAGGTTGTACGCCCACGAAGCTGCTAAAGAGGACAAGAACATGATTTGACCAAAGAATGTGCCCTGGGGAATCAAGAGCAGTTGCGCGAGGAGTTGTGCGACGAGGAGGAGCGAACACGATCCAATAGCAGCATACTCGTCCTTGACGGGTACGGCCTCATGGTTTGGACCTTGGTCTAAAGAAATGTTTCGAAGACCGGCTTCTGCATCGCTTCTGCGGTTTGACTTGGTCGACCCCGTTCCGCCTCCAAGAACGAAACGTTTCCTCTCTTCCTTCTTGCTCCTCATCTTAACCCAAGGCTCATATCTTAGAGTGAACCTGCCTCTCGTAATGGTAGTAGCGACGTCTTCCTCTTTCCCGAGCAGGAGGACGACATCATCACCGTCCATCAGCATTCCGTCTCCAGGCGGAGCCGTAGGTGCTGACTTCACACCTTGCAGCTCTAAACTTGCAGACCCTATGACCAAGGAGGCCATGCCGTTTGAGATGATGCCAAGAAGAATCATCGAACAACAGAACCAGTCGTATGTCCATCCGCAAAGCGCGCAACTTGTAACTTACTAACCCTTTTCACGGTAATTTCTTCAGTTGGCCTATGGTCCTGGACAGTGCCAGATGTTTTCCGCAAACTCAAGAGCAAGAGAGGCAGCAGACGGACAGGCTAGGCAGCCTCTGCTGAATGCTGGATGTTTCAGCGGATACAAACCAAGTTGCCTTTTCAGTGGACGACGAGGACTCGGAAGCAGTAGTGGAGAGCCCTGGTCGGCAGTACGGAGGACAGAACGGGGTGTTAGATTTCAGGATGAAGTGCACACCTTTATGGTCCACAATACAGAGCCGGGAGGCGGGTGCGTATTTTTGTGCTCGTAATTCAACGCACCTTATCAGTGCCTGTACAGAATATGAATTGGACTCGGACGACTTTGATGATGCTTCACTAGCTGATATCCAACGCGAACAAAGGCACTCTCGTGGGGCTCCACGACGAGAACGCACCATGCCTTTACTGGTTGGCCTCATGGATGCTTCGGCTGCAAGGAGAATGCCAGACACAGTTATTTCTATGTATGAAACAGATAGTATGGAGAATGGAGAACTTAGGAACGTAGACCTCGATGACCTTGCTAAAAAAAACAGTGGTCGGGTGGAGGTCTACTGAACTCGGTTGCCAATATGGCAAATTCAATCCTCGGAGCTGGTAAACTTTTGGTTGCTTAGATGTCCAAAGTGCTGACAATGGATAACAGGAATTATTGGTTGGTCAGGATGCAATTTCAGCAACAGATTTGGCTAATACTGCGGTAGCTTTGCCGTACGCAGTCAATCAAGCAGGCTTCTTTCTTGGCATTGTTCTCCTGGTCGTCATTTGTGCTGTCACCGATTGGACTATCCGATTGGTTGTCATCAACGCTAAACTCAGCGGCAGAATCTCTTACATCGAAGTCATGAACAGTCGTTTT
The DNA here is from genome assembly GCA_016647685.1 of Suillus tomentosus. Classification (NCBI taxonomy): domain Eukaryota; kingdom Fungi; phylum Basidiomycota; class Agaricomycetes; order Boletales; family Suillaceae; genus Suillus; species Suillus tomentosus. The sequence continues at coordinate 314,610 of JABBWJ010000030.1, read as the reverse complement.
GGTCCCAGTGGTCGTGCACCCGTTTCATTCTTTCAGTTCTCATTTGCTTTTGGTGGTGAGTAATCCACATGTACGTCCCTGTATTTCCGATTGATTGTTCCTTCAGGCATGTGTGCATTGGTATTATTATCGGCAAGTGCAGGGTTCCTGGTGTATTAGATTCCTACCTTACATTTTCTCCAGGAGATACGATACCCCATGTCATTCGTTCAATATTCCCTACTTTGCACACGATACCTGTTCTCTCGCTCCTCACCAACTGCCAATTTATCATCACCCTGTGCTTAACCTGTGTTTCTTACCCATTGTCGCTCTACCGCGACATCCACAAGCTTTTGGAGAAGCTCCAACCATTTTCGTCATATATAACACTTCCCCTCGCATGTCTAGGTGTTCCCACCCCTCTCTTACTCTCCCCTTCTCCCGTCTCTATGCGCTATCCATTCCGGACGTCTGTCGGACAACTCAAAGGATGGCATCGAGTGACCCAAGCCATGGATACAAGCATGTTGAAGAGAGCATTTCTGGATGACAAGCTATGGTGAGAATTCAGCGCATATTGACGGCACAGATATCCAGGGGAGGACTGGGAATATACGAGCACGCTAGGAGTCTAGGGTTGGGGAGAGCACTGTATGGATCATGAGATATAGTCTCTAGGTGAGAATCCGACGCATACATTCACTTTCTATTCGCATACACCCACCCTTTATGCATACATCCATGTAAATGCGCATATATTCATCATTCTGTTGCTAACAGGCAACCGGTCAGATGCTGGATGGGCTTGCTGCTACGAGGGTGCGTATTAACCATACTTCATACATTCCTCCTGCTAATAAGAAACTGGTAGCAACTCGCCGAATGCTCAGCCTTTCCGCCTTCTCTGCATCCTTTCACTAGTACTAGCATGGCATGGAATGCCTATGAGCGAGGCCTGGGGGAGAATCGGGGATGATTTTATTAGTACTATTTTTATTGCGTCATTATTGTATTGTATATTATTACAGCCAGACAATCTCAGCAGATTTGATGCAATCCAGTGACACGTGCCAAGAGGTGCCAAGCGCTGCAAATAGCGACAACGCATATGGGCCGACCACGCACAACCACGCACAACCACGCACATTTGCACATGTGCTATTAGTCTCATTTCTCTGTTCAGATTGCGTCGCTTACTAGTCTAGACAATTTCACGCAACCTCAGCCATTCTCAGACTCACAGTGGGTTTTCACTGGCTTGAATGCGCAAAAAGCTTCTATGTGTCGTGCTTCTTTTTCTCTTCATTGATCTATTAATGTCATCCTGCAGCGCTCCAGGCTGCCTCTGGCAGAGCAACAGCAGTAATCATAGCCGAGGCCTAAGTAGGCATCGCGCAACATGCAAATTCCACCTCCGCTCCAGTGTCTTAGCCAGCCAGAAAAGACAAGAGCGGGCGAAGGAGGCAGCCAGATCTCCCGGGAGTCTGGCACGATTGGCGATGATACCACTGGCACTGTCGGGCTCAACCAGTTCAAACTCTGAGTCTGTAAGCACTCTTCAGAGAGTTATCCACGAGAAATTCTGACAGCTCAACGATTACTGCACCTTGCTAGAAAATACCGCCTATTTATCGTATGTCAGTAGCCCGCTCAAAACCCGTTGTTCCGTGCCCATCGTTATGGTCAAATACTGGCAGGCATCAAACACTGGCTAGCAAAGTATCTATTAGTCACGGTACCGGCGCAGAGCAGCAGTCTAGTGCTGATAATGATGATAGGCTTGACTCAAATGCATTCGAGGGTGATTCTGCTTTGGGTGTGTCCTGTTTGAGTCACCCGCTGAGATGGTCAACTAATAGCTCACTCATTCTGCATTTCGCTCATCAGAAGACCCTCCGCGCCCTCAGAGACGAATACCAAGAGATTTTCAGGATGTTCCTCTTCCCGAGGACGACACCAATAGCTCGTATGATGTTGATACTTCGCCTATTCTAAATCCAGCCTTGCCTCAGTCTAGAATCCAGAGAGTCCTATTAACATTACGTGACGCCCTCCAAACGCCCTTCAATTCTCTTGGAATTTGCCGACTGTACCCCCGTCGCCCATCGTTTGAGCCGGATAAATTCGTATCGTCCTCGCTACTTTCGACCACATGTCCAACAGCCACGCAAGAGGCTGAATCAGACACCCTCCCACCTCCATACCCTTTTCATAACATGACGATCTATCGACTCATGTCGTGGATGAATTCTGGCAGCAATAAGAAATCCGAGCTTGAAGTCGCTCGTCTCGTCAAGGAAGTGATGCTAGCGGAGGACTTTGACGCAAAGCACCTGGAGAACTTCTCAGTGAGGGGAAGTTTACGGAAATTGGACAACGTTCACAGCGGGAGCAAGGTCGAGTTTCCAGATGACTGGAACCATACCACTATCACCATCAAAATTCCTACAAAATCGAAGGAGGAGGATGAGCGACTTTTTTCTGTTCCAGGGTTTCATTTTCGCCCCCTCATCAACGTAATTCGGTCCGCTTTCTCTGATATCCAGGCGAGTGCGTTTCATCTTTCGCCATTCAAGCGTCTGTGGAAGGATCCGTTAGACGGCCATCAAGAGCGAATCTTCGACGAGCTGTATACCTCCGACTCTTGGCTGGATGCCCAAGATGAACTGCAAAAGCTCCCAAGAGAGCCCGGATGTGCACTAGAACGGGTGATTGCTGGTCTCATGTTTTTTTCGGATGCTACGCACTTAGCAAATTTCGGAACGGCGAAGGCCTGGCCTCTCTATATGTACTTTGGAAACCTCACGAAGTATGCTCGCTCTGCTCCAAAGTCTGGCGCATGTCACATTGTCGGATTTCTACCTTCGGCGAGTTCTCCTACTTTGCTCTTGAGTATCGATATTGAAAATATTGTCTATCAGCTACCTGATAAGATTAAAGATGTTTTCAGCGCTTTGCCGCGTATATCCAAGAGCGGCATGGCTGCTCTTTACACCCACTGCAGACGCGAATTATTTCATGGATGCTGGGACATCTTACTAGACGAAGGCTTTCTTCATGCATACCACCATGGTATTGTATTGAAATGTGCTGACGGTGTGTTGCGTAGGATATTTCCTCGAATATTCACATACTCGGCCGATTACCCCGAAAAGTGCGTTCTGTCTGTAACTGATGAACTAACTATTTGACAAGTCGCAGGGTTTTAATTGCTACTATCAAGGACATGGGCTCGTGCCCGTGTCCTCGTTGTCTCACACCGAAGAGCATGTTTACTTCTCTTGGTCTCCTCAAGGACATGCGGAGCCGGATATCCAATCTTCGAGTCTACGTCACGACTAACGTTGTCAGGGCACGAGAATTTATTTATCGAGGGGGAAATACTGTGGATGGTAAGAAGGTCGAAGAAACGCTCGGCGGGGGCTCTTGGGCACCTATCCTAGTAAGTGTGAATTGTCTGGCTTTCGTGCCGGCTCACACGAGTTACTTATTTTTTTTTCAGAATAAATTTGTCGAGAGGCTAGGGGCACTGGGCCTTAACCCATTTCAGATGCTCGTTGTCGACTTGATGCACGAGTGCGAGTTAGGTACTTGGAAGGCGTTATTCACTCACCTCATTAGGATTCTGTATGCACTTCCGAATGGAAATCAGCTGGTCGCAATCGTAGACTCAAGGTAAGTGGAGTTTGCAGATTGCCTCTCGGTGTCTCTTAACAAGGCAAACTCTATCCCATCATAGATTTCGGCAGATCCCAACTTTCGGCAATGGGGTAATCAGAATGTTTGCTAATAACACGTCCGAAATGAAGAGACTCGCGGCACGAGATTTTGAAGACATCTTGCAGGTGCCTACTGCTTTACTCGACTACTTATACCTAGTTTGCTGACGGCCTCTCTTCAGTGTGCAATACCTGTCTTTGAAGGCCTGTTTCCCGCTAGCCATGACATGGTAGTGCAGTCTCTGTTGTTTAGATTCGCTCAGTGGCACGCACTCGCAAAGTTAAGAATTCATTCAGAATCAACACTCTCTTTTTTCGAGGACACGTTCAAGAAGCTCTCAAGGCAGTTGCGAAAGTTCCGTGACTTTACCTGCGCTGTATTCGACACTGTGGAATTGCCGAAAGAGAAGGCAGCTCGCCAACGAAGGGTCGCCCAGCGTGCTGGACCTAATGGTATCTCTTCAGAATCTAGCATACCAAGGGTGAAAATATTCAATTTGAGCACCTACAAATTCCACGCAATGGGAGATTACCTGCGAACCATCAAACTCTTCGGTACTACGGATTCATTCACCACCCAGATTGTAAGCATCATCTCCTATCCTCAAGGATACTTCGAAAGTGACTTTATTGGCTAGGGAGAGCTGGCCCATAGGGCCCTTAAAGCGTTTTATCCACTAACTAGCAAAGTGGATACTCCAGCACAGCTAGCAAAGCACGAACACAGACGTCGGGTACTACGGCGAGCTGCGGAAGCAGCAGGTATCTCCTCCTCAAACCAACAATCACCGGCTGATACTCATGCTTCGTCATTGTCCAACGACCATCATTTCATCGCGATCAATGGCAACAATCCGGTGTCTTTGTTCACATTCCTCCGGGAGCACGACGGCGACCCAGCTACCAAGGTAAAACTAGGATTTCTTTCCAGCTGGTTGTTGATTCGCTTATGATGTTTTTCAGGACTTTATTCCGAAACTTAAGGATCACCTTTTGTATAGGCTAAAGAAATTAGATGTCACTCATTGTGACCGCACGTTCACAGATGAGGAACGAAACTCGCTCATTATTCCTAACAACACAATCTATTCGGTCCAGACAATGCAAATATACTATACTACCTATGATATGAGGCGCGAATACGATACTGTTAACCCCAGGACACATGCAGACGTCATGGTACTTTCAGGAGAAACCTCACCGAGTCACCCATACTGGTATGCTCGTGTGCTAGGTATCTATCACCTGAACGTGTGGCTCGAAGGGGTTTGTCGAACCGAGAAACAGCACATCGACGTTCTGTACGTTCGATGGCTTGCACCATTAATATCTTCGGACTACGAGTCGGGCATACAGCACGCTCGCCTTCCCAAATTGGCCTTTGTGGAGGAATCGGACCACGATGCATTTGGATTTCTTAATCCAAACCAAGTGATTCGCGGAGCTCACCTGATTCCTGCCTTTGCGTCAGGGCGCGGTGTAAGTTCACTTCGCTACGGGAAATCATTGGGGCGTCCCAAAGAGGAATTGACTGACTGGGAAGCATATTACGTCGGAATGTGAGTGTAATGTGTCTTCTTCCTGCTTAATGTCTCTTACCTGTTCGAGCTAGTTTTGTCGATCGGGATATGTTCCTGCGTTATACTTCCCTAGGTGTAGGACACCCGGTGGCCTTGCGGAAGATTGTAAGAGACTGTTTTGGTCTCGAGGCAGCTGCACTGGCATTGGAAGCTATGGACGTCGATGATGGCCTTGAAGGAGAGGGAGACGAAGGAGAGGGAGACGAAGGAGAGGGAGACGAAGGAGAGGGAGACGAAGGAGAGGGAGACGAAGGAGAGGGAGACGAAGGAGAGGAAGACGAAGGAGAGCCTGAGGAAGACGCAGAGGAGTTTGATGACTCGGATGAGCCTAATGACCTCTCATTTTGAGATAGGAAATATTTTTCCGACATGTCACGTCGATCTGATATAATATGTTCTTTGCTAGCGCACCAATCTTACTCTCCAATTGATTCTCTGTTGCGTTACATCAGTAAAAGTGCAGAGCGACCCGTTTGACTTGATTTTAGAACATCCAGGCCAGCATCAGGTAAGCTATCTGGTGACCAGATTCAGATAGCGACCCAGACACAAGTTAAATAGAACAAAAAAATCGACGTTTTTAATGTGTCAATGACAGTGATAGAACTTGAGACTTGGCAAATCTCAGTAACAACTTCAACATAGATTTACCATTAAACCATACTGTCTTTAGTTTTTCTCGAATCAAACTTCATTTCAGCTTCAAAACTCATTCTGTTGGGTGTTAGATCTGTGGGAAAATTCGTGGTTTGCTGATTAGTACAGAAAATGTATGGTACACACGTGCCTGAGCTCGAGTGTGGGAAGACTCAGACATGGCACACCGGATCCGACATCGATGAGCGACAAACTTCAACTTATAGTCGGAAGGTAGTAATGTCCCTTGCGCACGGCGTGGCTGTATTGGCCATCATGATCTCCTGGATTTGAATTCAGGTAAGACTTCTCAAGCTGTAATTCTGCTCGCCTCACAGTAAGACAGATTCTTTATCGCAGGGAGTTGGATGCACGGAGGCGCAAGAACTTCAAACCTTGCCCAGTGTGGGAAGAACCAGACATGGCACACCGGATCCATCGATGAGCGACAATCTTCAACTTTAGTCGGAAGGTAGTAATGTCGTCCCTTGCACACGGCGTGGCTGTATTGGCCATCATGATCTCCTGGATTTGAATTCAGGTAAGACTTCTCAAGCTGTAATTCTGCACGCCTCACAGTAAGACAGATTCTTTATCGCAGGGAGTTGAATGCACGGAGGCGCACGAACCTCAAACCTTGCCCACGACTCAGAGAGTCGTGAGATGAACTCCCGTCTATCAATCACATCGTATCAGCGCTATACAGGTGGTCCCGCAAGAAACATACGAGCCCTGCTGACGCTCAAATGTACACTATTTGCGTGGGCATTGAATCAATTCTCTACTGGCATTTTCATGGTCGACTCCTTTGAATTGAATGCCCCCAGGCAGGCATATCGCAAGATGCTAATTGATCTTTACGATTCTTTGTCGGGAGAGGAACGCCTTGCGCTGATCGCAGACATTTACACCCGTGGGGGGTAGGATGAAGAACCTCGGAAAGCTTTGAAGAACCTTCTTCGAAAACTCAAGGAGGAAGAGGACATCCATCTCCTCATTGACTGTGAGCATAACAGCAAAGCTGCCAATGGCTTCATGGCTGAGTTTCGCGACCCTGCTTATCGAGATCAGTGACAAGTGCTCTGTTGGGCGTAATGATTCTTAGAGAACCCAGCGCAAGTTATGGTCTTGATGGTTCTTATGACTTGCATGATGTTGGTATTTGGTCCGTGTCAGGGCTTGCATCCACGACCGCACAAATACTTTCACTGTCTGCTAGAATTCGTAAGGTCCGTTTATCGTTTATGTATCAAAACCATGTAACTTACCCGGTAATTTGGAGCACAGTCTCGAGAAGCCGAAGCTGTTAATTATGGTGAGCGGTCTAATCTTTATAGTTGATTTATACCTCATTACGTTGCGGGGCTCCAAGGCCATCTTTACTCTGTCTGCTAGAATTCGTAAGGTCCGTTTATCGTTTATGTATCAAAACCATGTAGCTTACCCGGTAATCTGGAGCACGGTCTCGAGAAGCCGAAGCTGTTAATCACGGTGAGCGGTCTAATCTTTATAGTTGATTTATACCTCATTATGTTGCAGGGCTCCAAGGCCATTTTTACTTCTCCCTCCTCTACAGATAAAGCCGATTGTGACGGTGATGGCGTTGATATCATCGAACGCTCCCGGAGACAATTAGATCAACCGAAAGTGAAAATTTGTGTTACCCCTATGATGATTATATGAGGTAATCCTCGCGCGATAGCGTTCCCCTCATGTTCGAAGTTATTCAGATGGAAAATAGAGTGTTCCCCTTACGTGTTGCTGCCAAGATACAGGTGTGGTCTCCGTGCATTTTTTTCGAGATCTGAATTTGTTTTAGGCTGTTTCTCGCATGTGCTGTCTGGGAGCAGATTTTGACCGAGAGCACAGGATAGTCGGGACATCTCCGAAATCAACAGCTTCAATCGCAAGTGTTACGTTTTCGCCATGGACGAGCACGAGAACTTTAAGGGTATTGCCGTCGTTTGCCACAGTCAAATGAAGTGACTGTGACAGTCATATATCACACAACATACTAGTTCACCGTCGCGCACTCAATCAAACAACGACGCACGATGGATGTCGAAATAGACTCAGAACATACCAGTATGAACATTGATCAAGCCGGAGATGGTCATCCAAGTCCAGTAAGTTCGCTTCTATCTTACCGCGAGTCTACTTCGTTCTGATATTCACGACTGCAGGGAAATATACTTCAAAATCGTGTACTTGAAGATATCCATCTGATGGACATCGACACAGATGATCTAAGTCTAGTTAGTTCATTTTCATCTTGCCACGCTTCTAATTTATCTGATATTCACGACTGTAGGGAGATATTATTCGAATTGATGTACTTGAAGACGACCCGATGGACATCGACGAAGCATGGGGAGGCGATATTGCGATGGACAACGATGAAGCCCAGGTAGGCAATCACTCGTCTAGTTGGTTTAAATTCGTTCTAATTTTTTATTATTGCAGGAAGATATAGTCTACGGTGAAAACTATTCTATGGACGTCGATGACAATGGAGGTGAACAAGATATTGTACGTTGTTATATCTTTTTGTCCTTTTCATTCGTTCTAATTTTCTCCACCCCAGAAAGATATAGATATTGGCGACGCGAACGAAGGGGATTTCATGGAGGTTGATGACGCCATCATCATTATCTCGTAGAGAAAGACCGGGCGGGTGTAGTACTACACGATAAGAGAAGCGGCAAGTTATATCCCAATTATGCGCTACTAATGTTTCGAAATCCAACCACGACGTCGCGTACTTATCCCTCGGACAACAAACAAAAAATGAACTATGCTTTCTAAGCAGTGTGTGTTCTCAGTCCTCTGCACGAGCCGGGTGGCGCCAATCTCCACAAATTTCCTCAGGGACGGCAGTGGCCAGGCTTAGCGTCACCTCATCAGCAGCCCGCGCAGCTTAACGAAGGGACGCCGAGCCCTCATATTACACCGGGCAATCTACCAATGCGCACACCGTCTGCTAATGGTATGCGAACCGCGAATCGTGCCGGGAGCATCAATGTTCCTCCGCAGGTCGGTCAATTGCTACCAAACCAATATGTCATGTCGCCCCATATGCAGCACAACAGCCCATCTCCACTCCCGTCGTCTATCCCACTACCTTCCACCTGCTCCCACTCCTCAGCATCGCCAGGCAGCACGCTTCTCAGCCGTCTATTCCACCGCAACCGCAGCCTCTCCAGTGCTCGTGCTACATCACTGTCCTCTCCTCTCGACTCGTATCCCTTTTCGCACGTTGGACGTAGCTATCGTATCTCATCTCCTCTTTCCTTTGCTACTTCATCTTCGTCATTTGATATCACTGTCCTCTCCTCTCGACTCATATCCCTTTTCGCACGTTGAACCTAGCTATCGTATCTCATCTCCTCTTTCCTTTGCTACTTCATCTTCGTCGTTTGATATCAATATCTTCTCCTCTCGACTCATCCCTTTTCGCACGTTGAACCTAGGTATCGTATCTCATCTCCTCTTTCCTTTGCTACTTCATCTTCGTCATTTGATATCACTATCCTCTCCTCTCAACTCATATCCCTTTTCACACGTTAAACCTAGCTATCGTATCTCATCTCCTCTTTCCTTTCCTACTTCATCTTCGTCATTTGATATTACTTGTCCAAATCATTGATATGTCTAGGTACGTCTACTCACATGTCGACTCGGTATATCCATATGTTGATGATGCCTCCCGCATTTAGTGCCTCATACCACAATCTTCAGATGTCGTTGGATAGGTTGGTGTTCACTCTCGAGTCGGATGACGCAGTTCACCTTATGATTTCTTAGCTCTATCCTTCCGTATCCTGAACCCAGAATCGAACCCGAAGCCAATGCCAACATGGTCTTAGAAAACGTCCAAGAGTTTGCTCATCCCAATGATGTAGCCGCCATGCAGGCCGAGTATGTATTTCTACTTCAAAACATCTACCCGAACTAATGTTTCTTAGTCAGTCTATCCTTCCGTATCCTGAACCCAGAATCGAACCCGAAGCCAATACCAACATGGTCTTGGAAAACGTCCAAGAGTTTGCTCATCCCAATGATGTAGCCGCCATGCAGGCTGAGTATGTGTTTTCACTTTAAAAAATCTACCTGAACTAACGTCTTTTGGCAGATGGGCTCAGGCCTGTGCTGAATATGAATACCTAAAGGCGCATCAGTGGTACGTGCCACCAACCGAGTGCCAACTATTTCTCATTTATTTTTTTCCAGGTCTTCAGCGGCATTGCAGGTGGTCGGAGGCAATCGCCATACCGCTGAATCCGAGGAAGATAGTTCCAATTCATCTTCCGCGTTAACCACTCGCAAACGCAGATGCTTGGATGACGACGACGAAGAAATCAGAGAGGGGAAGTTTGGTTTTTACAGACTAGCGGACGCCACTGCCGTGATCATGTCTATGCCCGTTCACGACCCGAAGCCGGTAGATACCAGCAGCCGCAGGACTCATGATTTCCACGGTAATGTTCTTCGAACAAGGACATTCGGGGTGATGGAACTCGACGATTCCTACGCTAAGCGCTCCGTCACTATTAGGACCGAACTACCCGCAGGGATGACTTGCGTACGAGCATGCGGTTGGACGAACCAGCCCTGCGGGCTGTTTGTAGAAATGGACCAGGCCCACATCGCATATCACCTGTTGCACTGGCACGGTGTACAACCCACAGACACGGCTGTCTGCAAATTCGAGGATTGCTCAAGATCAGAGGCAATGCTCAGTTTGGGCCGTCACATTGAGAGCGTCCACTATACTATGTCTTACGAATGCCCTTATTGCGGAGGGTGGCATTCGAGATCAGATTCTTCGTATCGGCACCAAGCGACATGTGGACCGCTCCTTGAAAGCAAGGACCGTGCTAAGAAGGGATGTCGCAAGTTCACTCTTCAAAACCCGAAGAAATTGGTCTATGGATATATCGTTCCTGCCCGCAATGCGACATAGTCTAGCATACAGCTGTACGTCCCCCTTTGCCTTTATCTATCGCTGCTGCTAACTTCCTGTTGCCGTCATCTAGTATTTGCTGTGATTCTTCACGAAGTTTTGCTTTTTCTATGATTACAATTGTTTCTTTTGCTCGTATACATATATTTGGCCGAATCATACTTCCATGCTGTCGTCTTCTCGCAGTTTACGTTCTTCCTTTCGCTTATCTCTCGAACGCCTGTCGTGGTACCGTTTTGTCAGCTTAAAAGCATGTGGCGTCGGTCTGAATGTAAGCACAACTCACCTGCCTTTTGAATCTCCTGAACGTTACTTCAAACGCAAAATAACAATACATGAGAGAGAAAACTGTCAAAGTGAAGTCCTGCATCGTAACGTCAAAGTCACGAGATTAACCTGAAATCTCCTGATAACGTATAAAGTATTGAGTGAAGTATCGGTTGTCCCCTACTGGTTTTCACGGCGCCATGGGACGGATTTGTTGTGAAATCGCAGGGAATTAGACACATGCCGGCTGGTGCCAAAGGTACTTACCACCAGAATGTATTAGATAAGGTTGTAATTTAAAACGTAAATGAAGCAAAACGACAATGTTCAAAATAATTGGTACAAGTACGCAATTAACCTGCATCGGCTGTGGTGGAGGAACGTCACAACTTTGTCATGGAGTGCTCATGTTACTCTGGATTCGTTGTGATCGATGGCAATGTATGTACGACTCAAATCTTTTATGGTATAGATAATGATATTTAGCAGGGGCAAAATTCTAGCCTTCTGTAGTTCCCATGGCCACCATATCAAGGAGTCATCAATTCACTGATGGGAGAGCACAGTCAGAGTCAAAGTGACAGCTAGGTACAAATACCTTCTGTGGGTGCACGAAGAGGTACGGTTTCTCGCTGTTATGTGATGAGTCATCATTTGTGTACTTCTTCGCCGCTCCCAATCACCAAACGTGCTGCTCAAGCATTCAACCACGCTCATATTCGAGATGCACAAACATTGGACGAGAGTCAATCAATCTCCCATCGAGGACTACCGACTAATCCCATGTGACCACCAACTAACCATACCATCAACTACTCGTCTTCATACATCTACAGAGCATCCATTTCCCCATCTACCACGATACTGAACCTCGCCAACTCGCCTCCCCACAAATAGTTTCTTCATTCTTGGGTTCGCCCTTCCAGAACGCGGAGCATAACAGGTTTCCAATGGATGATTATGCGCAGTCGACGGCGAAACTAGGCTCAGCGCTCTTGCACAAACCCAACACAGTATCATTATTCTGTTTCTATCTACAACCCCATACAAGAAACAATGCCATTTATTTATTCGCTACCTTCCATCCTAACAGCATACAAGATACACGATGGATTAAGCATAGCGTGCGTTTACATCAGAGTGTCACTGCCCTTACTGTAATATCGTTCTCACTCCTGTAATAGTAGGAACTCGGCTGAACGGCGTTCAGATCATCAATCTTTTATAGCATAAGTTGAAAGCTTCTGGATCCCGGTTGTAGTAATGGAGCTATACTCTCTTAACTCGTTCTTTTCTAATGACGTGCCAATCTGTGCCAACATACCGGCACTTCAAGTTATTGCACACAAAAGCCAACGCTACAGTGAGGCTCGTCCATCAACTTTTACGAAATAAGCCCATGCACAACAAATCAGGCTTCATGCTGCAATCAGCGCGCCCAAGTCTTCTTTTTTCATGTCTTCTCTCAGCGCTGTTTGAATCTAGGAATGTCATTGTATCTATCAATCAGCGATTCTCAACTAGGCTATCTCTGGCTGTGCAAGCTGATGTCCGCACTCCACGATACAGATCGAAGATGCGCTCATCATTGTTGGTAACCTTATGATACGAAAGCACAATAACCGAGGCAGAGAGCAAGAAGGTGCGCACGAAGCGACAGATGGCCCGAGGGGGAGGAGAAGGGATAGGAGGCATTGAGATATGTACTTATACACGGGTAGGATGTGAGTTATGTGTTTGCTCCCCTACTATTTGTCGTGGTCTATCTTTGATCTGGTCTTGGCATGCCGATACAATTGCTATCTTTTACGATGTTATGTAAAAGGTTCCCTCGTCGAAATGTTTCATGTCCAACATTTACGTTGAGTCCCTGGATCTTTGGTCGATCAAGGCAGGGATAGTCATTATCTTTCAACCTCATTTTGGCGATCCAAGCGCTGGATGGTGGTTATATGCTATCACCATACGTCTACCAAGTTCGTCTCTCATCCACACCCATTCTCCACCAATATGGCCATAGTTTCCAATGATCCCACTTGGTGGCCGACCATCAATGCGTGTCGTTTTTCCAGTTATTTTGCAGGTTCGTGGAGAGCAGTCGGATGTCGAAGCTGATGTCTCAATCTGAGCTTGACTACGGTTTTGCAGTTGCCGCCTTCGTTGCAGTAACATATGATTGTGGTGAGCATGATAACATTAAAGGAGTTCTGATAGCTTACAAGAGTTTTTCAGCACTAACATTTGGACAAGAGGTATGTCAATACTATCACCGGAACCCGTCTTGCTAATAATCCTTTTGTAGGTCGAATTGGTCTGGGTGAGTACAGTCTCATGTCAAAGGAACATGCGTGAAAGTACACTTGATTACAGAGACAACGGTGGTCGCTCATGACAGTGATGTATCTCAGTGTATGTAGCTTGTTTGTCGTAGGCTAGTTGCCATTTTGTGCTGACTTGAAAGTATCCTAGGTGCGCTACCTTGGAATCCTATCTGCTGCGTATGTTCGGAAGACTAAATATTTGACGTTGTGCTAATCGTCTATCTCTTATAATCAGTCTGTTCATGGTTGGTATGTCTCCTTAGTATATTCACTGTTTTCTCTTCTTCTGACCAACGACATTCAGGCAATGTTCCGACCATCTCGCTGACAGATACAGTGAGCCTTCTGTATAGATGTCTGCCATTCTCCTCAGATTGACTGCAGCAGTGGGTGTGATTCTTTACTGACTTCTCAGTCCACTAATGGCTTCCACGCTATACTACCAAAGATGTGAGTCTGTTTGGAGTTGTGTGCTACCTGAGCCTGGTCACTGATCCGATTTGTCAGGCTGGATGATGTACACTATATTCAATTGGACGGGTGTTGTGGTATTTATGATGCTGTGGGGTGAGCTTTGCACTTGCGAGACCTTAGTGATATTGGAATGACTAAAACATGTTACAAGTCATCATCATCACTCGGTTGCATGCCATGTATCAACAATCCAGAAAGATACTGATATTTCTCGTTGTCACCTGCCTGGCAATCGACACTTTTGATGGAGTGGCAATCGTAATGTCAACGATGCATACTTCAGGAGGTACGCTCAATTCTAAATGAAAACGAACGTGCATAGGGCTCATTGATAGATACCAGAGGAACTCATTCTCTCCGGCACCTACCAGTGCACAATTGGCTCTTCAGGAGATACCCTAGTCCTGGATTCTGTTACTTGGATACTCTGCATTGTTTGGGAGGTACTCACACTATGTCTCGCAGTCTGGATTGCGGTAAAACACTTCCGTGAACTGCGATTACGAGCGGCAGGAGGGATTATGGGGGACTGTTTTACGGTGTTGATGAAAACTCATGTGCTTTACTTTGCGAGGTAATTACGTATTGTGATTATTGTCCTTGTTTCCACTGAAGGGTTGGACATGATAGCTTTGTTGCTGTCTCTTGCTTCCAGCTCATCATTGAATTCTTTCAAACATCATCAAGGGTATGTTAATCTTTCACTCACCTCTACATGTGACCACGATCTATCATTTATATAGAGCCAATATCTCCTAGAAGATCAGACTTTGTCTGGCATCTCTCAGATTTTGGAGGTCGTGCAGATGTTCGTGCTAGGACCACGCCTGATCCTTGGCGTCCGAGAATATCACGCTAAACTCGTGGCTGACTCCGACGCAGCAACCGGCATGACCTCAATCGCCTTTCAAGAGCGTGTGCATATATCGACCGGCAGTAGTGTGTAATGCTCGGTGAAGTTGACGCAAACCATTGTCGACGTCTAGTGCTTGCAGGGAGCACGGGAATTTATTTATTTTTGTTTTGTCTCTATTCCGAGCCTCGTTGTGGTGCTCAAGTAGTTATTTAGTGTCACAAAATATATGTCAAGGAAACGTAGGTTTAGGCGATATTTTCATCGCAGTATTTATTCGATTCGTTTACTATAGGTCTTGACATCGACAATGCTTCAACCAATGTCCTGGATATCTCTACTGTACCAATGAAGGAAAGCAGCACCCAGAACGGGAAAGTCGAAGAGCGAGAGATGTTTATAGGCGATGTCGCCGGAACGTCATATACAAGTTTCTATTTGCTCCTGCTTCTCATCTTTGAGGACAATTCGTGACCCACCTCTCGTCGTATCGGAAGCACTGTGGGATATTGACTTTGTAATATGGTGTAGCCGTCTTGTAGCATATATAGGTATCATGCTTTTTCAGGCTTCATGAGCGCAGGCACGGACAGTAGTGCGCGCATGTAAGCCAGTTGGCATGAGTCAAGAATGGGAGGTTAAACATCGAAATTGAATGATGGCATGGTGTAGTATATGAATGAGTTGTGGACGTCTGATACGGACCACTGGATAGGCGGATTGGTGATTGCGGGCTTTGTTGATCATGCGGCAAGGCCCTCGACATCCTCCTCACGTACTTCAACATTGCTTCGGTTAACTTAAGCATTGGGCCAAAAAGCGAAGGTGATGCGTCTGGCAGGTTAACCCACCGCAAAGCTGCATTGATACATTCCGGAAAGCCTTGTGTGGCATGTCCTGATGCTAGTCTGAAGTTCTCTACAGCGAGTGACAAATCAGCAAGGTCGTGTAGAATCCGGTAACGAGACAAATAGGCTTCCTGCAGCCTCATGTAGCTGAAATACCTGTCCTGGTGCAGTGAAGACAAAGCTGACAATGACTGTTGGCAAAGAGTAATGTCCTCCTCGACATCTTCATTCTTCTGAGTTTGCGTGAAACGAGAACAGAGCACCGAGCTCAAATTGTGAAGAGTTACATGGCGCTGTGGAAGGTCAAGCCTTCTTAACCGAATGGATTCGCGATACAAACCAATAGCCTCGTTAAGGTCCTCACTAACGTGCGATTTGCGATATCTAGTGTCGAGCGCGGCGGCAAGGTTGTTGAGCGTGGTGTCATGACATGGATGCCTAGGTGGGTGCAACGTCAGTGCCTCGCGATAGAGGCTGATAGCTCAGGTGATGTCATCAATGTCGCCACGTTTGTTGAAACGGGCGATGAGGGCAAGCCCTAGGATGTTTAATGAGTAAACGCGATATTGGTGCCCAGCAGTGCAGCACCTCTTCATGCAAAGGGATAGCCTCATTGAGGTCATTAGGTTTGCCTTGATGATGGAAGCGTGACGTGAGTGAAGAGGCCAAGTTGTTCAGGTAGGTATCGCGGTCAGCATGTACCTCGAGGCACAGAGACACGGCCTTACGACCAAGTTGTATGCTCGTGTCAAGATCATCGATACTGCAGTGCTGATTGATCAGCACGGCAGCATCGATGATCAAGCTCATTGAGGGCTCTGGGACGGAGTTGATGGCCCAGAGGACAGAGCTCTAGGACGACTCTTCGAAGGTGGATACCTTCATCGGATGCGTCTGTTGGAAGATCGTTGCATTCGTCGATCACATAATTGACGCCATTGCCTGCCGCGATGTTAGGAAGGTATGTGTCCTCTGGACAGAGAGGCAGTAGTTCATGATAGAGTTGGGCGGCTTCACGGATGTCGGTAGCAGTACTTTTCTCGATGTAGTGCCAAGTCAGTGCTTCGGTAAGATTATATAGAGATAAGGGATGATCGGGATGGTGCTGCGGACGCGGGCGTCGCGGAAGAGGGAAGTGGTGGCATCGATGTCTTCGAGATCATTTCGGATGTAGCCTAACAGGCGGACCCACCCGAGGTTGGTGAGAGCCGTTGCATGATGTGGATGGCTGACCGGACACTGGTCCAGAACAAACTGAAAATGCTCTACAGCGTTGTTCAGGTGAGAGACTGTCTTGCTCGTCACGTATGCGGTAAATTGTGCGTGGCCCGCATCTGTGTCTCGAGCAATCTTGCAGTCTACGAGAGGCTGCAGTTGCGTTCTGTCAGCAAAAGCTAAAGGACAGATACCAGCGTCACTCACATCAAACAGTGCGTCGTCCTGATCGTCGCAAGCATGTACGATATGACCTTCGGCTCGATGGAAGGGTGAACACCACGCACAGGTGGGAAGGCTACATCTACATCTACAGGACGTTAGTCTATGTGCATGAATAAGAAGCGAATCACTCACCGAATAGCTCATGTCCATGATTGAGTAGCTCATCTCATGACATTTGAAGTCTTCCAACGACCTCAGCGACGCCTAGCATTCGACCAAGCCCATAAGATGCTCTGATCTCCACCGACAACGCAGGTGAGGCATATGATGATGTATGAACCAAAGATCAGTTCTTGCATAGCGTCGAAAAGTCTGCATGAGCTTTACAAAGTGACAGAATTTCCCCAAGCTACAGATTTATCAGACGATAAGACACTGATAGCTGATTTCTAACGCCTACGGGAGTTGACATCGACGGACATGTAGATGCCAGCGGGAATGTGCCCGGAAGGAACTCAGATATTCTTTCCGTTGATGACTGTAGATAGTGTGTCAGGGTGATGACTGATACGAAGGTAGTTCGGAGGGACTCACCTTCAAGTCTGATATATCGTTCTTCTAGGCCACTCCGTGTGATTGTGGGACGAAACAAACGACGAATAACACGCAGCATCTGAAATTGAGATAGGTTCAAAATGAGCAGTAGGAGAAGGCGGAGGGTGGGTGGAATGAGTCAGACTGTGGATGGAGTTTGGCTGAGAGAGAAGAGGTTGAGGGTTCAGGCCATGCTGCACGTGTATTTCCATGTTGTCTAGGGCTGGAGTATGATAGATGCTGGTATGATTGCACTAGACGCTGGGAATGGAAATCACCGACCAGGAAGCACTACTTGGGGATACAAGTGCTGTATTTGTGACATGAAGGCCGTGATCCTTCAGCCGAGACCCAGCGCCTCTGTGGAGTCGGGGGAATTTGAAGGAATCCAGGGTGCTAACGTCTGTGAATAGCACACGAAACATAACACAGCTTGTTGACGTGCTTCAAAACGGTGAAAGATACGCACCCAGGAATGGACATGCAGGCACTAGCACTGTTGATAGTGCAGGAGTCGAGCATCTGTTGCTTGAGGTCAGGCTGCGGACATGATAGCGAGGTCGAGCTTAATCTTTTGATGCAGGAAGTATGCGGCCATTGAAGATGTTGTCGAATTTCGAATTTCGAACGTGCATGCAAGAAGTAGTGATACTAAGAACATTAATTTAAGAAGTGGATATTCGAAGACATTTGAAGTGCGCTGTATTTTGTTATGAGAATAGATGTAGACGAGAATTCAGGCACGCACAAGTGATAAAGCGTTTCAAACAAAGCACCAGTCGTTCTGAGCAGAACAGCTGGAGCGTGACTAGTACGAACAAACCACCAGGTCGGTGGGCACTATAGGTAGGTTTTGAAAGTGACAGAAGTGATTGCGGATGACTGAGTAGGTGGTGTCGGTGAGGGTCGAGGCTGAAAATTACAAGTCGAGGATGTGTGGAAGCTCACATTTTTCCACGCGTTTTTGAACCAGAGTTGCGGCCTGCGCCGATGCGCAAGCTATCTACAACCAAACTGTACATCGAACAGCGCAAATTAAAAGTCCTACTCACCTTCTTCTGGCAGGTCGTCACACCATGTTTTGCAGTCTGGAATGCGATAAAGCACTTCCGTGAACTGCGACAACATTTGGCAGGAGGGATTATAAGGGACTGTTTCATGGTGTTGATGGAAACTCACGTGGTTTAATTTGCGAGGTATTTGGAAAGTGCGTGCGGGAGTACTCTGGGTCGTAGTGGCACTCTAAGAGATTCGAGGTTATCGAAGAAGGGAGTGTCCCATGGTCTTTGACTCGAGTGTGCTGCAAGGTGAATTAAGTCATGAGAAGATTGTATGCATGGGAGGCAAACACATACCATTCAGACGATTTCAGGCACCTTTCAAACTCCGTGCTTCGCCTGTCAAGCTTTCGATCGATCACTGGACTGGACTCTATGCTCTCTAGTTCGCACTAAGGCTGTTTGTTCCCAAATGCCCATGCCATCATAAACCAGCTGACGACTAGTGCGATATTGTATGTTATTCATACGGTCCACACCCGGGTACGCCAACATCCAAATCGAAGTAAGTACTTAGTCCTTAGCCATGGCATCCCACTCTTTCAAAGCCTAACCAAGGCCACCTGATGAAATCGTACAGCTGCTCTACGTTTGTTCACAGCACATCTACGTTCACGGTGAGCGTCCCATCCTTTTTCAATTGTTTTTTGCTAAGCAAACCCATACAGAACCGGCTTTGTATAATCTGTTAGCATGCATGGGCTCTAACGCCACAAGAAATCTCAAGTCTCGAATATTGATCGTCAGTCGGTGTCGGTGTGGTCCCCGGTGTCGGTATAGTAGCTGGTTCATGCAAAATATAGAGAGCACGTTCAATCTACATTCCCACTCAGGCTACCCTATGGATGTGTGGGTCAACAGGAGGGCATCAATTGCATGATGAATCCAGTGTGGCACGGATTGGATCGGGTTTCATTTGAATGAGCGTTGATGGTGTGCAGTGGAAGCTGTATGACCTGGTGAGTTATTCCCTCAACTTCTTCAAATCTCCAACTTTATGATGGTGTGCCAACGAAATGTTATCGCCTTCAGCTATTTATGGATAGACAGAGTTGTACTTGAGTAGTTGGGAAATCTAGTAGGGGACAAGGGAAAGATATCGAGTATGAGGGTGAGTCCGTACCTTTGTACAGTGGAATAGACAATCTAAAATGGTTCATAGTACCATTCTCCGTCAAGCGGTGGGGTACTGGTGCTCCCCAGTGAAAGCCGACGAGAATGATAGATCGAAAATAGTTAGTACTGCTACTACTAGTATTAGTAGTTAGTAGTACTACTATATAAGGCTGTAGGTTGCTATGATCATCGCTGCACATCACTACGCTGCTGTAAGATGCTGTAAGCTGCCACGGTAGCTGTGCTAAATTTGGTGTTTTGCTGATGCTTGCCAGTGTAGGCCCAAGAAGCGATCCGTCCTTCGGTTTTCTTAGAGGTGCCTCTATTCTTCTTCCAACAACAAACATCTCGTCACATCTGAGATTCCCAGTGACTTCGTGAACCAAGGGCTGCCTGGAGAGCCTGCTTCACAGGTATTTTCGTCAGATACTTCGACTGTCTTCTCTAATTTCGGCGGTCCCGCAGGTTCAGGCTGTTTCTTCTGGCAAGGAGGAAGGTCCTGATACTCAGTTAGTTGACGCTGAACTTTAGGGTGCCTGTGATAGTGCACAAAGCATGGTATTACTCGGGAAACATGTGACTTTCGTGGCATCCGTCGCCGACAATGCCCCAGCGGGTCTTGATGCCACGGGTGATTTTGAGACGACATATCTCCAACCCCTAAAGATTATCGATGGTGTCCCTGAGAAGATCGCAGATGTATGAGCTATTCTTGTCTATTTGGCGTGAACTCATCAAGTTGTATAGATACATCCTTACGCAAAGATGGCGTTGGGCGTGCTGTCTGCTGCATCCAAAGTATGTCTGGTTTCTCCCAGAGTGCGGTCTCCTGCTCAGAAGTCATGACTCTCCCTAGATTATAGTCGCTCAAGCAGAGTGCGACCAATCAATCTATAGTCTTCTCAAGAAATTGGCCGAAGTTTATCGCATCATGACTCGAGATGACAATCCTCGCAAGATTGAATCGATGCGCGGTACCGTTGGTTCAATCGTTCAGCAGACTTATGAGTGTGCCCGTTTCATCAGGGACTACTCGGAAACAAAAAGCTTCTGTGCGTCGCCAAGCTATGGCACTTCGTGCATGAATCTCATACTTTCATCACAGGGAAGAGACTCGGGAAAAACGTTTTGTCGGAAACTAACGACATCATCAAACGGTACAGCGACACTTTGGACCACCTTATGCAGCAATTCTGGGACCAAGTCGATCGGGACGTGGCCGTCTTCGTCCAACGTACGGGTAAGGAGTCTGATGTGCTTTCGTCTTTGCATTGACTCATACCCTTAAAGGTGAAACACTCGATCTCAGCGGCATGATTTATGCAGGGGGCGCAGGAGTAGTCACTGCGAAGCAATGTCTGTCAGGCACTCGCACGGACATTCTCTCCCAAATCACCAAGTGGATCAACAACAGCGAAGATTCTGTTCCGCGTGTAATGTGGCTATCCGGCCCTGCAGGCAAGAGCATATCAGCCATCGCGCACACGATTGCCCACTGGTTCAAGGAAACGGGAGGTCTCTGTTCATGTTTTTGTTTCGATCGGCACAGAGAAGGAGATCGTCGCCATGAAAAGATTTTCTCCACCATCGCGCGCAATCTCGCTGATCGCGATCCAGGGATCAGACGAGCGTTAGCGGATGCAGTCGAGAATGCTACCTCGCTCAAGAATACTACGGACATTATCCAGCAGTGGCGCGAGCTTCTCGTGGGACCGCTGGAGAAGTTCCCTGCATCAAGCGTGGGGCCTGTCTTGATCGTGATAGATGCGCTGGACGAGAGCGGCGGAATAGAGACGCGGCAGGACCTTCTCCGCATACTTGCCGGTAAACTTGAGAACAAAAAGGTTCCCCAAATCACAGAACTTCCTTCGAACTTTCGGATTCTCGTCACCTCTCGCCCGCTTCCCGATATCGAAAAGGGATTCGAAGGCGTCGATCATATTTTACGGTTGTCACCTCATGTCGCGATTCAGGCCTTCGTATCTGAGGAGCTGAAAGAGCTATCAGAATTTCAGGACACACATCTTACAATCCTCACTGCAAAATCCGACGGACTTTTCGAGCGGGCGCGTCTCGCGTGCACGTACATCAAGGAACCCTATTTTGGCCTATCCCCAATGGATTGCTTCAATACTATGGTGAACCGCAGTCCTGGGGAGCGGAACAACTTGTTGTATGATATTTATCGGCTTTTTTTAGAAGAAATTATCCCAAGGCATAAGTATACAAAATTTCAGTACCAGCAACTAATAGCGAGATTTCGTTCCGTGATGGGACAGATATTTGCCGCAGTCGAACCCCTTCCTCTAGTCTCACTGCAAGCTATGCGACACCATTTCCCGGAGGACCACGACCATTATGAAGTAGGTGTGGTGATAAAGCATATGGGAGGCCTCTTCAGCGGCACCACCGACCCATTTACCCCCATCCGACCCCTTCACGCATCTTTCCACGACTTCCTGACAGACAAATCATCTAGCGGAGCCTTTTTCGTCGAAGTGTCCAAGGTACAGCGCGACCTTGCATTTGCGTCGCTACGGGTGATGGAACATGGCCTTCGCTTCAACATCTGTAATTTGAAGTCATCTTACCTCCCTAATTCCCAAGACACGGAGCTGCCTGAACGAGTCAAAACATACATTTCCCCACATTTGTCCTATTCCTGTCGATATTGGGCTACACATGTTCAGACAACGGATTTTGACGATGAGCTCGCAAAGGAAATAAGATCACTCTTCGACGACGAGCGACTGATGTTCTGGATCGAAGCACTCGGACTTCTCAATGCAATCAGTGGTGCAGTTATGCTCCCACTCGTTGCCAAGTGGCTGAAGGTGAGCATATGCCTATGAGGCAGGGTCTGACGAACAGCTTATACATATATACAGAACCATTCTGGATACGAAGATTTGCGGTCCGCCATGATGGATGTACAAAGATTCATGCAAGTGTTTGGCGACATGATTTTGCGGAGCACACCTCATCTGTATCTATCGGCACTCCCGTTCTCACCCGTCAACTCTACGATAGCTACCAAATGTACTGCTAAGTTCCCGAATAGCCTTCGTCTGGAATCCGGCCGCGATTTGAACTGGACGGTTGTTCAGGCCATAATCAGGGGGCACACTAACGCGGTTATGTCAGTCTCGTTCTCACTGGATGGTACTCGTATTGCGTCTGGTTCATCGGATAAGACCGTGCGGCTATGGAATGCAGCGATGGGACAGCCATTGTGTGAGCCCTTGAAGGGGCACACTAACACGGTTTTGTCAGTCTCGTTCTCACTGGATGGTACTCGTATCGCGTCTGGTTCATGGGATAAGACCGTGCGGCTGTGGAATGCAGCAACGGGACAGCCATTTGGTGAGCCCTTGAAGGGGCACACTGGCGCGGTTCTGTCAGTCTCGTTCTCACCGGATGGTACTCGCATCGCGTCTGGTTCGTTGGATAAGACCGTGCGGCTGTGGAATGCAGCGACAGGACAGCCATTGGGTGAGCCTTTGAAGGGGCACACTAGCTGGGTTTACTCAGTCTCATTCTCATCGGATGGTACGCGCATCGCGTCTGGTTCATTGGATAAGACCGTGCGGCTGTGGAATGCAGCGACGGGACGGCCATTGGGTGAGCCCTTCAAGGGGCACACTGGCGCACTTCGGTCAGTCTCGTTCTCACCGGATGGTACTCGCATCGCGTCTGGTTCATTAGATAAGACCGTGCGGCTGTGGAATGCAGCGACAGGACAGCCATTGTGTGAGCCCTTGAAGGGGCACACTGGCGCAGTTCGGTCAGTCTCGTTCTCACTGGATGGTACTCATATCGCGTCTGGTTCGGAGGATAGGACCGTGCGGCTGTGGAATGCAACAACAGGACGGCCATTGGGTGAGCCCTTGAAGGGCCACACTGGCGCGGTTCTGTCAGTCTCGTTCTCACCGGATGGTACTCGCATCGCGTCTGGTTCGGAGGATAAAACCTTACGGCTTATGAAGGTGCTGCCATCCCCCGCGTCCACAGAACCGGACCCCTCTGCATCTCCACTGCATCGAAGTACCCCATCTCCCACTCAAGACAGCCGTATCGCCCCAACCAACACTTGTAACCATCCCCCCATTTCCTTCTCACCCTGCCTAAAACACGCCCTGCCCAACCCAGCTCACTTGCTCGAACCCACCTCTGATCATCATTCCAATTCAACCCCTTTCTTGCTGCAGCCCGATGGATGGATCATGGGACCCAGACATGAGCTCCTTTTCTGGGTACCTCCCGCTTCCCGACACCTGTCTATTCTCCTGACACTGCAATGGTGATTCCGAGAGGAGGCGCTGAGCTTGATTTGAGCTGCATGGCACATGGGGCGCGCTGGTCGAGTTGCCGAAACGCGTGAGTTTTTAATCTTTAGCATCTGTCCTCGCAGTTTCTAACATCAATCCCTCCAGCTCCACGTAACGATGATTTTATTGCTGCAATGTTGAGTGTACCATTTGATTCTATGATTCCCTTCCTATGTGTATTTAGCACCGATCCTGAATTTATGTTGTCCGACTGAACGATGCACTGAACAGCAGACTGCAATGTTGCTGCTGATTCGTAGCGAAAACTAATTTCATCAGACGCTCTTGGTCATCATACTGATGTGTCACAGGTGCTTCAGTATTCCTGATCTTGCCACCGTCAGTCTCGATCAAAGTGTATGCGATGAAGTGGCTGCAGCACCGCACATACAGAGACATAATCAGGACGCGCTGGTCGACTCATTCTGACGAGATCTTTGAACTCAATAGCTCCGTGCGTTAGACTGGTGCGGCTGACAATGTGCCCGCCTCTTGTAGACGGAAGCTGATGTGGCCTCAATCTGATGATGATGCTACCTGCGACAAAATTAGTACTGGCATGTCGTCCCAGCTTCCCACCTACTTGCACCAAGTGATGAGTGGAATATATCTTGAAGACGAGTGTCAGACTGCCGACATATGTTTATAGGGTAAGTAATAACATACTATCAATTATGTAACTCGAGTAGGCCTCCATTCCAACATGACCCACCATGTGTCTCATCCGAGAATTCCACCGATCAAGGTCTTGTTACGCCTGGTGGACGAAGAACACCGGGAGCATCCATCGATCTCAATAGGGAGTTGGAAGGTTGAATGATAGTGTTATCGCGGAAGAGCAAAGTCAGTCAAAGTCATAATCTGAGAGCACCTTCCATGGGTGCATGAACTTCGAAGAGGTACGGTTTCTCGCCATTATGTGATGAGTCATCCTTTTTGTTTCAGGCACTCGCTCTCCTCGCTTCCTCCCAATCACCAAACGCGCTGCTCAAGCGTTCAACTATGCTCGTATTCAAGATGCACAAGTATCGGACGAGAGACAAATATCGCACCGAGGGCTACCAACTAATCAACCATATCATCAATCACCCGTCTTCATACAATATATCTGCCGCAGAGCGTCCATCTCCCCATTAATACCACGCTGCAGAATCTCGCTAACTTACCACCCTACAAATAGCTTCTCTATTCTTGGGTTCGCTCCTCCGGAACGTGGAGCATACTGAACATGTTTCCAATGTATTATATGGTGCATTGTGCGTGGTCGACGGCGAAACTTCAGCGCTCTTGCACAAACCCAACATACCCAGGCTATTGCTATTCCGTTTCTATCCACAACTCTACGCAAAAAACCATGGAAGTTATTTAGTCCCCACCTTCCATCCTAACAACGTACAAGACTTAGATACATCAATATGATGCATTGAGCGTAGCGTGCGTTTACATCAGAGTGGCACTGCCCTTACTGTCTCACCCTGTGATATTGCAACTAGGTTGACTCAGAACCCAGCTGGCCGGTACTCATCAAAAGTACGATCATCAATCTTCCATGGCATAATTTGAAGTTTCCTGCAATGGTTGTAAGAACCATGCCCGGATCTTGGCCTCTCTCATTTCTGTTTGTAGTCTTATGTTCACCGCACATTAATCAAGGCCATGAATCAGGCTGTGATGTTTGATGTATCCACATCCCATCAGCCGCACGCTGCAAATTGAGTGCGGTGTGTCTTCTATTAGATTCCGCACTTACCATCCTAATGATATGATAGGCCGATGACTGGCAAGAAGGTGCGCATATGCTTAAGACGCGGATTATTCATTGAAAGGTCTGTACAGGTAAGTAATATGTCTGGTTCTCCCTTTTTTATACATCGAACGTCTCTGCCATATCAATACAAGCTCCTCTTACTGAATAACTCCGGATGTCTTGTCGTGCTCGGGAACTGTCGACGCTCATCGAGATTCATCGATACAGCAAGCTATTGCGAAGGGTCGCATCACGCCTAGAATACCTTTGTAAGACCAAATTTTGCATCGGTTTTCATTTGAATAAGCGGTGCATTCAACATTGGCAACTTGTACAGCTACTCGCTCCAGTTATTCTTTTCTGATGGCATGGCAACCTGTGCCAACAGGATGCTACTGCCGACCAAAGGGACTCACTATCTCCGAGTTTTGCTGTACAAACTGATGGCCTGTCAGCACAGCACGGTGCACCAATTCCGTGATGTAGATCGGAGATTTTGCGCTCATCATTGTTGGCAGATACGAAAGGCCGATAACTGAGTACTGAGGTCCAGAGCAAGATGTTTGCTTCGTATATCCCCTGCTATTTGTCATGGTTTATTTTTAGTTTAGTCTTGGCATCCCGACATGGAATTTGCTCTGCATGTATCTTTTGTGGTGCGTGTAAAGTGTTGAACCTGCCCGTCAAAGTGACTCATTATTCCTCAATTTCATTTTGGTGATTCAAGCACCGGGTGGTGGTATATAGGCTATCGCCATACGCTCACAAAATTCACCTCTCACCCACACCCATTCTCTACCAATATGACCATAGTCTTAAATGACCCTGCTTGGTGGCCGATCATCAATGCAAACTATTTTTACAGTTATTTTGTAGGTTCGTATAGAGCAGTCGAATGTTGAAGCCGATGTCTCAATCTAACTAGTTGCCGCCTTTGTTGGAGCGACGTATGATTGGGGTGAGCACGATGATATTAAAGCATTGCTGATATCTTACAAGTATTTTCAGCACTTACATTGGGACAAGAGGTATGTCGATGCCTACGACCGGAGCAGCCATCTCGCTAACAATCATTTTATAGGTCGAATTAATCTGGGTAAGTAGAGTCTCGTAATAGAGGAAACACACATCAAAATACTTACACTCAATCACAGAGGCAACGGTGGTCCCTAATGACATTTTTGTATCTCTGTGTATGTAGCTTGTTTGTTGCAGTTTCCATGTCATGCTGACTTGAAAGTATTCTAGTCGCGCTACCTCGGAATCTTATCTGCTGGGTATGTTCGAAAGGCTAAACAATTAATGTCGAACTGATCGTTTATATCGCATAACCAGCGTGACCTTGCTGGGTATGTCTCCTTAGTACTTTCACTGTCTTCGTTTTTTTCTGACTAACGGGATACAGTCATTGTTCCGACCATCCCACTGACGGATACAGTGAGTCTTCTGCACAGATGCCTGCTATTCCCCTCTGATGAAACGTGGTTCTCTGTAGGAGTGAGTGTGGTTCTTTACTAACTTCTTGGTTCATTAATGACAGTCATGCTATCCTGCCACAGATGTGAGTCTGTTTGGAGTGTGTGCCACCCGAGGTTGGTCACTGACTGGATTCATCAGGCTGGATTATGTACGTCGTACGGAATTGGACGGGTATTGTGATATTTGCAATGCTGTGGGGTGAGCTTTGCACTTGCGAAACCTCAGTGATATTGACTCGACTGAACCATGCTGCAAGTCATCATCATCACTCGGTTGTATGCCATGTATCAAGGATCCAGAAAGATCCAGATATTTCTCGTTGTCACCTGCCTGGCTGTCACCATTTATAACGGAGTGGAGGCCGTCCTGATGACGATACACGCTTTAGAGGGTACGTTTAATTGTGGATAAAAACAAACATACATGGGACTCAATGATGAATACCAGAGGAATTCATTCTCTCCGGCACGTATCAGTGCACGATTACCTATACAACAGATACCCTGATTCTTAATTCTGTTGCTTGGACACTCTCCCTTATGTGGGAGGTCCTCGCGCTGTGTCTCGCAGCCTGGATTGCCGTAAAACACTTCCGTGAACTGCCACAACATTCGGCAGGAGGGATTATGGAGGACTGTTTCGCGGTGTTGATGAAAACTCACGTGCTTTACTTTGTGAGGTAAGCTCGTATTGTGATTATCGTTTCTTTTTCCCCTACTGAACGGTAGAACGTGGTAGCTTTGTTGGTGTTTCTTGCTTTCAGCTCATTGTTAATTTATCTCCAACAATTTCATCGGTATGCCAATCTCTCGCCTTATCTCTTCATACGCTCACGATTCGTAATTTCTACAGTTCCAAAATCCCATGGAAAGTCTGACTTTTTATGGCTTGATTCAGATTCTGGACGTCGTGCAGATGTTTGTGATGGGACCACGCCTGATCCTTGGCGTTCGGGAATTTAACGCTAAGCTCGTGGCTGATTCTGACGCAGCAACTGTCATGAGCTCAGTCGCTTTCCAGGAGCGCGTGCACATATCGACTGGCAATGGTGTATAATACACAAGACGCTGATGGTTGTCTGGTGCTCTGCAGGAAGCAGGAAAATTCGTGTTTTGTCTCAAATACAAGCTTCATTGCAGTGCTTGTATAGTTATTTGATTTCACGAAGTAGATTTCAAGGAGACGGGCTTGGGCAGTACTTTGTAGTAGTATGTATTCGAATCATTCGCTATAGGTTCTGGCATTAACAATTATTTATTCATGCTTTAACTAATATCTTGGATATCCCTACTGTACTGACGAAAGCATTGCAGCAGTGTACTGAATGGGAAAGTCGAGTGACCAACGATACTGGCATCAACTGCCTGTCTTCATACATCCCCAGAACCTCGCCAACTCACCTCCCTACAAATAGCTTAACCCCACACTGCAACAAACAGTGCATGTTATCTAATCCCCACCTTCCATCCTAACAGTATACAAGATACACCGATTGCGCGATGGATTTAGCGTAGCGTGCGTTTAGATCAGAGTGGCACTGCCCTTACCATCTCACCCCTATGATAGGCCGCCTTGATCTGAAACTCAACTGACCAGCGCTCAGATCATCAATCTTTCATAGCATAATTTAAAGGCTTGCTGCTAAGAACGATGCCCGGGTCTTTGCCTCTCTCATTTCTGTTTGTAGTCGAGTGATGGTGTTGTATTCACCGTACATCAATCATGGACTGTGCATCCACTGCCACATCCTATCAACCGCACGCTGCAAATCGAGTGTGGTGTCTTGTATCAGATTCCGCACCTATTATCTATTGGCATCGATGCTTGTGAGATTACTAAGGTGGAGGGCGGGAAGTGTGCATATGCTTACTAGTAAGATGCGGATTATCCGTTAATGAAAGGGCTGTACATGTACAGGTAACCTTTGTTTTACACATCCAACATCTCTGGCATGTCGACATAATTATACTCCTCTTGTTGGAGATCTTGTTGTGCTTGCGGACTGCTGATGCTTGTCGAGAATCATCGAGACAACAAGCTTTTCCAAAGGGTCGCGACTAGTTCCTATAGCCAAGTTTTGCATCGTTTTCATTTGAATCAGCGGTACATTACATAATATTGGCAATCGCAATTCAAATTACAACTACTCACTCCACTCGTTTGCTTCCAACATGTGCCAACAGAATGTCACTGCCTTCGGTACTTCTTAAAAGCTTAAGGGTCCTGCTGAGGCTCAGCACTCATAAATCAACTTTTACGGAATTACCCTACAATCTGAAGAACAACAAGTCAGGCTTGATGTAGTCATCTGCGGCAGCGCGCCCGAGTCTTCTTTATCCATGTCCTCTTTCAGCGCTGCTTGAATCTAGAAATGACATTCAAGTTGTATCCATCAACCGGGGATTCTCAACTAGGCCACTTCGAGTCTGGCTGTGCATACTGATGGGCCCTGTCAGCACTGCATCAACTCCACGATGCAGATCAAAAAATTTGCGCTCGTCGTGGTTGGCGGCCTTGTGATACGAAAGCCTGATAGTAACCAAGGCAAAGAGAAAGAAGGCGTGCTCGAAGTAATAGATGGCCTGAGGACGAGGAGAAGGGATGGAAGGTATTGAGATATGTGCTCACACGTGGGTAAAACGTAAGTTATCTTCTGCTTCATACTGTCTGTCATGGGTTTATTTTTAGTCTAGCCTTGGCATCTTTCTATGTATCTTTTATGGTGTCATGTCAGGTGTTCCGCCCGTCGAAATGATTCATCATTCCTCAATTTCATTTTGGTGATACAAGCACTGGATGGTAGTATATATGCTATCGCCATGGCCATAGTTCACCAAGTTCACCTCACCCACACCCAATATGACCATAGTCTCGAATGATCCCATTTGGTGGCCGTCCATCAATGAATATCATTATTCCAGCTATTTTGCAGGTTCGTGGAAACCACTTAGATGTTGAAGCTGACTCAATCTAACCTTGGCTGCGGTTTCGCAGTTGCCGCCTTTGTTGTTGTGGCGCATGATTGGGGTGAGCATGATGATACTAAAGGACTGCTGATATCTTACAAGTACTCTAAGCACTTACATTCGTACTAGAGGTATGACAATGTTATCACCGAAGCAGCCACCTCTCTGAGAATGGTTTTATAGGTCGAATTGGTTTGGGTGAGTAGTGTTTCATGTCAGACGACTCGGAACACATGAAAATACGCTTAATTACAGAGGCAGCGCTGGTCCCTAATGACAGTTCTGTATCTCGGTGTATGTGGCTCGTTTGTCGTGGTCTCCAAGTTGCACTGACTTGAAAGTATCTTAGGTGCGCTACCTTGGAATCTTATATGCTGCGTATGTTCGAAGGGGTAAATAATTGATGTCGTGCTAATCGTCCATCTCTCATAATCAGCCTGGTCATGCTTCGTATGTCTCCCTAGTTCATTCGCTGTCTTTGCTTCTTCTGACCAATGGCATATAGTCGGTGTTTCGACCATCTCGCTGACAGATGCAGTGAGTCTTCTGCTGCACAGATACCTACTATTCCCTTTTACTTAACCGTGGTGCCTTGTAGGAGTGGGTGTGGTTCTTTATCAATTTCTTGGTTCACTAATGACTCCCACGCTATACTTTCACAGATGTGAGTCTGTTTGGAGTGTGCTACCCGAGGCTGATCACTGACCGGATTCGTCAGGCTGGATTTTGTACATCGTATGGAATTGGACGGGTGTTGTGGTAATTTTGGTGTTGTGGGGTGAGCCACTTGCGAGACCTCAGTGATATTGACTTGACTGAAACATGCTGCAAGTCATTATCATCACTCGGTTACATGCCATGTATCAACGATCCAGAAAGATCTTGATATTTCTCACTGTCACCTTCCTGGCTGTCAACATTGTCAACGGAGTGGCAGCCGTAATAGCAACGATGCATTCTTCAGGCGGTACGTTTAATTGTGGATAAAACCAACGTGCATGTGGTTCATTGATGAATACCAGAGGAACTCATTCTATCTGGCACCTATCAGTGTGCAATCGGCGTTGCGGAACATAGCCTGATTCTGACTTCTGTTGCTTGGATACTCTCCCTTGTGTGGGAGGTCCTCGCGCTGTATCTCGCAGTCTGGATTGCGGTAAAACACTTCCGTGAACTGCGACAACATTCGACAGGAGGGGTTATGGAGGACTGTTTCACGGTGTTGATGAAAACTCATGTGCTTTACTTTGCGAGGTAAGTTCAAATTGTGATTATTATTCCTTCTTTTCCAATGAAGGGTCGGACGTGGTAGCTTTGTTGCTGTTTCTTGCTTCGATATCATTGTCGATTTATCTCCAACAGCCTTGACAACGGTATGTCAATCTCTCACTTACCTCTTCATGCAACCACGATTCATCATTTCTATAGGATCGATTTTCCCTGGAAAGTCAGACTTTTTTAGGCTTGCTTCAGATTTTCGAGGTTGCGCAGATGTTTGTGCTGGGACCACGCCTGATCCTTAGCGTTCGAGAATTTAACGCTCAACTCGTGGCCGACTCTGACGCAGCAACCCACATGACCTCAATCGCTTTCCAAGAGCGTGTGCATGTGTCGACTGGTAGTAGTGTGTAATGCTCGGTGAAGTTAACAGTTGTCTAGTGCTTTTCAGGGAACGCAGCGAAATCTATTTTTATCTCCACTCTAAACCTCGTTGCGGTGCTCAAGTAGTTATTTTGTGTCACGAGGTAGATTCAAAAGAAACAGGCTTGGGCAATACTTTTGTCGTAGTATGTATTCGATTCATTTGCTATAGGTCCTGACATCTACAATATTTAAGCACGAGATACCGCCGGCTCGGGCGCAATTGTGTCCACCATGTCATGCTGTGTCGCTGCACGTTGATAGTTTCGTCTCCTTTGTGTTTCCTATTTGCTCTTCTTTCATTCACTACTATGGCGACGTCCGCTTCATTTCATGGAGTTATTGCAAAACGCAAGTCAGTATCAGATAACTTTCGGCGATACGACGGATTCATTGCTACTCCAGAACTTGGAGACATTCATGTCAATGTGTTCACATCACGACTGACAAGAATCCGCAGTCTTATTTTAGTTTGGACAGCTTAAAAGAAGCAGAGCACGCTGAATTGAACGGACCAGGGAACATGCCTGATTATCTCGCAATGTTGACTCACCCTGGAGTGCCTCCTCCGAATCGCCTAGATCTGGAACCAAATTGCATTTGCGCCGTTCAACGGAACATATCAGACTTCTCTATACACGTGAAAGCCGCTACATCCCACGCATCAACTTCTCACACTGTTCATTGTGGACAGTAAGCCGAAGGCAATTTCCGCTGCGCGCAGCGTATGCAACCACATTCAATGGTTGCCAAGGACTTACGCTGGCGCGCACAGCACTTGACCTGTGGACCAATCCGTTTGCTCGCGGCCAATTATATACAGTGTTGTCCAGGGTGAGGACGCGGAGAGATACGCTGTGTTTGTTTGCAGAGACGAACGAAGAGTAGGACTGTGCGAATATCACGTTTCCTCACTTGCTACTGTAAATACAATTTGTCGTCGAAGAGAAGACCGAAGGCGTGTCCTTGTTAACAATTATTTATTGATGTTCCAATCAATATAAAGTCGAGGAGCGAGATATATTTATAGGCGATGTCGTCGGAACGTGAGGGTGCAAATTTCAATTTATTCTTATTCTCATCCTCGATGACAACTCGTGACTCACCTCTGGCCACCTTGTAGCGTATATGGGTAGTACTAAACGTCTACCTGCCGTTACAATAATACTATCATTTGTGGCGTTCTCCGTCAATTGGTGGGGACCAGACTTGTCCAGGGCCATCGTTGGTGAGTAGTACAGTACTGTGATACTGGCCGTATTCGTCACAATTTTGTGCAGCATCAAGATCATCACATCATGAAGGGATGGACAAACCCGCTGCATGAATGCATAACATGATCTCGTCTGGCGGACACTGAGGTAGGTTGTGGAGTTCGGAAGGATTCAAAGAGACCTTGCCCGCGACTTAATCAATCGTATAATATAGCAGCATTCTTTCTACTTGGCCTGTTGACCTCTTGCAACCAAATGCTGAGGCGGGTGCTCGATTGGCAACGCGGAACACTGCGCTTGCAATTCTCCCCGATCTATCTACCCCAGTGTTTCCGTTAAATGCAAATCACTGAGCATGCAAGAGTAAATACGGAAGACATGGTATAGGTATCTGGGGAAGCGGAGCACATCCTCTAATCATATATCCTGTGCCTGTAACAAAATTCCGAAGTTTCTTTGGCATCGTGATCATTGTAGATGGAAAACCTCAACTTTGTAAATGATGTCGGAAATAACGGTTCCAAGATTGAAAAGGATCAGTCCACCTCAAGATAATCAAGCCCACCTGCTCGCTAGTGCAGCACCAAAGGGTTGACACAGGCAGTTTCCTTGCTCACAGCACCAAAACAACAATCAATCTTCACGCCATTCTCCTCTTAGCAAGTCGTGAACGCCTCAGTAGCAAGGCCCTGTGGATCACTCCACTGTCGGGTCCCACTTCGTAGGGTTAACCAAGATACGAGGGTCGACCTGGCTGACGACAGCAGAAGCAAGCGCGTACTAGCCCTTTGGGACGACATAAATATCATCTTTGGAGGGAGCAGCGAGAACCGCAGATCAGGAAATCAGAATGAACGTAGCGCATGATGTTGTGAATAGGCGGGTGCATGTGGGGCGTCTCATGAATGACGGAATCGGGGACTGGAAGCTTGCAGAAGACCTCATGGTCCGTCGAACGGAAAAATCCATGCGAATTGTCGAAATGGTCGACTTGCTCCTGGCAAAGTGTTTCCCTATGATGACGATTAGCATGTGTGAGCTGGCGATAGCGAACGAGACTCGCTGGACTTCGATGTTCTGAGCAAGGTGAAGAAGCGTCCATGAAACGGAGGTGGGGATGGTGTGCTGTCCCGCCATGAGAAAGGCAATCATGATAGGTGCGATTTTGTGGTCACGGAGAGGTTTGCCATCACAGTATTTTAATCCATCTTGAAGACGGAGATCGTATCAGGCTCGTCCTATAGGATGCATCGTGAATATTGGTTGGATCCCACAAAAGCAAACACCTGGGCCGGATTCTCTGCATTTGCAGTTAATGTCGGTGTGATATTCGCATAGAAGAGTCCAGGTACAACTGCTCTACCAGGAGAGGCGGTGACATACTGCTGCGCAGATCGATGACGGTTGCAACGTGACCCGCAGCTGGACAGTCGAATCGAACGGCATGAAAAAACGTACTCTCCATATTAGCATCGCTAAATATTATTTTGCACCGATTTATGATGCCACCGTATGTCACTCCTCCGGCACCATTGGCTAATTTACCGTTCAAATCGTCGTGTCCCGTATTGAGCGCTGAGCTCTTCTGAGTCGCTAGACAAGTAATAACTCATCTGCCTGCGAAGAGTTAACACTGATGAAGCTGGGATACGGTCCAGCAATTTTCTGTATAATGAATACAACTGATTCTGGCACCCGACACGTTCACAATCAAGTGAACGTTGACTTTCACACCCACGTTGCAAATTAAAAATTCTGCACTTACTGCATTTTGATTAGCGTCCTCATGATACGAAAGCCCAATGACCGCGGAAGAGAGCATTATCGAATTGCTTAGAAGCAATGCACACGCAACTGCAACACCTACGTGGAGATATCACCCTTGATCTCAGTTCGGTTACCCAAGCACTGCTGGATAGGATATATACCACAATTGTTATTGTCATGCATCTACCAAGCTCGCCTCTCATCCACACCCATTTTCTCCCAATATGACCATAGTCTTGAATGATCCCACTTGGGGGCCGACCATCAGTGCACATCGTTTTTCCAGCTATTTTACAGGTTCGTGGAGAGCAGTCGGATGTTGAAGCTGATGTCTCAATCTACCTTCGCTGCCGTTCGCAGTTGCTGCCCTTGTTGTGATGACGTATGACTGGGGTGAGCATGATGATATTGAAGGGCTGCCGATATCTTACAAGTATCTTCAGCACTTACATTCGGACAGGAGGTATGTCAATGCTGTGACCGGAGCAGCCATCTCGCTAAACATGGCATTATAGGTCGAATTGATATGGGTGAGCAGAGTTTCCTGTCAGATGAACGACCATGAAAAAATACTTGATTACAGAGGCAACGATGGTCCCTCGTGACAATCATGTATCTCGGTGTATGTAGTTTGTCTGTCGCGCTTGCCATGTTGCACTGACTTGAAAGTATCCTAGGTACGCTACCTTGGAATCGTATATGTTGTGTATGTTCGGAAAGCTAAACAGTCAGTGTCGTGCTGATCGTCCATCTCTCATATTCAGCCTGTCCATCCTGAGTACGTGTCCTTAGTACATCCACTGTCTTCGCTTCTTCTGATTAACAGCATACAGTCTTTGTTCCGAAGTTCTCACTGATAAATACAGTGAGTCTTCTACACATATCCCTAATACTATTCCCCTGCAATTAACCGTGGTGCCCTATAGAAGTGGGTGTGGTTCTTTACCACTTCTTGGTTCACTAATGACTGCCACGCTATGTGGCTACAGATGTGAGTCCATTTGGAGTGTGTACTACCCGAAGTTGGTCACTGACTGGATTCGTCAGGCTCGATTATGTATGTTATAGGGACTTGTATGTATGTTGTGAGATTGGCGATGCTGTGGGGTGAGTTTGGCACTTGCGAGACCTTGGTGGTATCGACTTGACTGAAACATGCTGCAAGTCATCATCATCACTCGGTTGCATGCCATGTATCAACGATCTAGAAAGATCCTGATATTTCTCATTGTCACCTTCCTGGCTGTCAACATTTTCGAAGGAGTAGTCATCATGATGATAGCGATCCATACTTGGGGTATGCTTAATTGTGGATGACAACAAACGTACATGGGGCTCATTGATGAATACTAGATAAACTTATTCTCTCCAGCCCTTATCAGTGCTGGTTGTCCCATGCAGAAGATATCCCACTTCTATCTTTCATTTCCTTGATACTCCACGTCGTGTGGGAGGTCCTCGCACTATGTCTCGCAGTCTGGATTGCGGCAAAACACTTTCGTGAACTGCAACAACATTCGGCAGGGGGGATTATTGGAGACTATTTCATGGTATTGATGAAAACTCACATGCTTTACTCTGCGAGGTAAGATCATATTGCGATTAATGTTCCCTGTTTTCACTCAAGAGTCGGACATGGCAGCTTTGTTGCTGCTATTTTGTTCCTGTTCATTGCGTATTTTTCTCAAACATTAGCAAGGGTATGTCAATCTTTCACTTGCCTCTGCATGCAACCACGGTTCATCGTTTCTACCTGATTTATCTGATTCACAATTTAGACTTATTTTGGCTTGGCTGAAATTCTGATGGTCATGCGGATGTCTGTGCTGGGACTACGTCTGGTCCTTGGGATTCGAGCATATCACGCTAAGCTCGTGGCCGACTTTGATGCAGTAACTGCCATGACCTCGATTGCTTTCCACGAGCGCACGCACATATCGACTGGTAGTGGTGTATAACACATGAATGCTGAAGCGCTGATGGTTGTCATGTGCTCTGCAGGAAGCAGGAAAATTCGTGTCTTGTCTCAAATACAAGCTTCGTCGCAGTACTTATATAGTCGTTTGGTGTCCAAAAGTAGATTCCAACGAGACATTGACAGGGCAATATTTATTTCAAGCATTACTCACCTCTCGTCCTATCGGAAGCATAATGGGATATCGGCTTTCATCATATGTGAGAGCGTGCTGCAGAGAGCTCAGATGACGTCTCGCCATCGTACGCAGTGCTGCTGAGCATTGCCTAGCGGGGGAATGGGGGAATCTGAACATATCCAGGGTACTGAGTATCGCACAACAAACATAAAACGGACTTATCAGTGTTACGCCATTGCACACTCAGAAAGGGCCGTGCAGGCACTAGCACAAGTGATAGTGCGGGAATCGAGCATGTTATGGAGGTGATGGTGAATCCCGAGTCGATGTAGTTGATTGGCGACAAAGACCTGCCTCCGTGACGTAGCAGAACTTGGAAAGTGATTACATGGATGTGGCCGAGATGTCTTTCACCAAGCTTGATAATCATAGCATCGAAGTTATGGCCATGATTGAGGATTTTGAATTTTGAATTTGGAAAGCAAGAATGCTGCAAGTTGTGATGGTACTCCATATCTGGAGATTTGAGGGCAAAACTTGAATAAGGCAAGGTTCGACCAGTGGTCTTTGAAGGGCGCTATATTGCGAATTTTCATAAGAACATGAGAGCGATAGTTGATCGTTGCTGAGAACAACAACAACAATTGGTGGTGCGTGACTAGCACGAGCAGACCCACCAGGTTGATTGGTGCTATAGGCAGGAATGATGGGAGCATGGAGGACTGAGTAGGTGGTGAAATTGGTGAGTCGAGACTGAAGATTGCAAGTCGAAAATGTGTTATAGGATGCATGAACACAATCAATTCGCTCCGCAACCATTGCCAGTTAGTCTCCTGGGCTGACTATTTTACCCCAGCGTTTCTGTAGAAGAGGTATATTTTATGCAAGTCACCGAACATTCAAGAGTAAATACGGAAGAGGTATAGGATAGGTATCTAGGGGAAGCGGAGCACATCCTTTAATCAAATCTCCTGCGTCTGTAACAGACATTCCGAGGTTTCTTTGGCATTGTGATCATGGTCTATGGAAGGATTGTTAACAATACTCGAGAGTGATGGTGAACTGAATGGACGAACATGATAGTTGTGTTCTGGGATCTCTGTGATGCCATCCTCTAACCGAAGCTCAACTTTGCGGATGATGTTGGAAATCACAGTTCCAAGTTGCAGGTATGCGAACTATTGAAAAAATCAGCCAAACACACCTCAGCAAGCAGATAATCAAGCCCACCTGCTCGCCAATGCATCTATGCCTCCCGGCACCGAAGGGTTGGTACGGGCTCTCAGTTCCCTTACTTACAGCACCGAAACCATAATCAATCTTCTCGCCATTCTCGTCAGAGTAAGTCTTGAAAGCCTGAGCAGCAACGCCCTCGGGGTCACTCCACCGTGTTGGGTCCCACTTCGTAGGGTTAACCCAGATCAGGGGGTCAACCTGGCTGACGGCAGCAGAAGCAAGCACGTAGTAGCCCTTTGGAACAACATAAACACCATCTTTAGAGGGGGCAGCGAGAGTCGCGGGGACTGGGACATCAGAACGAACGTAGCGCATGATGCTGTGAATAGGCGGGTGCATGCGGAGCGTCTCACGAATGACGGAATCAAGGACTGGAAGCTGGCGGAAGCCCTCATATGTCATCGGACGGAAAGAGCCATCCGGGTTGCCGAAATGGTCGACTTGCTCCTGGTAAAGCGCTTCCCTATGATGACGATCAGTATGTCAGCTGCCAATAACGAACAAGGCTCACTGGACTTCGACGTTCTGAGCAAGGTGAAGAAGCGTCCATGAACCGGAGGCAGAGCTGGTGTGCTGTCCTGCCATGAGAAGGGCAATCATGATGTGCGCGATTTCATGGTCACGGAGAGGTCTGCCATCACGGTATTTCTGATCCATCAAGGCGGAGATCATGTCAGGTTCGTCCTATAGGATACATCGTGAATATTGGTTAGATCCCATCAAAGCAAACGCCTTACAGAGTGACCTGATTCCCTGCGTTTGCGGATAATGTCGGTGTAATATTCGCTCATTTTCTTGTGTGCTTTGTCCCGACGGCGATAAGATTCCAAAGGCAAGTTAGGAAACATAAAATTCAGCGGGGTGAAGCCTCCATCCAGATCGTTGTAAAGCGCAGAAAACGATTTGTCCAAACCACTCCTGACCTCCTTGCCTTGCAGAGTACGACTGGCAGTCAAAATAGTTATTTGAGCCATGACATCCGTCACGTCGAAGCGTCCCCATTCATTGATATCGTCCATTTGCCAGATGATGAATGCTTGGTCGCTGCGCATGTAGTTGTCGACTTCTTGCTCGAACATGCCCACGTACGCCCGGAAGTTCTCAGTTGAGAGGCCGACCTTAACGAACTTCTTTTGCTCCATGAATACTTCGTTGGGGACGTCGTATACGACATCTTTACCGAAGACGGGGGTCGTGAGGTGCTGTTTGTGGTTGAGAGGCATTTACGAAACCACAACAATCGCACATACCGTGTAAGCATCTTCTGCAGAGAACGCAGTCGATTTACCACCCAAGACAAAGTTGTTTCCCTTAGCACCAAGTGCGACGGTCACCTTGCGTCCAAGTAGAGTGAATGTGAAGACATCGCCGTACTGAAGAAAAGTATGAGACAAAATCATGACATGAGAGATGTCACACGACCGTACTTTTTCCCTGCACTCGAAGAAAAATTTGAGTGGGTCATCGCCGTACGCTATGGAGGACCCAACGAAAGGAACCCAGTGGAACACTTCTGGAGGTAGTGAAGGATCTCGGGGAACAACCTGGCGACATTGCGTCAGTAGACACGCAAAGTGGAGTTGCTACATGCTCACCAGCTGCTTGAGGATGTTCAGCACGAAGATGATTATTGGCGTATAGACGATTCCCAGTAGAACTGTTCTACCAGGAGAGGCGGTGAGATACTGCTGCACAGCATCAACAACGGCTGCGAAGTAGCCCGTAGCTGGGGCGGTCGAATCGAACGACATGAAGAAACAAAGTCAAGGTGCAAAGCAATGTAAATGCTCCCGCGCTGTCCAAGGAGCACTGGCAGGGTCTCACGAACGCGACTGACTTGTTTTTCAGCGCGCGTTTTTATCTTCCCAGAATAGGTTGTCGAACCACATTACGTGGCTTAGTCATCCCACCACCCGAACCAATCATATCCCGACAACTGACTTGCTTTCCGACGGAGAGAAATATGGAATGAGGTGTGTTAAATCATGCAGTGGATAATTAATTAAGCTATGGTGCATTATGACGTGTAAAAACCGAGATAAAAAGAAGCTATGCACCACATAGCTCCACCATGAACAGCGCCTTCAAACCGACCTGTATGTCCTTGACTCGCACATTCACATATTGCCCCACCGGGATATCCGTAGTCCGAGGCGTGATAATTGTTGCTGGTAGACCAAGTGATGGGATGTGGCACTGAAATACGTTCGTCAGCAAGTCGCGCTTCCTGCCAGACTCTGTGATATATGCACTGAGGGATTGCAGAGGGTCGACGCGATCACTGGGAGGGTTCGGGTGGTCAAGGAAGCGCTTGATGTACATGAGTGTCCACTGCATGCGATGACTCCGATCACTATGCTTCCAAAGCTTCTCGTACTCAAGTACTTCGGTGGCGTAGGTAGTGAGCCACCCGGGAGTGAATGGACGCGTAGATGCCTTGGGCCGAAGCAGTGCATCCTTGATCTGCCAGTGCGCAACTAGATCGTTGTACCGTCGTAGCGGTGACGTGACACGCACATAACCTTCCCCTTCTGGGATACCCATGGACCAATGCATGCCTGGCTTAAGGATATACTCGACAGGTGGAATGTGCAATTTCGTCTGGAGCAACTCCGTGTGATCCACAAATCCATCCTCATCCATTCTTGCAATTAGCCTCTCAATGTCTCTGTTGTCCTCGAGAGCTATCGGAGGCCGTGCAGAACGACGCAACATCGGCACTCCCTTTGCGGCGAACCACCGTGAAGCAACGCGAGATGCTGTTTTCATGCAGTCGGCAACAAGCAACCGCGAGCCGCGCTCCATTGTCTTCTGAGAGTACACTTGATAGGTAAGGTTAGGGAAGCCACGATAATACGAAGCGTTCCAAGCTGGTGTTGTCGGAGCGCCGCGGATTGGTTTTGCAGTAGCCACAAGAGTACCCGATGGAGCTGAGAATACGAATGGATTTAGTGTCTGGCGGTTACGCTGTCGGAACTTGCGCGTCAAGTCGTCCATAAGACGCATATTCTCCACATCTTTTGATTCTAGTACAGGTGCATGGGAGATTTCAGGGGTTTGGGGTGCTCCGAATGGGTAACCAAATTGAACACCTCCGTTTCCAAGAAGTCGATCCACACTATCATAGTCGACTCTTTTGACGTTGCGAATGAGACCGGCTTTAACATCGTAGTCGACCATGTTGCCTTCAGCGTTTATCTTGAAGCTGAATGTAAGGACAGGTTCAGGCTCTCCCTTCCGAGAATGCGAGCCCAAACTTAGTCGGTCATGGGTAAGGGAGGGAGGTAGCATAGGCCATGTCCTGTGGATGAAGTATGCAGAAGAGCCTATTCGACGTGCTGCCTCTGAGATAATATGAGTCGGTGGAAGGATAACAGTAGGGTCTGCAATGTGGACGTGAATCCAAGCCGAACCAGGCTCGTTAAGAACAGGTTCCACCGACAAGCCATCGTCCAGCTCTTCTGCGCTCACGTCGTCAATCACGTAGACTGGTAAGCTTCCGAAGTCGTGTCGCAGATGCTCGACGGGATCACGATCATAGAAGTCTTCCGGTCCTAATGGTTGCTTTCCTTTCGCCCGCGAGGGTCGCAGCAAAGACAGGCTCCTTTGGACAAGAGCGTGTTCATCTCTGGTACGCTGCGAC
The DNA here is from genome assembly GCA_016647685.1 of Suillus tomentosus. Taxonomy (NCBI): domain Eukaryota; kingdom Fungi; phylum Basidiomycota; class Agaricomycetes; order Boletales; family Suillaceae; genus Suillus; species Suillus tomentosus. The sequence continues at coordinate 272,705 of JABBWJ010000030.1, read as the reverse complement.
TCCTCGTCTAGAGTCAGGTCCAGATTCAGCTCCTTCCTCTGAGTCACGATATCCTCCCAAGGGGCCATCTCCCCCATCTCTATCAGGAACTGCCGCAGACACACGTCGTCCACCATCTTATAATCATGCAAACCAATTCTCTTGATGATGGATGTGACCACTCCGGAAAAGGGATCAATACAAGTGTTACGCGTCCTGCGTAATGCAAGGTGCAAGACATCAAGGATGGTGCGATCGTCTGTGGAAAATGTGACATCCTTTACGACAACTCTGCTCGGAGGCTCATCCCAAGACTCGTTAGCCTTCTCTCTGGCAGTAAGAATGAGGCCGCGAGCTTTCTCGATAAACGCCTCCAGTTCCGGACTCCTTTGCCGCACCATATCCACAACTCTCTGCAGTTTAACAACATGGTTTTCTGGCCGCACGTCGTACGTGAGCGCAAGTCTCTGAGACTGCATGTGCGGCACAAACTCGATAGGGCGACCCATGATATATTTATGCGTTGCGAAAAGAGTCGGCCAGCTCTCCGGTCTATAATCGCACACCAGCTTCGCAGCCTGTGAAAGACTGACGGACCCCCACTCGTCTGGGTGCTTCGCCCGCACGTGGGGATATAGCGCTGCGTTCTTCCTCCCAATAACCATGAATGCCTTGTTTATTTCTCTCTCAGCCTCCCGTAGGTACTTCAGGATTTCAACCCGCGCATTAGTCTCTGTGCGGTCCATTGGGGTTGCGCTGGTGCCTGCGCGGAGGGCAAGGTCCCTGTCAGCTATGCGAGGAACCTCGATGTACACATCTGACTCGACATGCTGAATGACTTCGCCTGTACTGATCAGGGAGAGATGCCACATGCGGCCGCTCATATACGAATGGCCCAAGACTACACCATGTGCATATATGGAACTCCTGCAATATCATAAGTCATCGAGAACAAGAAAACAAATGACGCATAAACTCACCTTCTGACCTCAACAAGCGATCCAACCTCTATATTAGAAACTGACGAAGCGTCCCCTGGTTCTACCCCAGAGTCACCGTCTTCTACATCATTTGCGAAGATAGCTTGCGTTTCTGTCATGGGTGGCTTCGGCTTCACCATCTCCAGCAGACGCATTTCGTCGCCTCGTAACGTCTTTGTGTGCTTCCATGGACGTTTGGGAGTGAATTTGGTGCCAGCGGCAACACGGACAAGCTTATCCGTTAGCTTGGCTGCTGCAGCGAGCTCACCGGGCGGTAGCTTTCGAAATCGATGATTGGAGGTATTTGAATCATTGTTCTTTATTGGCGTAGGTATCGAATATGATTTTATTGGCTGGACATTGGACCGGATGTCTGTAAGCAGTTGGCCGGCGCGACGATGCATGAAAGGATACGGAAGAAAATGCACTTGTGGCTGTGCAAAAAGTTAACACCGAAAATGACTGAAAATGAAATGGTCAGATGATCAAACTCAAGCTTTGTTCGATACTATCAATTCATTGAATTTCATTATTCCCTTCGTCGCTCATCATCATGTTCAAACGAGTCGAGAAGAAGCGCAAAAAGCTGGAAGAAGAGGAAGAACTAGGAATTGATGAAGATATGAAGGGGTTCATGGGGTTCAACGACACCGATTCGGATGAATCTGCATCAGACTCGGATTCTGGCTCTGACGAGCACTCGGACGTTCAATCGGGTGAAGAGGACCTGGAGGAAGCTGGATATGAAGACGGAGACGAAATGGAGGAGGATGATGCGAGCGATGATGAAGAAGAAACTCCCATCTTGCTATCAGAAGCATTGAGGGACCCCATTTATATCGTGTCGCTCGACCCAGATGTCCGAGCTTGTATATTATGCAAGGGCAAGGTCATCAAGGGCACTCAAATGTCGACAGTCCACAAAGCATCTACTGTATGTCCCTTTCTCTGAGCATACAACTGAAAAAAGACAGAGGTTCAGGCTGCCGCAGGCTCATGTACGACGTTTCGAGCGTTTCAAGACCTTCGCAGCGAAAAGTGATCCCCAGAGTGACGCTTGGAAAATTGCAAGGACAGTACAAAAGGAGGCGTCGAATCCTACTGCTACTCAGAGTCGTCCTGATACCGGATTGTCGAAGCGCGCTCTCAAAAGAGTGAGTGGTGTATCACGCTATTTTTCGAGGTGGATTTTCTTAATGCCAGGATTTTCAGTCAGCGAAGCAAGCATCAATAAAAGAGAAGCGAATCCTTCACAATAAGCTTCGTGCCAAGGCAAAGGCAAAAAAGGCCGCCGAAAAGGTTTCATCATCCCAGGATGCAGCAGAGAAAGAATCACCAGCAAGCAAGACGCTTGAGAAACAGAAGTCGCAAAAAGCTGGAGCTGCGACCGGCGACAAAAAGTTGGTGAAGAAAGGGGAGCAGAAAGCCACCGGTGCAAAAGTTCACGACGTAGAAAAGTCCGACGCCTCGCTGAGCGACAAAAGGACAGTAAAGAGAAGAGAACGGAAGCCCCCCGTTTCTGAATTTCAAAACGTAGAAAAATCCGAGCCATCGCCCCAGAAGCTATCGGAACCTCAAAAGAAAAAGCGCAAGGTGCAAAAGGATCAAGTCACAACCCCCTCTGTTCCACCGCAATCTCCAAAACGGTTGCAAGAGAAACCTCTCAGAAAATCGAAGACGCCTCGTCAAAAAGAACGGACAACAGCTAGGGCTTCTTGAGTAGGCAGGCAATATGTATCGATCAGTCCACGTCACAATAATCCCGTTAGATATGCATAGAGCTGCCAAATAAACAAGTAAAGGAACACAGTCCCAGTCATGAAGGTATAGTATATAGTGCTCTACAACAGCGACTGTAGTACTCTGTCGGTCATTGTAATGACCTAGAGGGATTCTTTCAGCAACGTTGATACACCTACCAGAAACACATACCTGATGAATATTCGGTCTGTCTTTAGGGTTAACTTTCAGCATACTATCAATCAAGTCCTTCAGCCCTTGTGAATACGCTGAGTTCGGGTGCTTATACTGAGCGTTCAGTACAGCCATGGCAATCGAGCCACCTTGCTCCGTCGTTTGGATGTTTTCAAATGGCGAGTGTGAGTATGCAAGAGCGAAGAGCGTGCATCCAAGTGACTGTGAAGGGTTAGCGAATGCGTGAACGGCAACAGGAAGATCTACCCATATGTCAACTTTCTCGTCAAGAGTAACGCCCGTTTTCACATCGAAAAGTTCTGGAGCGCGGTATGCCATGGTGCTTTGTTCCGCGGCAATATCCTGTGATATGAATGTGAGATGAAATACAATAATAGATATATACCTGCATATACCTGCTGTAGTAGCGCCAGTGATCGACTATCTATCTTTATTCTTGCTTTTATAGTACTGCCAAAGTCCATGAGTATGGGTGTGACTCCATCGTCCGCGATCATGATGTTCCTGTGGTGCAAATATCAGAGGTGCAATTGCAACATATCAACAATATTTTTACCCAGGTTTCAAGTCCCGGTGGGCATATGGAATGTGTTCGCTCTTTCCCTGAGGCACATTGCCATTTCGAGCGGTTTGAATTGCAGAAACTTCCTCATCACCGTCGAATATCACGTCCCCATCCCCCTCGACACGATGTTTTGTCATTAGGGGCATGTTTACGGACTTATCGTAAGAGTAGCCACCCTCACCGTCGCCCTCCGGTTGCGGGAAAAGCTCATCCTCTCCGTCAGAGTGGTTCTCTTCCACGCGCGAAGATGAACTTGACGAGGAAGGCTGAGGTTGAGCGGAAGAGGAGCCAGTAGTTGTGTGGTAATCATGCATGGCGCGCACGGCTTCGCATGTCCCCTTGAACAGCCGAATCATATCTTGCTCGGGAAAGTGCTTCCCATTCACGACGTTGAGGTTGATAGCGTCTTGAAGGTTCCCGCGCTTTATCCCAAAAGGTCTACGGGTGTTCCATAGTAAAGCACGCCTAAACATACCTGGTACAACGGCAGGAAGAGGTAGACAATCTTGCCTTCACCTTCGGGATCTTGAACGACAGCAGAGTCCTGTGCAGTTATTCAGGAGCTACATGAAGACGATCCATTGTCACTCACAAGTATCCGGATAATGTTTCGATGTCTGAGAGCATACTTAAGACAGTACGGTAACGGTCACTAAGTTGACTTACTTGAAACGTCTGTATGCCTCTACCTCCCGCATAGCCTCCTTCACGCCCTCCGATCCAGTAGGACATCTTATCTTTTTGAGAGCGAATTGCCGCTAGATGTACACCAAGCATATGTGAAATGTTGTGAGGAACGAACTCGTGAGATCGCGTACCCCACTAATCTCGTCTTGTGCCAGATACACAAAGGAGAATCCACCTTCGCCGAGGACTTTTATGATATTAACTGAGATCATAAAACCCACGTTAGCAAGCCTGCTGGGTGCAAACGAATGTTCTAGATTCGTTGTAAAGGGTATGACTGACACGTTCGGCCATTAATTTTTACTTTGGCTGATTGCTGGCAGAGACATGAAGAAAGGGCCCAGATAGCGTCTTTTGCTTGATCCTTGAGACTGTCGAGTGCGCTGACGACCTGAGAGAAAGCCATAAAAGCAGAGGTAGGAGCGAATTTCAGCAAGTATAGTGACAAGTCACTGCGGTTCAAACTTGACTACAGTATTCAATAAACACAGCCACAGGCGTCCGTTATGCGTCTGATCTAAAAATAGCAATTAGTATGCAACTTCTTTGAAACTTTATTTTCAAGTTCAAGTGAGTACCCGTGCAAGCATGAATAAGGGGGAGGGGGCAAGACATTTTGCAGTAAAACCCAAGCTAGTAGCCGGGCGATGGAGAGTACTCCATTTCCGTACCAGTCGGCGACCACCACATGACCGGTCAAGGAGATTGATTGCCCGGGCGCTCTAGACTTCACTGTGGATCGGGAGCCTCGATCACTAAAATTTTATTTTGCAGACGGGGGCCGGATAAATAGACTTCCTTACCCGTGCCCATTCGAACTGTCCGAATATCTTGTGGATATCCACAAATTTCTTTGGTTGATTGGATTGTGAAACTCGGGCCCACTACAGGCGTCAGCCCAATAGCGCGCAACTTTGACCAGAGTCAATGATTGGTAGGGGGGACTTGCCAACTGATTATGATTTTACAGGATTACATGCAGCCAATTTACCGGAATGACATATCTGTCTGCGGAAGAGCTACACCCTATAACCGAGTCTCAACTCCTGCCATTAGTAGCATCATTACTCAGGCCACTGTGATGATGGCGTTTACATAGGACGGTGTGCTTCGTAAGTGATTCCTCATATGAACTATACTTGATGCCACCATCACCTTTGCCACCACACCTGAAATGCGTGTACAAGTACGATGGCACTGTGCAGTGAAAGCAGTACTGCGGTTGCCTGAACGAGCTTCGTAACCACAAATTACTTCAAGAGTCCCAAGACATCCGTCGTTTCCCGAGCTCCGTTGACTCCGACAAATTCAGGTGGATTGATTACCTTATGGGGCACGAGCAGCTTTCTTTCTTTTCTTATTTTTTTCCCTTCAACTTCAAAGATGCAGGTCACAGCATTCGAAAAAACAGTATATCATGGCAACGCTCACGTTTCTGCAAGTTGACAACCACCTGCTGATTGTGGGTGGCAGTCACGGTACCTCCAGTGCAAGATGCCATGATAAAGACGCCACTCTACCACCTCCCACAGAGATGTCGATCCACTGTTCCTTTTGAATCTTATCACGACATTCCACAGTACTGGCATATACAATCACAGCACGCCATTGTAAAGTTGCTGTAGATGCTTGTGGATTCTCTTGGATGCTGGTGGATGTGGAGAGCGCTTTGACGACAAGTGCTATAAAATACCTGCATAGGTGCCAAGGACAGGTAAGTTACTATCATCGTCTATCTTCTCCAAGTAAAACCATGGCTTACCCGTACCCTTTTGCATTCCCTGATGCTAGGCAAATTTCCCAAGCGTCATCTTACTCCACACTCTCCGGTGCACTTGACCCTGCACCGGCTCAGTCGACGTACCACCCCGTTCGGCCGAATGCTAGCACCTCCGATAATGTAGGACTATGCTTACAGATTTTTGTCATCCTCCTTACTCATCTCACAATTTGTAGGGAATACCAATCTCCCAGTATATACGTGCCCAGACATCGTCAAACCCGGACCTCTCAGGTGCCCTTGGCCCTGCACATGGACAATCACACCAATATATTCGGTCACAAGCCCCCGTATCTACCGTAAGTGACGCGTGTTGAGATACTGGCAATCGATTTACCTGTTATGAATTTGTAGGGGGCATCCATCTCGCCATATTCAGCTGTCCCATATACGTTAAATGGCAGCTATGGCAGCTACGAAGGGTCATCTGTGAGTCCACGTAAAATACCTGCCATTATTACTTTCTAATGTCCGAAGTCTGCTCGCTCTCCTTATCCATACCCTGAGAGGAATGTTTTGCACCCCGCCAAATACATGGCCAATATGCCACCCGCTGCGCCCAAAAAGATGTACAAGACTGTCGTTCCTTCAGGATTCCATCGGCTCCCACAGCCCGTTGTCACTGACACATCTGCGTCCCCGAAATCGTGGTGCAGGATTGGATCCCAGCACGCTGCCATCAAATTTAACAGGAAGGGTGGAGGGACGGCCTTCCGTGTTGACGAGCTGGTTGAGCTCGAAGATAAGCCAGCGGTGGAAGGAGGCCAAGATCAGGTGTTTAGTGGCATAGGAGATAGGTTTATCAAGGTTTTCATCACGGTAAGTTGAAATACCAGACAACTTTTTTGCAGTGACTAATTTCCGTTGCAGTGGCCTGGATACAGTCAATTAATTGTAGAAAGGCGGATCTGCACCGATAATGGAACTCTCAAGAGAGAGAAGTTGCTCAAGTTGTTGGCGAAGTACATCGAAGACCTCGTGCAGAATATCCACGTACGTCCAAATGTGCTCACCTTTTTTGTTGATGCTGATCAGCCTATGCAGCGCAAATCGATACATGTGGAAAAAGGATACGAGAAATACAAGGTTGAGTGGAGGCCACGTGGGGTGCCCAGTATTTGGAGAGACTGTTTGATCACTAGTCTTGTCCACGAATCGGGATCCAACTGGCAGGTGGAACTTCATGTGAAGGCTTGATGGAGACAACGTGCTGGACTCGCGTATTATTATTCCATATAGTTATATTGTACCATTGCATTGCAAGCCTGGAGCTTGCGGGTATGCTGTATAAATAAAAAAACTCCTTTGTTACGTCATGTATATTTGTGGGGCCGAGGTCATATCCTCAGCGCTCAGCGATGACCGCGGAGGCACTCATGAATCGGAGTTACCATCTGCATGCTGAGGCTGTTCCTCAATGGAAACTTTAGCACCCAAGCGAGATATTTCTGAGAACGCTGCTTTAAGTAGGTCAAGGTCTGCGTCCAAGCCCTCCGCCCGTGTCTTCATCTACAGAAAAATGAGACTACACAAAGATGCACATTGTGAATTTACACACCGCAGCTATGGTATCACTAGCTGCAATGAGCTCATGATGATGGTTGTAAACCAGAGACTGCCTATCACCATCAAGTTGTCGTATTTCTGAACATATCCGAGTCCATGATGAGCAGACGTCTCACACGATCTTGGACAACACGAACCTGTCAGTAGGTCATTCTCTCGCTTCAGCAGAGCCGACAGAGATGATGCAGTTATAAGTTGTTCGTAGTACGATTTTGCGTCAAAGGCTGCTGAATCTTAAGTAGCATGGTGAGAATCGAGCTTGAGAACTTGATGACTTTTAAAACATACCTAGATCCATGGGGTCGTCTGATCTTCCAGGTATAGGTGGTGGTGGCCCGACTCCGAGGCCATAGTGCTTCCTCAAGAGATCTCTAGCACGAGACTTTGCAAGAGGCCCTGGAGGTGTTTTTGTCCGAGGCGTTTGTCCGACACCAAGCGAGGATCGACGAGAATTGGACGGAAGTACGGTTGAAGAGCTTTGAGGAGACGTTGGTCGCAGCGGAGACGAAACCACTCTAGGAGCTGACTTCACACGTTGGGCCGTTGGGGATGTAGGTGTAGACTGTGTGGTGGACATGAGGTTGATGATGATACTCAGGCTAATACTAATTAACGATGACGCGATCACGTGCCTGTGCATCGGCAACAACTCGGACGCCGAGGCCCGAGTACTTAATTTTATCTGAAATCACTGCGGTCACTTGCAGGCATCTAGTAATAGTCAAAGCACGGCTCATGGCACAGATGCATTTGGGTTGTCGCTGACGGCGAGGGTGACCAAGATCTCTTGCGACCTTTTTAACTTGCTTGCCAGAGGGAGCCCCAACTATATAACACCAAGCTCCAACTGTGCCATCACTCGAGCCTCATTGACATTCAGGCTGGTTCAAGCACCACTCATACCACGACATGTTCTCTTCGCAAACTCCGTACTAGTGTAAACCTTCTATGGCGCATCAAGCTTTCAAGCTCCACCCTGCACGTCCGCCGGCGTGGTAATAAATCTGGTTCACATGCATCGAATGCGCGAACGTGAGTTAGGTGAGAACGCGAGAATGAGGCTAGAAGATGAATCGAGACAAGTGCGGGTGGACAGCTAGAAATATCCAGGGTATTGGTTTAAACATTGTCAGCATATATAGCAAATCACTTAACTGAATACTACGACAAAAACATATTGTCCAGACCTGGCATGTCCCCTTGATATTTACTTCGGAACACCAATAAATACACTTCATCGATACCATTACAAAAGTGGGATTAAATAAAAACAAATTTCCCTGCTCCTTTTCAGAGCACTATACAACACTGAGCATCAAACACTACTACTAGTCGATATATGCACACGCTCCTGGAAAGCGATCGAGGTCATGGCGGTCGCTGCGTCGGAATCAGCCACGACCTTAGCGTTATATTCTCGAACGCTAAGGATCAGACGTGGTCCCAGCACAAACATCTGCACGACCTCCAAAACCTGAACCAAGCCATACAAAGATTCTAGATAATTTTGGTCCTATAGAAATAATGAATCATGGTCGCACGCAGAGGTAAGTGAAAAATTGACATACTGTTGAGAGTGTTGGAGATAAATCAATAATGAGCTGGAGACAAGAAACAGCAAAGAAGCTACCATGTCCGACCCTTCAGTGGAAAAAGGAAACCATAATCACAATATGAGCTCACCTGGCAAAGTAAAGCACATGAGTTTTTACCAACACCGTGAAACAGTCCTCGATGATCCCTCTTTCCGAATGCCGTCGCAGTTCACGGAAGTGTTTTACCGCAATCCAAACTGCAAGGCACAGTGCGAGGACCTCCCACACAGTTCCGAGTATCCAACTAATGGAATCCAGAAGTAGGACATCTTCCGGATAGCCAATCGAGCACTGATAAGTGCCGGAGAGAATGAGCTCCTCTGGTATTAATAATTGAGCCCCATGCATGTTTGTTTTCATCCACGAATAAGCGTACCCCCTGAAATATGCATCGTTGATATTATGACTGCCACTCCATCGAAGATGTTGATAGCCAGGAAGGTGACAATGAGAAATATCAGGATATTTCTGGATCCTTGATACATGGCATACAACCGAGTGATGATGATGACTCGCAGCATGTTTCAGTCAAGTCAAGAACACTGAGGTCTCGCAAGTATCAAGCTTACCCCACACCATTGCAAATACCACAACACCCATCCAACTCCATACGACGTAGATAATCGTGCCTGAAAAATCCAGTCAGCAACCAGCCTCGGGTAGCGCACTCCAAACAGACTCGCATCTGTGGCAGTATAGAGTGGCGGTCATTACTAGTGAGTGAAGAAGCTAATAAAGAATCACACCCACTGCTATAAGGCATTACGGTTAATTGGAAGGGAATAACAGGCATCTGTGCAGAAAACTCACCGTATCTGTCACTGGCATCAAGGTGGTCGGAACAAAGCCTGTATATCGTCGGTCAGAAGCAGCGAAGGTAGGAATGTACTTGGGAGACATACTCAACATGTACAGGCTGATTATAAGATACAGGCGATTAGTACAACACTGATTGTTTAACTTTCGGAACATACGCAGCATATAAGAATCCAAGGTAGCGCACCTAGGATACTTTCAAGTCAGCACAATATTGCAATCACGACAAACAAGCTACATACACTGAGGTACAGAACTGTCATTAGGGACCAATGTTGTCTCTGCAATTAAGTGTCAAGTTTTCATTGCGTTCCTCTGACATGGGCATGAGACTCTACTCGCCCAGACCAATTCAACCTATAAAACCATTCTTAGCGAGATGGCTGCTCCGGTCATAGCATCGACATACCTCTTGTCCAAACGTAAGTGCTGAGAATACTTGTAAGATATCAGCAGTCTTTTAATATTATCATACTCACCCCAATCATACGTCACTCCAACGAATGCGGCAACTACGAAACCGCAGCCAAGTTTAGACTGAGCTATGAGCTTCAACATCCGACTGCTCTCTACGAACCTGAAAAATAGCCTAAAACACGAAATGCATTGATGACCGGCCACCAAGTGGGATCGTTTGAGACTACGGCCATATTGGTAGAGAATGGATATGGGTGAGAGGCGAACTTGGTGGACATATGTCCGTGACATTCGTGCTAGATATACCACAATCATGTGTTTGGATTACCGAAATGAGATCGAGAGGTTCCTCCATTAATCACCTAAAGCAAGTATTTTCACATGAAGAAAGTTGAACCCAATCCGGGGGCGGTGCTCAACATAGATGTTGGTCGTGAAGTAGTTGCATGGGCGGAACACAAGATTTCAGCATGCATACACACTTTTTTGCTCTTTGCCTTGATGATCGGAGTTCTGTATCATAGGGGTGCCCAAAACAGTGAGTGCAGAATCTTCAATTTGCAATGTGGTGTTGGGTGTAGTGGCGACAGGCATCGTTTTGCACCGCCAGACACATACTAGTTGAGCTGCAGTGGTGACAGGCGTCAGTTTGCATAGCCGGGGACATCCTGGTTGAGAACCGTGATTGATATCTGGTGAAGATACTATGCCATTCCTAGATTAAGACAGTGCTAAGAGATGGAAAAAGAAGAACCGAGAGCGCTGTTACTATACCACATGAAGCCTGACTTGTTGTTCGCTGATGTTGTAAAACCTGATCGACGAGCCTCAGCAGCATTTCTACCCCGGAGCTCTAATGACTCACCCTGACCACATAGCTATCAAGGCACACCACCTCTCTACATGAGACCCGATGTACAACTTTGTCTGACAATGGCCTTGAATGGCTCTCGATGAGTATTAGCAGGCCCGGATGTGATAGCATCTCCAAGGTCGTTTCAACGACGTGAGCTTCTGTTGGAATGTAAAACAAGGGAAGTTTAGATGAAGCAGAGAGATAACTCATCTGTACAACCTCTTGAAGCACAACTTCAATACCCCTACTCCTCCGTGTTCTAAGTATTTGCCACCTCCTGCACGCCTTCTAGCCCTCGGGACTCCGACTCGGCCATTGGCCTATCGTATCACAAAGATGTTAAACAGTAGGTACAGAACTGACTCAAAGCGCACCATATTCAATTTGCATCAATTGTCATCACAGCCTGATTGATGGTCCATACGTGTGCGGTTGTGCACGCCACTTTGGAGTACCATCTTGAACAGCATCCTAGTGTGCCACTTTGTTTTCGTCCAAGTGGCACTAATGACTCACCGCATGGATAGATATAATTAGAAACAGAATTTGTAATGCTGGGCGCACAGATAGACCACCTAGAGCGTGAATTTCATTCCTAATGGTACTATACTTAGAATACAAACGGAAATGAGAGGTTACCGGGCGAGAAGAATACCTCGGGCTAGGCGTTGCCATTACGACTACAGGAAGCCTTGAAGTTGTACAGGCTCATGCTATGAAATATTGATGATGGTGCATTGGTGCTCTAGATTAGCGTCACTGCCTGTTGGCACGTCATCAGAAAGTCAGAAATGAAGAAGAAAGTAACAGTCAACTCACATCTCTCTGGGCCGCAAATACGCACCCTCCACATTGAGTTCGATGTTTGAACGTTCAAAGCTTAATCCCGTGCACCGCTCGCCCAAATTCTCACTCCGGGAATTGATCGTCGCCTCATGTGCAAATTTTTGTCTCGCAGTCTCCTGGCCCGGTGATTGCGCTGTTATATCATAGGAATGGGAACAATGGGTAGTGCCACAGATGGAAGGTGTCGGGAGTCGGGACCAAGTCGGGACTCGGTGGAGACTCGGAAATGTCCAGCCTTGAACAAAACCGAGTCCTTTACATATCGTTCGTCCGGCGTTCTAACTTCTGGCAATAATGGATACGCCAGGACATCACACAATGTCACAAATTGAGGGTAAAATAAATACATGATGTCCAGTGGAGAAGTTAGGTGAGAAAACAAGGTAGGATATTGGAGATGAATCGAGGATGGATTGCTGAGGAACTGAAGCAGTGCGCTGTCCCTCGACTTTTCTCTCGTGGGCTGCCTAAGCAATCATATCAAAGATTGTCATCGCACAGAGAAAATAAGAATCGGTAGTTAGTGCAAGTGTGCGTGGGCAGCTAGTGCCAGTAGAGGTATTCATCGATTCAAACATTATCAGCACGTATAGCAGATCACTTGACTAAATAATACGACGAACTCCTTGAAATCTACTTTGGAACCGCCAAATAACTTCGATCAATAAATAAAATAAAATTTCCCTGCTCTTTGCAGGGCACCAGACAACCGTGAACCCCACCGATTATCACACACCACTACCAGTCGATATTTCCACCCGCTCCTGGAAAGCGATTGAGGTCATACCAGTTGCTACGTCAGAATCAGCCACGAGCTTGGCGTGGTATTCTCGAACACCAAGGATCAGGCGCGGTCCCAACACAAACATCTGCACGACCCCAAAAATCTGAAGAAACCCAGCAATAATCTGAGGGGCCAGGGAAATACTCTACAGGAACAATAAATTGTTGTAGCGTGCATAGGCAAGTGAAAGATTAACATACCGTGAAGAATGTTGGATAGAAATTGAGAATGAGATGGGAGCAAGAAACAGCAACAAAGCTACCATATCCGACCCTTCAGTGGAAAGAAGGAACAATGATCACAATGAGCTTACCTCGCAAAGTAAACGACGTGAGTTCTAATCAACACCGTGAAACAGTCCTCCATAATCCCTCCTGTCGAATGTTGTCGCACTTCACGGAAATGTCTTACCACAATCCAGACTGCGAGACATAGCGTGAGGACCTCCCACACGGTGGTGAGTATCCAAGTAATGGAATTTAGAAATATGATGTCTTCCATAGAAGCATTAATCTGGCACTGATAAGTGCCAGAGAGAATGAGTTCCTCTGGTATCAATGAGTTTCATGCACGTTCATTTTCATTCACAATTAAACGCACCTCCTGATGTATGCATCGTTGTCATTACGGCGACTACTCCGTCGAAAATGTTGATAGCCAGGAAAGTGACAGTGAGAAATATCAGGATCTTTCTGGATCCTTGATACATCGCATGCAACCGAGTGATAATGATGACTTGCAGCATCATGTTTCAGTCAAGTCAATATCACTGAGGTCTCGTAACTGCAAAGCTCACCCCACAGCATCGCAGATACTACAACACCCGTCCAATTGCATATAACGTAGACAATCCAGCCTGATGAATCCAGTCAGTGACCAGTCTCGGGTAGCAAATGCTCGAAACCGACTCACATCTGTGGCAGTATAGTAGTATGGCAGTCATTAGTAAACAAAGAAGTTAGTGAAGAACCGCACCCACTGCTACAGGGCGCCGCGGGTTAATTGGAAGGGAATAATAATAGGCATCTGTGCAGAAGACTCACTCTGTCTGTCAGCCAGATGGTCGGAACACTGTCTGAATTCCGTTGGTTAAAAGAAGATAGGACAGCGAATGTACTGAGTAGACATACTAAATATGCACAGTCTAATTATTAGAGATAGAAGATTAGCACAACACTGATCATGTAGCCTTCCGAACATACGCAGCGTATAAGATTCCAAGGTAACGCACCTAGGATACTTTCAAGTAAGCACAGCATGGCAACCACGACAAATAAGCTATATACACCAAGATACAGAGCTGTCATTATGGACCATCGTTGTCTCTGGAATCAAGTGTTTTCATGTGTTCCTTCTACGCCAGACTTTACTCACCCAAATCAATTCCACCTATGAAGCCATTCTCAGCGAGATGGCTGCTCTGGTCATACTATCGACATACCTCTTATCCGAATGTAAGTGCTGAAAATATTTGTAAGATGTCAGCAGTCTTTTAATGTTATTATGCTCACACCAATCATACATGACTGCAACAAAGGCGGTGACTGCGAAACAAAAGCTAAGGTTGGTTTGTGTCAGCTTCAACGTCCGACTGCTCTCCACGAACCTGGAAAATAGCTGTAAAAACGATATGCATGGATGAGCGGCCACCAAGTGGGATCATTGGAGATTATGGTCATATTGGTAGATAATAGGGTGGGTGAGAGGCAAACTTGGTGGACGTAAGACGATGACATTCGTGCCAGTTATACCACCATCCGGTAAGTAGATCGGCGAAACGAGATTGGGAGATGTCATGACCGTTCCTGCTTTGATTGGTCGAATTGGATATTTTGCATGAGGAAAGATGAATGAATCCAGGGGATCGTAGTAGATGTCGGTCGTAAAACATGTGAACGAGCGAACACTTGAACTCCGCAAAAGATCGAACAACATCAAGAACTGTTCGTGATCTTGTCGCCTTGGCTTTCATGCCATTCTCGAGATGTTTTTGCTACACGTGCATCAGTCCATCAATGAAATTAAATAATATTTCATATGTTTGGCACATGCTGATCATGGTGCGACCATCGGAAAACCTGTCATTGCCTCGCCAGCACAGGCCCGGGGACATAACACCTCCGAATGATTCAAGGTCACTCAACAAATGCACATTTGCGTCAGCATGACGCCCGACCAGAAACGTCAGCCGTCAAAAATAGCGGAGATTGACACAATACAAACAAATTCGCATCTGACCCTGTGTGCCGATACCACCCTGCTTCATTGTCTCATCTCATCCCTAGGTCATCCGTCGCTTCATGCGCACGCTCTTGCTCTCCGCCTCAGAAATTAGGCCATCGTATGATCTGGATACCAGAAATGGTCAGCCCGGAATATTTGATTTGTATCGTGGTCCGTGGGGTTGGTGCGGTGATAAGAGGTATCAGATTTCACCAGACTTCTTCCTGGTTGAGATTCCGTGATTGATGTATGATGAAGATACATCACCACCCCTATATCAAGGAAGTAGTGAGAGAGAAAATGAGAGAAAATGATAGCTCGGATGCGCAATGGCAGAAGGCGATTATATTCTCTGTTGGCACACCATCAGAAATCTAGAAATTCAAAGAAGTTGAGGGAATCACTCACCGAAACATACGGCTGCCAATGCACATCGTCAATATTTATTCCAATAAAAACCAATCCACAACATGCCACACTTAATCATCATGCAGTTGATGCCCTTCTGTTGAGTCACGCTTTCGTAGGGTAGCCTAAGTGGAAATGTGGATTGAAACGCCGTCTGTATTCCGCATGAACCAGCTACTATAACGACGCCTCAGATAACACCGACACCTCAGAATCCTGACTGATAATCAACATTCGAGACTTGAGGATTCTCGTGGCGTTAGAGCCTTTCCATGCTAACGGATTACACAAAGCTGGTTCTGTATGGGTTTGCTTAGCGAAAAACGATCGAAAAAGGATGGGACACTCACCGCGAATGTACATGTGCCGTGAATAAGAGTCGAGCAGCTGTACGATTTCATCGGGTGGCCTTGATTCGACATTGAAAGAGCGGGATGTCATGGCTGAGGGTTAAGGCCTAGGAATAAGTACTTGCTTTAATTTCTGGGGATCTGGCGTACCCAGGTGCAATGATATACAATATCGCACTAGTCGTTAGCTGGTTTATAATATATAATGATTTATAGTGGGCATCGTCATTTGGGAACAAGAATCTATCAGATGAGCAACCCGATCGCGAACTAGACTCGTGACCAGCAGCCATGCAGTCGCATGTCTTTTGAGAGCAGTGGAGAATAAGTTAACGTCGTCGATTTGACAGGCGAAGTACGGAGTTTGAAATTTACAGCCTGCCCAACCTGCGTTCGTGCTCAGTTTGCCTCTGTTACTTTTGTTTGAAAGGTTTTATCACAGATCGTGCGTGCCTGAAGTCTTCTAAATGGTAATTTCCCTCCCGTGCACACATGTTCACATGACAATTCGCAATGCAACACAATTCAAAGATCGATCATGGAACATTCCCTTCGAATTCGATACCCACTCAGAGTACCACCACAACCTAACGCACGTACTTTCCAAATCTAAATCAAGGCCCCATCGTCGATTTCATTTTGAAGACATCTTGGCCGCATCCACGTAATCGCTTTTCAAGCCCTGCTACATCCCAGAGGCAGTCTCTACCACCACCCAGTTACTTTGAGAGATCGACCGTTCCCTGTCTCGAACTCGCTGTCACATCCACCACTTGAAATCAAACAACAGATGCTCGACTCCTGCACTATCGCCAGTGCTGGTCCCTGCATGTCCGTTCCTAGGTGCGTCACATCATCGAGCCATTTTGTGTTTGTCATACCATGCTCAGACGTTAGTATCCTGGATTCCCTTGACTCCCCAGAGGCGCTGGGTCTCGGCTACAGAAAGCACGCAGGAGCATTCAAACTCACTACTTGTGGCCTTTATATCACGATGATACATGTATCCCCTGATAACACTTCTGTAACAATCCTAGACACAATTAAGCCAGTTGGCACAAGTCAGCTGAGAAGGGCGTTGAATGAGCGAGGCGAGAAGATAAATCAAGGACATGTTGTTGAGGAACTGAGACTGTGCACTGTTGCTCAACTTGGCTCTCGCGTCCTCATTTGCCTAAGCAAATTGCGTGAATGATCAGATCGATCATTATCAGACAGAGGAAAGAAGAACCAACGGTTGGTGCAAGTGTGGGTGGACAGCTGGTGCCAGCATAGATATTCAGGATGTTCATTTTAACATTGTCAGTACGTATAGCAGATCACTTGATTAAATAATACGACAAAAACTTTATGTCTCCTTGAAATCTACTTTGGAACACCAAATAACTTCGATCAATATCTTCAAGAAAGTGGTAATAAATAAAAGCAAATTTGCCTGCTCTTTGGAGGGCACTAGACAACCGTTAACTCCACCGAGTATCACACACCACTGCCAGTTGATATTTCCACCCGCTCCTGGAAAGCGATTGAGGTCATACCAGTTGCTACGTCAGAATCGGCCACGAGCCTAGCGTGGTATTCTCGAATACCAAGGATCAGGCGCGGTCCCAATACAAACATCTGCACGACCCCCGAAATCTGAAGAAACCCAGCAATAATCTGAGAAACCAGGGAAATACCCTATAGAAACGATAAATTGTGGTAGCGTGCATAGACAAGTGAAATAATTACATACTGTGAGGAATGTTGGATTGAAATCAAAGATTAGTTGGAGACAAGAAACAGCAACAAAGCTACCACGGCCAACCCGTCAGTGGAAAAAAGGACAATAATCACAATATGAGCTTACCTCGCAAAGTAAACAACGTGAGTTTTGATCAACACCGTGAAACAGTCCTCGATAATTCCTCCTGCCGAATGTTGTCGCAGTTCACGCAAGTGTTTTATCGCAATCCAGACTGCGAAACATAGCACGAGGACCTCCCATACAGTGCCGAGCATCCAAGTAATCGAATCCAGGAGTGAAATATCTTCCGAAAAGTTAATCTGGCACTGATAAGTGCCGGAGAGAATGAGTTCCTCTGATATCAATGAGTCTCATGCACGTTTATTTTGATTCACAATTAAACGCACCCCCTGAAGTATGCATCGTTGTCATTGTGGTAGAGACTGCATCGAAAGTGTTGACAGTCAGGAAGGTGACAGTGAGAAATATCAAGATCTTTCTGGATCGTTGATACATCGCATGTAACCGAGTGATGATGATGACTTGCGGCACGTTTCAGTCAAGTCAATATCACTGATGTATTGCAAGTGCAAAGCTCACCCCACAACATCGCAAATACCACAAAACCAATCCAATCCCATACGGTGTACATAATCCAGCCTGACGAATCTGGTCAGTGATCGGCCTTGGGTAGCACACTCCAAACAGACTCACATCTGTTGCAGTATAGCGTGGCAGTCATTAGTGAACAAAGAAGTCAGCAAAGAACCACACCCACTGCTACAGGGCACCACGGTTAATTGGAGGGGAATAGCAAGCATCTGTGCAGAAGACTCACTGTATCTGTCAGAAAGATGATCGGAACACTGCCTGAATGCTGTTGGTCAGAAGAAGCGAAGATAGCGAATGTACTAAAGAGACATACCCAGCATGTACAGGCTGATTGTGAGATAGACAATTAGCACAACACCAATTATGTAGCCTTCTGAACATACACAGTGTATAATAGTCCAAGGTAGCGCGCCTACGATACTTTCAAGTCAGCATAACATGGCGCCCACGACAAACAAGGTACATACACCGAGATACATAACTGTCATTAGGGACCATCGTTGCCTCTGTAATCAAGTTTATTTTCATGTGTGTTCCGCTGATACCAGACTCTACTCACCCAGATGAGCTCCACCTATAAAGTCATTCTCAGCAAAATAGCTGCTCCGGTCATACTGTCGACATACCTCTTGTCCAAATGTGAGTGCTGAAATTAATCGTAAGACGTCAGCAGTCTTTTAATGATATCATGCTCACCCCAATCATACGTCACTGCAACAAAGGCGGCGACTGCGAAACCACAGCCAAGGTTAGATTATGTCAACTTCAACATCTGACTGCTCTCCACGAACCTCCAAAATAGCTGCCCAAACTATATGCATCCATGGTCGGCCACCAAGTGGGATCATTTGAGATGTAGGTCATATTGGTAGAGAATGGGTGTGGGTGAGAGGCGAACTTGGGGGACGTAAGATGATGGCATTCATGCTTATACCACCGTCCGGTACTT
Organism: Suillus tomentosus; assembly: GCA_016647685.1. Taxonomy (NCBI): domain Eukaryota; kingdom Fungi; phylum Basidiomycota; class Agaricomycetes; order Boletales; family Suillaceae; genus Suillus; species Suillus tomentosus. Next base: position 253,631 of record JABBWJ010000030.1, on the reverse strand, counting down.
AGATCAGGGAATTGAGATCGGGAGATGATGACCGTTCCTGCTTTGATTGGTCGAAGTGGATATTGTTGCATGAAGAAAGATAAATTAATCCAGGGGATCATAATAGATGTTGGTCATAAAACATCTGGACAAGCGAAACGCTTGAACTCCGCAAAAGATCGAACAACATCAAGAACTGTTCGTGATCTTGTCGCCTTGTTTCCGATGCTATTCTCGAGATGTTTTTGCTACACGTGCATCAGTTCATTGATGCAATCAAGTACTACTTCATCTGTTTGATACATACTGATCACGGGGCGACCATCGGAAAGCCTTCCATCTCATCTCTCTTCGCCTCTCTAGCACAGGCCCCGGGAGCATAACAGCTCATCCAAGGTCACTCATCATTACATCGGCAAGACACCAGAACAGAAAAGTCAGCCGTCAAATCGCACGAAGAAGCAAATTTGCATCCTACTCCGGCTACCAATACCTCCCAGCGAGCATACATCTCAATGTCTCATCTCACCCTTAGGTCATCTCTCGCTTCATGCGCACCCTCTCGCTCTCTGACTCGAAAATTGGGTTACCGAATCATTTGGATCTCAGAAATGGTGAGCCCAGAATGCCTGATTTGTATTGTGGAGTTGGTGCGGTGGCACTGCGTTTCACCAGAGATGTGAGATTCTGTGATTGATGTATGATGAAGATACAGCATCACCCCTATATCAGAAGAGCGACGAGAGAGAAGATGAGAGAAAACGGTGCTCAGATGCACAATGGCTGAAGGCGATAACATTCTGTTCGCACACCATCAGAAACTTGGTGATTCGAAGAAGTTGAGGGAATAACTCACCGGGTCATACAGCTACCAATGCACATCAACGCTTATTCCAATGAAAACCGATCCAAACCGTGCCACACTGAATCCATCATGCGGTTGATGCCCTTCTGTTGACTAACACATTCGTAGGGTAGCCTAAGTGGAAATGTGGATTGGAACGCCGTCTATATTTCGCATGAACCAGCGACTAGAGCGACGCCCGAGACTGCACCGACACCTCGGAACTCCGACTGACGATCAAGATTTGAGATTTGAGAAATCATGTGGCGTTAGAGCCCTTGCATGCCAACCGATTATACAAAGCCGGTTCTATAAGGGTTTGCTTGGCGAAGAACAATTGAACAAAAAAGGGATGCTCACCGTGGACGTAGATTTGCTGTGAACAAGCTGTATGATTTCATCAGGTGGTATTTGTGAGATTTTTAAAAGGTGTGATGCCAGTACGTACTTCAATTTGGAACACTGGCGATGCTGGCGTACCCAGTCGCGGACCGTGCGAACGTCAAACTAGTCGTATAGCTGGTTTATGGTGCTGAAGCGGGCATGTGCATTTGGGAACAAGAATATATCAGATGAGCACCCTCAGCGCGAACTAGAGAGTCTAGACTCCAGTCTGATAGGCGAAGCACGGTATTTGAAATTTGCACACATTCTAAACTCTAATTGACGTACTTTGTTTTGAAATGTTTTATCACTCTCGGCTTCCAAGCATCCGTCTTCCGCAACCAGTCCTATCGCTTTCAAAGCCTCCCTATAGCACTCACCAACTTGGTGGCTTGTTCGTGCTAGTCACGCTCCAACGTGCTCAGAGCGACTCGTGTCATTTTGTTTGAACTATTCTATCACTTGTGCGTACTGAAATTCTCGTCCAGTCTATTCTTATAACAATTTGCAATACAGCACATTTCAAATTTCTTCGAATATTCCCTTCCTCTCAAATCTCCCAGTGTCACCACAACTTATAATGTTCTCGCACGCACGTTCCAAATCCTAAATCGATCTAACGTCGAATCTCGATCATGACAACTTGGCCGCATACCAGCTACGTCGAAAAAACTCGATCTCACTATCACGTCCACAGCCTGACCTTGCAAGCAGCAGATACTTGACTCCTGCACTATTGCTGGTGCTGGCGCCCGCATATCCATTCATTCCTAGGTGCGTCCCTTGTCGCCGTTTTGAGCCACGTCAACAAGTTGTTTCATGTCCGGTTGGCACCCTGGATTCCTTCAAATTCCCCTGACTCCACAGAGGCGCCGGGTCTCAGCTGAAGGATCACGGCCTCCATATCACAGTGCTTAATAGGGTACATGTATCCCCCAGTAGTGCTTAGCTTCAGCAATAACCCCAAACACGTTTACATTTGTATCCGTATGTCTACCTTGGCGAACGAACGTGAAAGGCAAGCTCCTCCACAAGCATTATCAAACTTGGCCTCCCCAAAACTCATCAAGTATACCTCGCATCATTAAGCTACACATGCATGAACCACCTTGTAATCACCTTGAATGCATCATCTGTAGGCCACTTGTCGTGAGTCAGCTGAAAAAAAAACACGGTAGCAGCTCATAGGACATTGCATGAGGCGAGAAGATGAATCGAGTATGAATTGGTGAGGAACTGAAGCAGTGTGCTGTCCCTCGACTTTCCCCTCGCGCGCTGCCTAAGCAATCATGTGAATGATTGTCATCGTACAGAGAAAATAAGAACCGCAAGTCTGCGTGGGCAGCTGGTGCCAGTAGAGATATTTAAATATTATCAACACGTATAAGAAATCACTTGACTGAATAATATGACGAAAATGTTGCATGTCTCCTTGAAAACTACTTCGGAACACGAATCAATACCTTCAAGAAAGTGGTAATAAATAAAAGCAAATTTCCCTGCTCTTTGGAGAGCACCAGACAACCGTTGACTCCACCGATTATCACACACCACTGCCAGTCGATATTTGCACGCGCTCCTGGAAAGCGATTGAGGTCATACCAGTTGCTGCGTCAGAATCGGCCACGAGCTTAGCGTAGTATTCCCGAACACCAAGGATCAGGCGCGGTCCCAGCACAAACATCTGCACGACTGTCAAAATCTGAATAAACCCAGAAATAATCTGAGGGGCCAGGGAATCGCTCTATAGAAACGATAAGTTGTGGTAGTGTGCATGGGCAAGTGAAAGATTGACATACTGTCAACAACGTTGGATATAAATCAAGAATGAGGTGGGGACAAGAAACAGCAACAAAGCTACCACGTCCGACACGTCAGTGGAAAAAGGAACAATTCACAATATGAGCTTACCTCGCAAAGTAAACGACGTGAGTTTTCATCAACACCGTGAAACAGTCCTCGATAATCCCTCCTGCCGAATGTTGTCGCAGTTCACGGAAGTGTTTTACCGCAATCCAGACTGCGAGACATAGCACGAGGACCTCCCATACAGTGCTGAGCATCCAAGCCACAGATATAAGACGCGGGATATCCTCCGCATAGTTAATCTGGCACTGATAAGTGCCAGAGAGAATGAGTTCCTCTAGTAACCATCAATGAGCCCAATCCACGTTTATTTTCATTCACAATTAAACCCACCCCCTGAAGTATGCATCGTTATCATTATGGCGACCACTGCATCGAAAGTGTTGACAGCCAGGAAGGTGACAATGAGAAATATGAGGATCTTTCTGGATCCTTGATACATGGCATGCAACCGAGCGATGATGATGACTTGCACCATGTTTCAGTCAAGTCAATATCACTGAGGTTTCGCAAGTGCAAAGCTCACCCCACAACATCGCAAATACCACAACACCAATCCAATTCCATACGGTGTACATAATCCAGCCTGACGAATCCGGTCAGTGATCGGCCTCGGGTAGCACACTCCAAACAGACTCACATCTGTGGCAGTATAGCATGGCAGTCATTAGTGAACCAAGAAGTTAGCAAAGAACCACACCCACTGCTACAGGGCACCGCGGTTAATTGGAGGGAAATAGCAAGCATCTGTACAGAAGACTCACAGTATCTGTCAATGAGATAGTCGGAACATCGACTATATGTCATTGGTCAGAATAAACACAGACAGCGAATGTACTAAGGAGACATACTCAAGATGGCCAGGCTGGTTATAAGACATAGACGATTAGTACAACACCGATCGTGTAGCCTTCTGAACATACGTAGCGTATAAGAATCCAAGGTAGCGCACCTAAGATACTTCCAAGTCAGCATAACATGGCAACCGCGACCAACAAGCTACATACACCGAGATACAGAACTGTCATTAGGGACCATCGTTGTCTCTGGAATGAAGTATATTTTCATGCGTGTTCCTCTTACACCAGACTCTACTCACCCAGATCAATTCCACCTATAAAACCATCCTCAGCGAGATGGCTGCTCCCGTCAAACCATCGACATACCTCTTGTCCAAATGTAAGTGCTGAAAATAATCGTAAGACGTCAGCAGTCTTTTAATGATATCATGCTCACCCCAATCATACGTCACTGCAACAAAGGCGGCGACTGTAAAACCACAACCAAGGTTAGATTGTGTCAGCTTCAACATCCGACTGCTCTCCACGAACCTGAAAAATAGCTGCTCAAGAGATATGCATTGATGATCGGCCACCAAGTAGGATCATTTGAGATTACGGTCATATTGGTAGAGAATAGGTGTGGTTGAGAGGCGAACTTGGTGGACGTATGACGATGGCATTCGTGCTAGTTATACCACCATCTGGTATGTAGATCAGCGAAACGAGATCGGGAGATGATGACCGTTCCCGCTTTGATTGGTCGAAGTGGATATCTTCGCATGAGGATAGATAAATTAATGCAGAGGATCACAGTAATTGTTGGTCGTAAAACATCTGAACGAGCGAAATACTTGAACTCCGCAAAAGATCGAACAACATCAAGAACTGCCCCTGATCTTGTCGCCTTGTTTCCGATGCTATTCTCGAGATGTTTTTGCTACACATGCATCAGTCCATCAATGAAATTAAATACTACTTCATCTGTTTGGCACATGCTGATCATGGTGCGACCATCGGAAAACCTGTCCTTGCCTCGCCAGCACAGGCCTGCGGAGCATAACACCTCACTCAACAAATGCACATTTGCGTCAGCATGACACCAGACCAGAAAAGTCAGCCCCTCAAAAATAGGGAGATTCGCATGAAGAAAACAAATTCGCGTCCTACCCTGGCTACCAATACCTCCCAGCGAGCATACATCTCGATGTCTCATCTCACCCTTAGGTCATCTGTCCCTTCATGCGCGCCCTCTCGCTCCCTGCCTCGAAATTGGGTTACCGCATCATTTGGATGTGAGAAATGGTGAGCCCAGAATGGTTGATTTGTATCGTGGAGTTGGTGCGGTGGCAGGTTTCACTGGAGACACGAGATTCTGTGATTGATGTATGATGAAAATACAACAACACCCCTATATCAAGAGAGCATTGAGAGAGGAGATAAGAGAAATGATGCTCGGATGCACAATGGCTGAAGGCGATAACATTCCGTTGGCACACCATCAGAAAGATGGAGATTTGAAGAAGTTGAGGGATAACTCACCGGGTCATACAGCTTCCACTGCACACCATCAACGCTCATTCAAATGAAAACCGATCCAAACCGTGCCACACCGAATCCGTCATGCAGTTGATGCCCTTCTGTTGACTCACACATCCATAGGGTAGCCTGAGTGGGAATGTAGATTAAAACGCTCTCTATATTTTGCATAAACCAGCTACTTTAACGACGCCGGGGACTACACCGACACTGACTGACGATCAAGATTCGAGACTTGAGGCGTGAGAGCCCTTGCATGCTGACAGATTATACAAAACCGGTTCTGTATGAGTTTGCTTAGCGAAAGACAATCGAAAAAGGATGGGACGCTCACCGTGAATGTAGATGAGTTCTGTGAACAAAAGTCGAGCAGCTGTACGATTTCATCACATCAGGAAACCGACGCGAAAATGATAAAATTTGAGAAAGCTTTATCTGAAGTACAATTTGTATAATATGCATCATAATTGTATTTCGTTTGAGAAAGCTTTGTATACCTGGACTAAGTTGGATACAACCCGCCAAATACACATTTGTGACGGTTTTATTACATTTATCTACCAGCTGATCATCAAGATGGCCTATATTGTAACACCCACCAGCATGACAAAGGAATATTATGTTGTTAAAATACCGCACAATCACCTAGTTGAGTATTACTTGTCGTACACTACAATTTTGCCCTGCCCTGGTCATGGCATGTAACTTTCGGCATTTTATTTTTTCTTCACAATCTCTAGATGAACGCGAACGTCAGATAAAGCTATATATGGCTGGACTACGTGGGATCAACGCTGCCAAGTGTCCAAGGATGTGGAACCATGATAGTGCGTTACCATGTTGTCTCAATACGGCTGTCGCATGCAAGCCATCGTAATCTCGACAAAGCCTTCCTCATCGTTGCTGTGGAATATATAGTTATAACGCTAGATTGGATGGGATAACTTCGCTGAGTACACAATGTGAGTAACCAATGACAGTGTGCTGTCATCCTTCCCAATCTTGACGACATATGTTCATCGTATATAATGTTGGCTTACTATTTTGTCCTGCACAGAGACTCCATAATTGCCAGCGCCGAATAATGTCTTACAAGAGTAGGCTGTCTCGGCTCGAGCGGCCTTCGACTCAAGGGTGCGGAGCGATGGTATTGCGGTACCGTACTGCAGCAACCGCCGAGGTCTGGTCATCAGTTGCAAGGTGAGCGAGTTTGTGCTGTCTCCGCAAACTCTCCATGGATGTCGACGCCAGGTGATATCTCACAAGGGCAGGCTGTCTCGGTTCGAGCGGCCTTCGACTCGAGCGTGCGGAGCGATGGTATTGCATTACCATACTGCAGCAACCGCCGAGGTCTGGCCATCCGTTGCAAGGTGAGCGAGTTTGTGCTGTCTCCGAAAAGTCTCCATAGATGCCGGTGCCAGGTGATCTCTTACAAGGGCAGGCTGTCTCGGTTCGAGCGGCCTTCGACTCGAGCGTGCGGAGCGATGGTATTGCATTACCATACTGCAGCAACCGCCGAGGTCTGGCCATCCGTTGCAAGGTGAGCGAGTTTGTGCTGTCTCCGCAAACTCTCCATAGATGCCGACGCCAGGTGATATCTTACAAGGGCAGGCTGTCTCGGTTCGAGCGGCCTTCGACTCGAGCGTGCGGAGCGATGGTATTGCAGTACCATACTGCAGCAACCGCCGAGGTCTGGCCATCCGTTGCAAGGTGAGCGAGTTTGTGCTGTCTCCGCAAACTCTCCATAGATGCCGACGCCAGGTGATATCTTACAAGGGCAGGCTGTCTCGGTTCGAGCGGCCTTCGACTCGAGCGTGCGGAGCGATGGTATTGCAGTACCATACTGCAGCAACCGCCGAGGTCTGGCCATCCGTTGCAATTTAAGTGAGCTTGTGCTTTCCCCACAGACTCTGTTATTTTTGTTCTCTTCAGCATGTTAACTTGGTTGCGAGGGCCAAAACATATTGGTATTAGGTTGTGTTTGTATTTAGTACATAATAAAGTGCTTAAACGAAGACTATGTGGAGGCTACAGTTACATTTGAATCAGAGGTGTTTTTGGCCGCAAGGCGTTTGATTCGGATTTTGGATAAGGCACTATTGGCGCTAATAGGCCGTTTAGCTGCAGAGGATGTAGGGAAAACCTGGCTGGGTACATAGTAATGAGCTCAGCGAAATGTCGAAGAGTTAAAATAATACCGATTCCACCATGTCAGTAGCTCGTCGACTTCCTTGGATTCGTCCGGGTCTTCGAAAAGGTCAAGGAGGCTGTGGTAAAATGTCTCAGAGTCTGTGGATGTGTCGGTTCGTGAGAATACCGAGGATGAGCTTAGGGCAAATCGGACCTGGAGTTGTATGTACGTCAAGATTATCGAGCTATAAAGATATGCTATTACGAACCTGAGTAGCAATGTAAGCTATGGAGGCAACGGTGACGCGGTTCATGCCATGAAGCCGAGCATTTCCAGATCGCGTGGCTTTTGGGTCTTTGTCGACCGAACTCGGGGATGTGAATACATGCTTGTAAGCCTGAAAATGATATAGTGAAGGACTACGTAGAATTTGTGCGTGCCCACTTACACATGTCAGCAAGCGACTCCTGAGGAGACCGCACCATGGGTCCTCCGCGTCATAGGTATGGTGAGCATACAAAAAAACGGGCCATTGATCTCCGCAGACCAAGATTTCGCCACTGCGAAGGTTCTCTCTCGTCCTATTTCGAGTTGTTAGGACTGTAGATGCCAGAAAATGAAAACATACTCTGCGTCGTGCCAGTTCAACCCAGCGGGGCAAAGTAATGACCCGGTAAGTTCATGGTTAAATCCTCGATCGATCTTCGAATTCCTATGTAACGGAGGCTGGATCGCTGCTCCTTTTGGGGAGATCCAATCGAGTATTGCAGGTTTCAATGATTTAGTGTCGTCACCTCTCGCGCCTGACGCTCCCTTACCAATCTTAAAATTGTAAGTATGAACTCCGGCAACGTAAGAAACAACGCACTAGTTCTCCAACATGCAAAATTTCTTCTTCGGATCCGTTCCTAAGTCGCTCTAACAGGCCAGGATAAGAGTCCAAAAGCTGTTCGAAAACGCGATGCTCTCGTCGTTCTCTGCCAAACGAGTCAGTCCATGAACTAGCAAATGAAGATGATGCCTTTTCACTCGGCAGAGAAGTCTTCCAGAGGAGTTTCTTCCATTTGTTCCAATCTAAGGATACCATTGGTCAGTAGAGAAGGGTAGTTGCACAGCGCGAACACAGTTCGACCAAAGTGATGCCCATGTGATATAAGGGGGTCTGATAAAGAGCTGGGCGGCGGGATAAGTCTGGAAAATTTGTCCCAAACATTAGGGACAACTCACCCTTTTTTGCGGGGCCCCATTTGAAGAGCTGATGTAGCGCGTTTGCTCGGAACGCTGGAGGTGGTGTCTCCGGTGGTCATGAGAGCTGGCGCGAGGAGGAAAAGATAGCTTGGGCTTCGCAAGGGATAGAAACCAGCTTTTTATCTCCAGCACTGAGTCGCGTGGGATTTCATGTAAAGGGCGTGCCTGATGGCGCAGGCAGGGAATAACATGATTACCCGCTAATTGCTGGCCGTTTCATGTAAAGGGCGTGGCTGATGGCGCAGGCAGGGAATAACATGATTACCCGCTAATTGCTGGCCGTGGCGCTGGCCGCTAGCCAGGGGATAACTGGACGGGGACACAAGATGGCTCCCACCGGGACTGAATTACCCTTCATGAAATCGGTGGCGATGAACTTGCACCTTACAGAAAGCATTAGCAAATTGATGAGTCTGAAAAAATCTCCCTTGCCGTTGGATTTTCTTGCATATCACAACCGGAGAATACGGCCGCCTAAGTTCACCCAAGGATGCAACAGTCCTTGCGTCAAACTCAGACGTTTAATCTGTCTGGGAATATCATTAGTTTGAATCTCCAGTAAACCCAGCTGAACCTACTTGCGGTAGGACTTGCTAACTCTGTTTCTTAGGATCGAAATAGTAGGCGATGCCAACCGAAGGAGTGAGCATGAGGGGCTTTCTGGCATAGGGTGCGTGGGCACAATCATCGTCGATTCTCAAAGCTGATATCACAACAGAAAGGCGGATATCGAGAAGGGCTTGCCCTCAACAGAGAAAGAAGAGGCTCCTCCTCATCTGCCGGAGTACAATTATGAAAGGCGAGAGGAAGAGTCGATAACCAAGCTGAAGGAACAACTACGACTCGCAGAATTGGGCTGCTCAAGACTTCAAGAGCAGTACCAAACATACAGATTGCGTTGGCTGGAGGAACATCATCGAGCAAAAATCTTGGAGGAATATGCACCGACCGGAATCAGCACATACCCTCCTCGTCAGATTGAGTGGGACGCCCCTTCCCCCATTCAAAGTATGTCAGATGCAACATTTCCTCAAATAAACTGACTACTTACTTAGGCGATGACGGATACGATTTTGGAGACATAGTGAGAGAAGACATATCGTAACATTACCGTGTAAAACTATTGTTGTTGTGCATAGGACGCCAATGACTCCGTCTTTCTAGCGTCGTTGATCCTTGCTGTTGTGATGCAGAGTTATGATAGCAAAATATAGATATTTGTGCTCTGTGCAAATGAGCAGGATACCATAGACCCGTCGCGAGCAAAGAGATACAGTACAGCTGTAGTTTGAGGAACTAGACTGAGAGCACTCGTGCAGCACATACGAGTACGTTTTCCCAAACATATATTTGGCGTACTCTCTCTGGAGAATATCCTCCAGAATATCCAGACAAGGATATCATTGGGGTCGTATCCTAGCTGGCCCTGGGCCATAACTAGCAAGCACCAAAACAATCAACGAACCCACCACAACGCCGAGTGTAATAAGAGATGCAATCATCAACGGTGCGGAGGGCTTGAAGTCTGTGGCGACACCCGCGAGAAACCCAAGAATGGAACCCGCCACACTGCCGGTAATTCTATGAGAGACGCAAGCAATTATGATCAAAGTTTGCTTACCTCAGTACGCAAAAAGAAGTCGGTATGCCTGTAATGACAATAAACATCTTCGTCTTGTGTCGCAGGTAATATGACTGTGAGATTGGTAAGGTCAGGCTTAGGCTACAGAAAGATGGTGTAACTCGAACCGCGAAGTCCATGGATCTCATTCTTTGGCCAAAGTGTTGCACCATTGTGCCCGCGAAGATACAACCCACACCTAAGAGTAAAGAGCAGGAGCACATAGTTTGTGAAGTCTGCGTCGTGCCTAGACCCGGAATGGCAAGGATGGCGATATCCAGGGCCATAGAGACTCCTGCCTGTCAGGCGAAAAATAAATAGGGAGGTATTCTCATTTACATAGCACTCACCAGGGTAATTTGACCTTTCGCTTGACTGCTGAAATCGTCGATGAATGAATTAACTTCTACCCCGTTTAAGATACCATCAACGGAAGTACTCCTGATGCGATCAATAGTGATCGGCATGCATAGTACCATAGCTGCAGCGTTGCCTATGAAAACAAGAAGTTTACACCTCCTGTGCTTCTCTCTCACCGCATGAGTTCGAATGAGTCGAGCTTCAGGTTGGTTGTGGCGGTTCAGAAACTGGTGATGCCCTACGCAGTCTGATAAGTTAATGATGTCTGATTATGAGAACCACGTACGTAGGATGTACAATATCCTGCCTGTTAGAAGGGAAATCAGTGTTTGAAAGGCCCAGCGTTCCTATGCTCACGTACAACAAAATACCACACCAGTTTCCTCTACAATCCCATTATCGGCAAGACCTTCTGTTTCTGGGTCGTCAAGATGATATGCAGCGCAGACACGAGAACGTACCAATGGTGGCCAGATGTGCACCAATCTGATTCATCTGGTCAAAAGTCCAGAATATCGAAGCGGCAGAGGATTGGCCCAAAGTTGTGGCTTCTGTTTTGTGCTTGGGTGATTTTGGCAGTTGGTGCAGCGTTAGAGGCTTACCTCCAATGTAGCAAACAAGTTCTCTACGTATACGTCTCACTTGTGAAGTTTCCATTTGGAACTGATGCGGAAAAAATTCGTAGTGTTTCCTGCTGAGCAGTGATAAACGCTCAGTCCATCAGGGTAACATCGGCCGCTTACCAGTATTGAGCCTCGAGTTCGAGTCCTATGTCATCAAAATCAAAATTGAGAAAAGACAAAGGCAATAACATACTCTTGTGTCGCCATTCGCTTGGCTGAATGCATTCTCCGAATAGCAGTTCGCCATTCAAATCTTCTAGCCAAGCAATAATGTTATGGTCGGGGACCACGTAGTAGTATTGAAATCGTTCTTCTCCCATGAAGATCGTTGGAAGAACGACAAGTGTCCATCTATCTTCGTTCGCAGCAGCTCGCGACGCATCGATAAAATCCTCGAGACTGTGTAAATCTAGATAAAGCCTCAGATTCATTGGCGTGAGCGCATTCTAAGTTTTCATTTGAGCGCATCACCTATACAACCGGCCGTCACTCACCTTTGTATTGTGATGATAGTATGTACCACCCAACGGGTGGACTAACTCCTGCCAATTTCCGTACGTTGCGGGCCTGTTGATAGCGTTAATCGAGACTATCAAGTGATAACAAAGGCGACCTACGGAGGGTTATCGATCTCCTTTACACGGACTGAGGTATCCTCATATCCATTATCTGCGCTTATAATATGCAGAAAACGTTATTCCAATTCAAGTATTAGCTAATGGGTACTCACAGCATTACAACTTCAGCATAGCGTGGAAGTTGCGTCGGCCAGATACCAATCCCACGTTGCAGCAACTTTGTCAGCTGTTGCTGAGAACCTCTTGCCTAGAATATTATAGCTGCCTTAGAACTGTGCGTGTCGGAATAATTCAGCGTACCATGTTATTCAGCTTGTGGACTTGTCAAGCGGGTTGTTGCGTGGTGGTTGCGTGTGAGTGACTCTTTGCGCTTGCTATTACTTTATTTAGAATTCTGGTCAGCGTACATGATTACATATGAATATTTCTACGCTTACATAAGCGCATGGCCCGCTCTCGACTGAGAAATAAGTACCTTTTGCTTTTTATAATTTATACCAGAAAGATACGTCAACTTCGAGGTCCTCAATTATCACAGGTGTACCGGCTCCAAAGCCAAAACCGAAGGATGCTAAGTCAGACTCCTCGCAAGCCTTACCAGAACCTCCCACTAGTGAGAAGCTTAAACGCAAGCCCAGTGTTGTCGGAGCACGACTTGGTGCTGTCTGAGTTTTACAGGCTCGCAAAGCCGAAGCATGCATCAATACATTACTCTCAACACCCTGTTCACGACCTTTTCTCAGGTTTCCATTGTAGCGTGGAATTATTCTACAAAAGGCCAGCTAGTCCCTGGGTGAGCTTCCTGAACTCAGTGAATCACTCGCAAAGGAACGCGAATAAACTCACTCACATGTTAATGCTAGATGGCTTTATTTTGCAAAATTCGCAATCCTCGCTTGCTCGACGTGCCGCTCATTTTCCGCAATAATATTGGCATCCAAATGCTCGATGGCTGGAATGTTCTCAGCACCGGGTCCGAAATAAAATGCCTGCTGCCAGTGCTTCTCTCGCATGGCCATCTCAGTCGCGTTGCCTAGCGTCAATGCAAGTTCCGTTCTCACCCCTAGCACTTCCTTCCAATACTGACCCTGCGTGTGGTCGTCAAAAGCAACCAGGGCAGCAGAAAGCTCTGCAGCGCTCATGAATATAGTCCTAGCGTGATCGTTATCGGCCTTGCGAATACTTTCACGCCCCTTGTCCATACTCACCTTGACGCGCTGCAGTGCGATCTTCAGAAATTGCCAGATAATATCAGGGTTAACGATTTGTTGTACGTGGTTGAGACAGGTGGAGGTTGAAAGACTGTTTGATACTTTTTTGAGTCCCTGGATGGCATCGAAGACTGTTCGTTGGGCGAGCGCGACGAGCAGGTGCGAGGGCCATTGGACCACATGCTACTTTTGTCCGCGATTTGGAGGGGCACATCCACTTGACTCCGTGACTGAGAGTACTGACTAGTCTCAACATAGCTATATGGGATGTGCCTGTAAGCCATCTATATCATTGGGTACGTTCGTCGAGAGACTTGTTGGCGACAGACCTCTATATTCGAATACCTGACCGAAAGCATCCTCATCGGGTGGCTCAAACGTGTGGTAGTCAACCTTGACCCGATCAAACCAGCTTTATTGGAGGATGATCAACCGTATAGCGGGAAGACAAAGAATATCACCCACTCCGGACCTCTCGTCAATCCCCTCTTCAGTCTTCATCCCTACTTCGATGGTCTTCTCACGCCAATTTTCTCTAGGTGGGCACAGCTTGGGTTACGGCCCTCCATACTTGTGCTCTAAAAACATTGTTTAAAGCATGGAAACACCTGGTAAAATATGCGACGGTCATTGAAAGAGGAAGGCTGTGACCTCACACGCGATAGAATCGACTTGTGTCTCAGGATACCAAGGCGAACAAGTCGCAGTCAAAAAGTTTGGTTTCTTCTTCAGAATGTCAAGACAGTGTTTTTCGCGATGGGGTAGGTTGGTACACAAAAGCCTGTGGGTAGTCCATAGAGCGCTTTCTTGGGCCATGGCCTAAAATCGGAGGTATGTGCTCCGCGGCTCGTTTTTGCAGGTACCTTATGGAAGAAATTAGATGAGCACTGGATGGATAAGACGGGATAACGATACGCACATAGTTGCACCCATAACCATTTGATTTTGTCATGCAGTGTTTGGAGATCGCATGCCCTCGGTGAGGAAACCGAGTCCTTCTAAAGTGAATATGCAGACAGCTACGATTATATCTGCTACTTCTGTTACATACGAATTATCTCTTTGCATGGATTTGCTGGCGAGTACGCAAAGATATCGATGACTAACTGACGGAAAATGCAAAGAGGATGGTTCAGATGCTAAAAGGCACATGAGAACTCGAAAATTATTAAAGCCAAACAAAATCCCATATATATTCTTACAAGCCTCCTGGTCGGTCCGGATCAAATTCATATTTTAAACTCTATTATAGGATACCATGCATGCCCCATCCATCGCTCAATTGGCCCTCATTGCCCATGTCCACACCTTCATCCAGTGATGAGATTGCAAAGAAAGCTCCCGAGAGCGTCTCGAAATCCGTTGGAAATACCAGCCTTGTCGACCCCTCGGATGCGCTAAGTTTTCCCGAAGGTGGTTTCACCGCTTGGGGCACAGTGCTGGGCGCGTAAGTGCTTCTGTCCACCTATTGATCATTGCATACTCACCATGAACTGCGACCGTTAAGTGTGTTGATTCAATTCTGTGGCTTTGGGTAAATTGGACTTTGCATTTGTGGGCCCAAACTAATAACACGTTCCAGACATGGCAACGCTTACGGTGTCTTCCAGGGCAAGTATATGTGTGGATTATCTTACGTGGACGGACTGACAACCACGATATGCAGACTTTTATGCTCAAACATACCTAACCAATTCCACACCATCTGCAATCGCGTCAGTGAGCTCTAGATCTGTTTAGGTAGTTTCTTGGCTGTTAGTGTTTCTGACCTCTACTGCGGTGTAGCTGGGTAGGAAGTGTTAATGCGTTCTTGGCATTATCAGTTGGCATCGTATCAGGAAGGATGGTCGACCGAGGCGCATTGTATGTGTGCAAGAAGTCCCCATAAAGACATCTCTGATCATACATTTTCAGTTACCCTGTGATGAAAATCGGCTATCTCCTCCCAATGCTCCTTCCTCTTTATATTGTCCCTGGCGAAACCAGATCAGTATTATCAAGCAAGTCCCGTTTCTGTTAATGCGCAACTTCGCTGACTGTATTGCTATGTGTGTAGATATTCCTTTCCCAAGGCATCGGTTTTAGTATTGCAATAGGCCTTACGAATGTTCCCTCCTTCGCTGTAGTATCGCATCACTTCCAGCGACGCAGGGCTTTTGAGATGGGAATTGTCGCCACGGGGAGCTCTCTGGGTGCAATCTCGCACCCCGTCATGCTCAATAATCTTACCAATGGAAGACTCGGCTTTGCAAATGGTGTCTGTGCAAGTGCGGTCCTGAGTGGTGGCTTGCTTTTCATCCGCAATAAACGAAATTGTTGGGACGTGGCGCTTTGCGAGCTGTCCTGGGGAATAGCGTACCGGAAAAGATAGAGAAAAAGTTATAGTACGAATGACCAATAGAATCTGTTTTTGATGTTGGTGTTTTCTGGTTTGCAGATGCGGCATGCATGTTGATTTGATATAATACAACCCCCTCTGAACTCCGGCAGTCCTCATCCTCCTCTATTCATCACTCGACCTGCCCACTACTTCACCCATGTTCAAGTACATGAGTTGCTGACTGTCGATGGGTTGAGAATGAATTTCGCTGCTGATGTCACAAAGTCTGATCATCTGACTCCGAACTAGATATTGGAAACACAGACTCATCTATGTAAAAGAATAGGAGAATGCGAGACTCAAGTCGCGCAGACCACATCTGGGTGTTAAACATCTTGTGTAGCTTGAGCTGACCTAAATCAGAATCTTCTGTACTTGCCGATACCATAACGGAGAGCATCAGGGTACAGGACTCTCTGACAACAACTTTACTAAGTGCTCTCTTGCGTATTGAGCCGGGGTCGCGGTGTGATCGAATGACATGGTGGTCAGATGAGAAGATGCGCGTGGTTCAACCGCACTGAGTAAACACGATTGGCACACAGTGCCAAAATTTTGCAGAATTTTTCTAAGTCTGACATCCAAACCTCGCAAATTTCTAAGATTTCATCTATCTCTTTCTACGTCAGCCCACATATCGGCCTGTTACTTGTCGATTTTCACCGGGCTTGATATCACATTTTGTACAACATACAAAGCACTCTCAAATAATGATAAACTCCAGGGCCCCCCGTGTGTAATCTGCTGTCGCGTGATATGAAGTTAAACGAATCTACACGTAATTTTACAATGTCAATGATGGTACACGGAAACATATAAAAATACGTGTACCCAGCCCAACACCTAAATCCTAAGTGTAAGGACCATCACAATGAATACTCCGAAGAGCCGTCGCCCAGCGATTCAGCATTGATATATTCCTTGTAGCGACAAACGTCCTCGGGTAGAAGTGGTGGTAGGTTTGGGCGTAATGATGATGAAGTTGCAGGGGCATTAGCATGCGAAGAGAACACAGGCACACCACCGTCAGGGGAGTTGGACGCAGGCGCATTTTCAATGGCTAGTTCATAAACTTCCACTTCTGCTTTGGCGCGATGCATCTTCGCCCGCAAGTAGAGCAGCTCCGAGTCGGTATTGCGCTGGTGGGAATTGTAGCCATCAATATCAAGGTACGTCGCCATCAGTGCAGCCTGAGCGGATAGCTCATTTTTGCGTGCCTCATTCAAGGTATCTTGGACCTCAGGGGGAACCCACGTGCTCAACAGGCAGAACGAGGGGTCAATGGACTTCAACATATAGTAAGCGCAGCCAAGCAAAGCAGATTGATGACAGTACTCACATTTACTATGACTGACGTTCGACATTCTAGACGATGCACAAATGTAGTAGGTTGGTGAACGACCGAAGAAGTAGAGCCGTTTGAGCACGAGTAATATTTGAATGATGGAAACCTTTTAGCTGGGGAGAGGCCGGCTTGTTGTCTATTGAGCCAACCTTCGCACTTCTTTTTCACAGCTGTCAGATAGGCCACTGTAGCTGGTGAGTAGGGCGCAGCAGGTCTAGCAACGCATCTTGAGGCTGCTGAGAAGAGGCTGACATTGGGCAGGATTGGAACTGCAACACCACGCATTGCTAGGTAGTATCATAATGTCAGATCACTCATTCGCATGCTAAAATATAAGAATCTCACGCATGATCCGTCGCTGTTGCACACAGTCGATAGCCTGGCTGCACAGAGACACTTCAAGCTGACATCTGTCTCTCTTCTCTTCCATGAAGGCTCGCTCTACAACCCCACGCACGGTATTGTCCCCGATCATACTTCGTAACGATTCCTCCCTCTGCGCCTCCAGCAAACGCTCCCCGACGATTTGCCAAATATCACCGAGATAGACTCGACCTTTGAGCAAGAAGTAAAACAGATACAATTCAGTCCGGACCTGCATTGAAAACCTTCAGGACATGCAAATTGATATTTCAGAAAGATGGACTGGCCGCCTCCGTTGGTATGAGTCTTATGTAAAAATCTAGCCATTCGGGATCGGTGAGTATACTTGAAAGTTCAGACATGCCGGTACGAATAGCTGAGGAATTGAATGGTGGAAGACAGGAGGGCGACATCGTGAAACGTCGTAGTAATTATGTACAAGGGTGAACCGATGCATCTCAAGATTCTCATTTGACTGTTAAGCGAATTGTTTGATGCTGTTTGACGGCAGGGCATCAGATTCACCTCACTGGGCATCAAAATTTAATTTTACTCCAGCGTGTCGCCCCTCAGAAAATGAAATAAGTATTTAAAATGGCCTGCTTACCTTCAGAGGAGTTGGTTGCATGCAGATACCTGCCGTACTCTAGTTGGGCCTACCGATCCTCGATCGGAACGTGGGTTGTCTTATTTGGAAGTCCGGTATTCAAAAGGCTCGCCTGATTCTAGAGAGCCAACGACGTCATGATGATCGTGCAACGTTGTAAACCTGTGCTCCCTGCTCCTGCCCCTGGGTGAGCGCTTGAGCTGTGAGTACATGTGAGTATCGATACAGCTAATCGTGTTGCCATTTTCGTACCTAGCTTCAATCGCTCGTTAGAGATGGCATGCTCGCCCTTCATTAAGGTCGAGTCTTTACCTGCTATAACCACTCGCGGGTCTATCTGCGATTCTGGCTGGTCACAAACTCATACGCCAACATGGATGTGACAGATCGTCCATGAGCGCTTGAGCTCGTACATCGAGTACGAGCAATGTGTTTTCCTGTACGGTGATGATGATGATTGTTAGTGAGGTTGATCCCCTTTCACGAGTTTCAAACTCACAAAATAATTATCGGTATACCTAAAAATTGTGCCGATGACGGCCAATCCTGGTCCCAGAAATCCCGTACCTGACTTGGAGACCTCTTTATGAGCTGAGTGCTGAGTGCCCGATCTCTTCAAATTCTATTCCTTGAAGCGTTTCTTGTTCCACTTATCATCTAAATCATCAAACAATGATGAACAGAAGTTGAGCATTGAACGTTAACTCTAGAGCAACGTAACGTTGTTTGCTTTAGTCGGACCATGCAATCATATCTCCGGTCGAGATATTGCCTACTAAGTCGTGTATCGCCCGCTATATGCACAAGTCCAGTACTAAGCAGCACGTGCAGTACGGCAGGAGTACATCTTCTTCTCAGTCAATGACCGAGGTAGTATAATTCAAACTTTTCAGACGAGGTTCGGACCTTGTATTGAGGATGATCGCGGACGATTGCTTCAATTCACTTCTCAGCCTCCCGTTTCATTTTGAGACAATGCACGGAGACGAGAAGTCGGTTAATGTCCCCCGCGGGGACGTAGACGAATGGACGAACATGTGTAAATCCGGATAAAGGCTTGTTCGCGAGGAATGCCTCACACAAACGCACAGTTGACAGTGTGAACACCACGCGCAGTCACGAAAGCGAGACTGTTCCGTACTTGATTCACAATCGAGGGTATTGTATTAGTAATCGTTCCGTGACGTTCTGCTGAAGGACCACTGCCCCGCAAGGAATTGATAAAGCCCATTATATCACCTTCTCACATCCTCTGATTGTACTGCAAGTTGTCCAGAAGCATACTAACAGTGTGAACAACAGCGTCAGCGTATCCATATATGGCTCTGGATTCATGGTGCCAGCTTTCCGGCATTCTATTTGTTAGGGTGTGAGTGAGCTGATACGGTTGGAAGGAGGACACGAGGCACGTACCCTTTCCACCCATGCAGGGGCATGGCCTTGTGGGATTTTGTGAGGTCCTGAAGAGCTGCCACGTTGCGGATGGCAGAATTATTATGCTCTGCACAAATGACTTGCCTTGTACATGTGCTGGCGACCTCGGGAAAGAGCCGTTTTACAAACTGAAGAAGTCATAATGGTTAATGGTTTGGTATGCATAAGAGTCAGCAACAAAAGTATTGCTACCGGGATTTTACCGATATGGTCTAGTTTAGACTCAGCTCGCAAACATGAGGCGTAACGAGGCAATAATCGGAACTTTGCTACAAACAGAGCACACTAACACTACTTAGTAGTTTCATCGATAACGAATAGTCTCGACTTTTGCTTAAGTCGTTGCTTCTGCACCCCTCCTGAACATGCCAGGATGTGGTGGTTCATTACTGGTCTTGCTCCGACTCGCTTGCATAGCTTGCAATGTCTAAAGAGAATGCGGAACTCTGTCGCCGTAATGCCATCGCCAATAGAGGAGTCGAGCTTCGCCATTAAGTCTTTTTGTTCCCTCCGGGTCCACTCCAGTTGAATAAGGCACGGTTTCTCGTGCTCTCCTGGACAATCCATCAATACAACTATGGCGACGCAATGAAGCAAAATCATACCTCGAAGAGGGTATATGAAGGTAACCAGAGACGATCGATGATAGTGTATGTCGATTTTCACTGGGTGATGTTCAGTTTGGAATCTCATCAGGAATAAGGAATGCTGACCTCGATACCCACATGTATCAGATGTACATCTTGCATTCCAATAAAGTTTATTGGTGGCCTTATCCCTCCAAGGGTACACTGCTGCCTCTGTGTAAGCCTCTCTTCTGGTGCTGAAGGCGCATAGGCAGCACGGGTATTGGAATTTGCGTTCGTCGCGGTACTTCTCGAAGTTCGACGGCGGAACTTTTTTCCCCTCTTCATCGTCTGGCCTGCATTTTTAGAGGTAAGTCAACGCTCAAAACTTGTACGAGATTTTGATGACGTCTCACCAGTACCATTCGATCATCGTTTTCGACACGCTGTCGTAATGTAGGAGGGCAAATTTGCAAGTCATAGCCTCCGTAGCAAGTCTGGCGAGCGTCAAAGCGGTTTCATGATAGTCCGGTGGGGCAGTAATCGTAGAAGAGGGTGAAGATGGGTCCATTGGGTTGATCAGTGCAACAAGGGTTCGTCGCCCTTTATGAGATTTTTATTATCACATAGCCATTTCCTGCTACAGTTAAAGTCCGTCCGCCCTCTGACAGCCCCGCCAAGTCCGCCAGTCTGAGCGCTGCCAGGGTTTTAACCTGTGAGAATATGACTGCTAGCGCCTAGGTTTGTCATGTTGATTGTTCCTGGATGGAAAAAGGCGAGTTCTTTTAATTTGATCTGGTTTTTGGCAGCTGGGCTCACTTTCGACAGTTCCGAATGCATCTCGCTCATTCATCAGCAAAGGTTTTCAAGTGTACTTGCACGCGCGAGTTCACTCAGGAGAATGCCTACACCAAGCATCAGCGATCGTGTGTAAAAGGCAAAAAACGACTGTTTTCTGCTTTATCAAAGGCAAAGAACCTCCTAGGCTCCGCAAAACGGCCCCGGCTGGATGCACACCTCAGCATGGAATCTTCAAGCACGCAGCTTCACCGTCCGCAACCGATATCCTTGCCTTCTGACCAGGTCAACGAGACACTGATCGCAGATTCTTACAACGTTGACCCGGCGCTGTCAGTGCCACGTGCAGGCTCTTCGTTGCAGAGGAATATGCCCATTCCAACATCCACTGCCAATATTGGCGCAGCGTCTGCAGAGATAAACGAGGATTCTTCGTTGGCGCAGCGCAGAACCCGACGTGTTGACGTTCGGATGCCACTACGCTATAGACAGTATGAGGACATACTCCCGCAACCTCCCCCGAGCATTCCAAGCCAAGCTGTCCCACTACAGGAATTTATCCCGCCCTCAAATTCCACCGACGTGCCTACCACCACTTCTACGCCATTGCAATCCTCTCCTTTCCGCACGGCCAGGAATATATTTGGACTTGTACGCCAGTTCTTTTCTTCAACCCCCCCATCTCATGACCCGGAAGAGGCCGCGACGCTTCAAGATATTAGCTCTGTCCCCACTGTTGCTCCAGTAGGACTGGATAGCCTCGCTGAGCCTCACGACACATTTTACCCATACCCCAACCAATCGTCTTTCAAGCTCGGACATTGGTACTGGAATGGTAGTGTGCAGAAGTCGCACCAGAGCTTTAAGGAATTGCTCGATATTGTTGGACGTCCAGATTTCGATCCTGGTGATGTCCAGCATACGCATTGGGACAAAATAAACTCGCAATTAGGTGCGAGCGTCGATGATGAGGGAGAAGACGAATGGGAGGAGGATGATGCAGGTTGGCGCAAAACGCCAGTGGTCATCAAAGTGCCTTTCTCTCGGACTACAGCTCGGCCGGATGTTCGACCTTATATCGCAGCGGACCTTCACCATCGTCCTCTTGTGTCAATTATCCGGGAGAAGCTGGCAAATGTCCATGACAACGAACACTTTCATTACGAACCGTATGAGCTACGATGGCACCCCCCCCATTTACCACACGAAGTGAACATTCAGGGCGAATTGTACACTTCGCCAGCCTTCATGGACGCACATCGCAAACTTCAGGCATCTCCGGGAGAGGCAGGATGTAACTTACCTCGCGTGGTAACTGCACTCATGTTTTGGTCCGATGCCACGCAGCTAACGACATTCGGTAACGCCAAATTGTGGCCGGTGTATATGTACTTCGGAAACGAGTCGAAGTATCGCCGTTGTAGACCGTCCTGTCATTTGGGCAATCATGTAGCCTACTTTCAAAAGGTATGATGTTTGTCCATTAGTTTTCTGAACTGCATTGAAACTCACAGCCTTTGCAGCTTCCGGATTCATTCAAAGATTTTACGGGGACTTATACCGAAGGCAAGGGAATTGGTCGCGAGTGCATGACGCACTGTCACCGTGAATTGTTTCAAGCTCAATGGAGAGTCTTGCTCGATCACGAATTCTTAGAGGCCTATGAACACGGGATCGTGATTCTCTGTTGCGATGGCATCGCACGCAGATTTTACCCACGAGTTTTTACTTATTCTGCAGACTATCCCGAAAAGTGAGTCGTGGATGCTCGTCTATAGGACTTGGATTCTCATTTTAGCTAGGGTCCTCGTTGCTACCATCCGACAGTTAGGAGGTTGCCCTTGCTCACGATGTCTCATACCAATGGATAAACTTCACTGTCTGGGCACGAGTTGCGATAGGCAACAGCGTACGACTCTCGCGCGTTCCGATAGCTCGAGAAGTCAGCTAGTTGCCAGCGCCCGAGATCTCATCTACAAGGACAATTTAGGTGTGGATAGTGCAGCAGTTGAGTTCATTCTCAAGTCTAATTCGTGGGTGCCGAACACGGTAAAAATATCAGTTTATCGTCATACCTTTGCTAACCTTTGATTAGAACGCGTTTTCAGACTCTCTGGGTCCATTTGGATTCAATATCTTCATCGCGTTGGTTGTCGATCTTCTTCACGAGGTTGAACTTGGAGTGTGGCGGATGCTCCTAATCCATTTGCTAAGAATTCTTACAACCTTGAACAAAGACCTGATTCACGAGGTTGACAGGAGGTGCGCCAAACATCTGTCTTACAATGACTTAGCGGGCTAATGCTCAACTTTAACAGGTATAGGCAGGTCCCACCGTTTGGACCGGCAACTATCAGACGATTTTCTTCCAATACTTCCGAGATGTCGAACATGGCTGCACGAAATTTCGAGGACCTTCTACAGGTATGTGCTCAGAATGACTCTTATACACCTTCGCGGACTGATTTTGTCCGAGTGTTCTATCCCGGTCTTCGATGGCCTGTTCCCTGACGCTCACAACAGGATTGTTATTAATCTCCTTTTTACTATGTCGCACTGGCATGGACTCGCAAAACTTCGTATGCACTCCGACCTCACCTTGAAGATTCTCGACGACACAACAACTGATCTTGGCAAACAGTTTCGTCTGTTTAAAGAAACGGTGTGTGCTTCGTACCAAACACAGGAGCTTGATCGTGAGGTTGGTGCGCGATCTCGCCGGCAGGCGAAGGAAGCGGCCAAACGGGCCGAGAATGGTAAGGACAAAGGGAAAGGGAGAGAAATAGCAAAGGCGAGTCTAGACCAGTCGCATGGTGTACCTGGACCGAAGCAGCCACGGAGGAAGAAGTCATTCAATATTCACACTTACAAGTTCCATGCGCTAGGGGACTACGTCACTTCCATCCGTCACTTTGGCACAACAGATTCATACAGCACCGAACCGGTAAGTTCCAAACTGCGGTCCATTCATCTTCTCAATTTGCACCAGGGAGAACTAGAGCATCGTACGCCGAAAGGCAGATACCATCGCACTGATAGAAGGGCATACGTTCACCAACTGACTCAGATCGAGCGCCGGGAGGCTCGCTTGCGCCGTATCAAGCAACGGCAATCACAGAGAGGCCCTCGGGTAGAGGCACATGAAATGGCAAGTAATCCCCAGCTACACCATCATATCGGCCAAAGCGAGAAGACGTACGACGAGCTTGGTCAGTACCTTCGCGACCACGCGGGAGATCCGGTTATGAGGGTAAATAACTTCTGACTCGATAATCATTATGCTTAGATATCACACAGGATTTCCTTCCTCGGTTGAAGGAGCATATCCTCGATCGCCTCGAGCCCGAAACTGCTGGATTTCCGCATCGTTACGACCAATGCAATTCCATCTTCTTTAAGCGTCATCGAATTTATCACCACAATCTCGCAAGATTCAACTACACCACTTATGATGTCCGAAGGGCTCAAGACGTCGTGAACCCACGGACTCCGCATTGTAACATCATGCTATTGAAACACCCAAACGATGATGAGCACGGCGGTGAGTATCGTTACACAAAAGTCATCGGCATACATCATGTCAACGTTGTTCGCCTCGCGAACGTTTACGAATCTCGCCGAATCGAATTTCTCTTTGTTCGGTGGTACGAATCTGTGCAAGATCATGCGTGGGACGCCTGTACTCTGGGCCGTGTTCACTTCAGGCCTCTCATAAACGAGAATGCATTTGGTTTCGTGGATCCAGGAGTCGTTCTTAGAGCATGTCACATCGTCCCGGCTTTTTCTCGACGCCAACGCAATCCGGGTGAATGTGGCGTTTCCCCATTGGCAGGAGACAAGAATGACTGGCACGAGTATTATGTTAACAGGTGAATGGACTCAGATGCCCTGATGATAATGATCGCTAATCTTATGAACACACTAGCTTTGTTGATCGCGACACTCTGATGCGCTTCCATTATGGACTCGGGGTTGGTCATGTATACTCACATGAGCCAAGGCCCTGTCCTATTACGCAGGCGACAGTACATGAACCCTTGGAAAGTAGGGAAACGCTGAGCAAAAGCATGCACCGGCGAGGTCCTACTGACGATGATGATGACGATGAACAGGGCGACGATCATGATTATGTTGGCGCGGAGGAGCTTGGTTTTTTCGATCAAGGACTCGATGCCAGCACAGAGTCGCTTATCCAGGCGTTGGACGAGATGTTTACGATTAACCATACCTTTGATTACGAGAATTAACATAATTGCATTCTTCGTCAGTCGTTTCTAGGATACCTTGAATTCCTCTTTGCGCACAGTCACTACATTGCCAATCCCTCAACTCGCCCTGGCACTTCTCTGCCGCATTGTCAATCCCTCCCACTCGCCCTGGCGCTTCTCTGCTGCATTGCCAATCCCTCAACTCGCCCTGGCACTTCTCTGCCGCATTGTCAATCCCTCCCACTCGCCCTGGCACCTCTCTGCTGCATTGCCAATCCCTCAACTCGCCCTGGCACTTCTCTGCCGCATTGTCCATCCCTCGACTTGCCCTGGCACGTCTTTGCCACATTGCCAATCTCTCTATTCGCCCTGGCATAACTTTGTCACATTATTAATCCCTTGATTTGCTTTGGTTCCTGGTACGCCCTCGCTGATCCCTGTGCGGCGTCAATGATGCCCAGCGGTTGGAAGTAGCAAGTGGGCGTAACAAATTCACATCTGGATCCTTATTAGAGCCTCGTTTGATACTTTTCCCTCCATCTTCCTGGTCCCTCCATCCTAACAAGATGGAATTGACAACAGCGCCAACAACCGGTCCTATCTACACCTATGTGCACGCGGTCAACCAAATTTTGAGACTTCTACCTGTTAGTGTAAGTACAATATGCATTGCGGATAATCCTCATCATCGCTGATGGCCTCTTTCTGCAGAATGAGGAGGTTCGCCATCGCCAATTGGTAGATGCTTGAATTAACTCTTGTCTTACAGCCTTTCCATGGTCTGTTTGGCCGATTCTTATTCATGGGATACGTTGGGCATGCGCATCAACTCTCGCCTATATATGTGAGGTTATCGTCCTTAGAGTCAATGTTTCATCTCATGGTGTTCGTCTACAGTGGCCTGAAGAATATCTCGCTCTTACGCATCCACCCCATGACATCCTGCGACATGTTGGATTTTTACTTATTGTAAACGACGCTACACGATTTTCTATCTACGAGATAGAGGTAAGAGCTCTATCATGCTGCTGAGTCCACATTTGAGATGAATGTACTAGAATGGCGGTTCTGCTTTTCTCAATAATTGCAGGACCGACTTTTGCGCGCCCAACTCACATGGGGGCATCTCTCCCATCTGGTTGGTGAGTACCCCCCAAATACTAGCCCATCACCGGACTCATCATACCACGTACTACATAGCTTGATCAGCTGCTCGGTGTTCAGTTTACCCCAGCAACACACCCACACGGATTCCCTCCTCCTGCTGCGTTCTCCGAAACGATGTTCCTAGATTTCGAATATGAGCCTACGATCTTAGAACCTACCGTATTCGATATCTTACCCACACCTACTTTGCCGGACGACGACAGCTCTATCTTCGATATCATGGCCCTGGCTAGCCCTGAGTCCCTCAGTGAGGCGCAGCCTCATCACCCAGACCTCCCTTGGATACGCACTACCCGAGGCGATCCCCTCAACAAAGATCAAAAACTATCGCTCAAACCCTTATTGGCTGCGTCATCATGGGGTCGCTCGATTAAATTGGCAAGATACCTTTTCATCGGATGTTTCCTTGTCGGAACGCCCGTCAACCCATTTTCTATTCCCGAGGCAGTTTGCAGGCAGTTGATTACAACGAGCTTCTTGAGAGCTCTCCGCTTTAACCAAAAAACTTATGATGAGCTAAGTAAAGAGCCACGTGAGTATCTGCCTCTGATTCTAAACGTCACTACCTTACGGCGTGATCAGTGATCATCGTGAACGACGATGGGAGCCAGACCATTGTGAGATGGTCGTACTTGCGCAACCGGGTAAGCTCGTCCCGATGTATAAGTACCTTCACTCACTTCAGGTGTTATGGGCAGTTTCAGGACTTCCAGATTGACGTAACTTCAGAACTTAGAAAAATCACACGAGGCAGCACATCTGTATTGGCTGGGTTTGCGCCCGATGAGGATAGTAAGATGCAGAAGATTCTTGAGTTGATTGTCTCGCTCAATTCAGACGACCAAAATCTGGTAAGGGACCACGGAGGCTACATAATCAGAGCTAAAGACTTTTCATCCGTCAGGTACAAGAAGCTATCTGCATCCTTATTAGAACACAAGCCTTCAGGGAGGTCCTCTGGGCTGCATTACTACGACCCATTGCCGAGTTAGCTGAAGGCAATGCGAGACTAGCAGATCTATACCCCGACGCCATTCAAACTTGGACGGGTTATCTATGAAAGGGAATCGTTGGCGTACTGATTACCCTCGTAAGCTTTTCCTCGGTTTATTCTTCCTCGTACCAATGACGAAAATTGTGCTTCTGTATCAGATGTATCAGGCATTTACTCTGCAGATGCCGTCTGACTCGACGAATTTGAAAGCGCCTGAGATACATCCCAGAATTATAGCTGCCCTGGACGAGATGTATATGCATCCAGACCGCTTCGCCCCCTTCTTCCAGGTGGCGCGTGAGCTGCCCTCACTACAGTCAGTCCTTCGTGTCAATTTGATCTTTACTCATTGTCACATGTATTCAGGGAGTCAAACGTCTTGGTTATGGATCCCAAGAACAAAGTCCCGAAACTCATTACGGACGCGATGGGAACGAAGCGGATGAAGACCTTGCAGGATCTCGAGCCCATAGTGGTCTCGTCAACTTCCGATTTCGAAGTCCCGTATGCACGATTCGTCTTTCCAGTGCCCAGCAGTGATGTTGAGATGGATCTTTCGTACTTCCTCAAGCCAAGTTGATGGGGTCGTTATTTCAAACTTTTGATATCGTTTGCCTTGCAAATTCTACGTGTAGTACAATAGCTTCGAATTTTATTGCTCATTGGATCGACGTAGTCGTGAAAATGTGCGGATACAGCATGAAAGTAGAAGGTAAACGTGTCATGGTTTTGGTGCACGAGTCTTCGTCGAACATCTTTAGGGTCTTGCGACCAGTTGCGAAGGAGTTCGTTGGTCCGAGTGAGATTGGCTGAGAGCTGACCTCCCCTGAATGATTGTTCAGCTCGTCCGAGACAGGAAAAATCAAGTTCGCACCGTTTTTGAATAGGTTCGCTCAACGCTGGGCTCTCTCTCACGTCCATCCTCTCTAGGAGACGAGGTTCCTATCTTCGTATTGTCGCGCAGCGTCAGGTTCTGGAAACGCTCTGGTCCTGTCGAGATATCTGGACCATTGTCCAACCATGTCGAAGTACTACGGAGCCAGGATAATAGATTCGGCTTGATCTGTGACTTCATCGCAAGCGGCTGCGACAACCTTCGTAATAGTGACGTATGCTCTGAGATAAGTGATTGTAGTCTCCAACGATGCTGAGGCAATTCTCCACTAACTCTTGGAGATACGACCGAATTCAAAGTTTAGATCGAGAGTTCAATAAATAACTTAAATCATCCAGAGTTGATCAGGCGCAGAACGTGCGGGAGCATTAATCCGGCATTGAGCGAAATTGTTTGTCTTTGTTTGGTGCAACTGTTACCTGGTACGTTATTGTCAATTCACGATCAGTGACTAATAACAACCGACACATCCATATTAGGAATATTCACGGTAAGCATTCCAATCTGATTTCCCGATCGCATCGACCAACATTCAAACGTTAGACATGTCTCGCGTCATATACGGGCCTCAAATCGGCAGTGGTCGTGTAAGTGCTTTCTCTGTGATCCAGCCCCAAAACTCACATCTCGCAGACCCAGCTGGAGGTGTTAGCGGCAAACATGGTACGTATTTAGTACCGCGTCGCCGCCGCGGGGCCTGACTTCATTACCCGAGGCGGCCACCGCTCCGCGAGCGCCAGGTCCAATCAGGAAATTCGCGCGCTTCTGTGCCGACGGTTTCGGTCGCATCATGCAACGATTGAGATCGGTGTTACGGAGGGTGAGTTCTTTCCAAATCATCAATCGCACAACTAACAAAATGTTCTAGAGATGAACTTGTGCTACCACAGGCTGTAGTAATGACCAAACACCACACATACCATCACACACCAGTCCTAGTACTACTACTACCCACTAGATTCTAGTAGCACTCATCATACCAACTCCCCACTCTAATCATTCATGTAACATTGGCATCACCCTTCAAATCAAATCAAGATCTAACAGACACTTTATATAGCACACATAGAATAGTAATACTAGTATGCTACTACTACATAATAATAATGATAACGATAACGGATAACGAATATTTCACATCGCTTCGAATCGCTAAGGATCCCATCTCTCGTAGCATTTCAGGCTGATGTCAAAGATGAAAGATGAAGAGAATCAAATGCTATAGCACTAGTACTATACATAGCACTAGTACCATGCATTGCCACTTATGTACTAAAAGGGCGAAAAATTTAGTTGCACTGCCACACGTTCGCTGATACCAGCAATCGGTCCGCTGGCAGTTCTCGTTGATCCTCACTTGGTATGGTTTAACACCTGCATCACATTGTTTGGCGTTACGCTTCAGGGATTTACCGTCTTCGCATCTCTCAGTCCTCGAATTGTTCCTTCCAAACGCCTGTGTCTGATTACGCCTATCAATTCTTCTAGGATACGCCAACATTCTCTTCAGCGTCTGATGTTACCTTATTGTAGTCCTTCCCTACGTTTTCCTCCTCCATAAAGACATCGACGAGCTTGTGCAGACGGAGGATCTAGCATTGACCACCATCTCGATGCTCCTTGAAACCAAAATACCGAATAAGCCCCGTCGACTCAGGTGCTCCCTAATTGTACACTCCTTGCTGGCATCTTGCTCGGTTCAAGTGGACAAAGGGTAAGGAAGTTCTTTGGTTCTGTTAGTTTGCCTATCTAACCCACGACTAAGGTGCTGCTATCGGTGCTGCTAAACTCTTCGCCTGCAGCTCGGTTTTTCAAGCGGGTAGGTCCACCACCACCTCTATTTCGCTTGGGCATGACCGAAGTCCATGCACAGGGCTGGACCGGTTTTCCAACGCGTTCTATTAGGGAGAGACAGACTCCTAGACTCGGGCGCGAAGTACAGGACTATTTCTACTGTTCTCCGCTATGATCATGCCCTCGATGGTGTTGAAATGTGCGTCTCTCCTATGCAAACCTTCATTGAGCTCACTCGACAGTCTTTGCTACGCTCCAGCTCAATACCAAACACTTCACTGTCCTGCTCAACGAGTGCTGTGCCAGGTCCCTTGTCATACAGAAGGAGAGGATTCGCTTACTGGTTTGGACTACGATGACAAGGGGATCGACGTCACCTTCGACCTAGTAAACGTCGCTCGTACTCTCCTGAAATTGTCGTATCTTATGACCCGTTTTGTTTACAGACCAGAACAGTGACAATACCACTTTTGATACCCGCAATCTGGGTAGCTACTTCTACTTAGAGTGATGATTGGCACGTATCTTTCATGTTTGAATCCCTTTCTCGTTCGCTTACCCGCGTCTGTAGCGCACTTCATAATTTTTGCCACACTCTCCCAGCGTTCCGTCACTCCTGTCTGCAGTCAGTCTCTTGAATCCGACTGATACCTCATTTGCAACGCTTGCCATCCATTTCATGCAGTGCGGTCATTATTCTTGCTTCCGTCCAGTAGATAGTTTGACTCATGCACTATACGCCCACCACAACCTCTGCAATCGTAGCGTTTATGATCCGAGCCTCGGTCAATACCAGAGCTTGAATGTGACATATTTGATGGATACTCTGTAGATTTGTTTGTAACTTTACTATGTGAATGACTGTTCTGCTTTCATTTGCTAAGGCATTCAAGTTGCGCTAGACAAGTCACTGGCAAAACTATGAGGCACGACTAAACATCCATCGCAAAGTCCAGCTTAGACAGCAGGTAACCACACTGCTTGTGTTTGGCAATATATTATCTTGGACATATAAGTCACTGGCAAAACTATGAAGCACGACCAATTGATATCAGTATTCCGTTGATTTTGTAACTTATGATTATTGATTTGTTGTCAATGTAAGCATCCATCACAAATTCCAGCTTAGACAGTAGGTAACCATACCGCTTGAAGCACGACCAATTGATATCAGTATTCCGTTGATTTTGTAACTCATGATTACTGATTCGTTGTCAATGTAAGCATCCATCACAAAGTCCAGCTTAGACAGTAGGTACCCATACTGCTTGAAGCACGACCAATTGATATCAGTATTCCGTTGATTTTGTAACTCATGATTACTGATTCGTTGTCAGTGTAAGCATCCATCACAAAGTCCAACTTAGACAGTAGGTAACCATACTGCTTGAAGCACGACCAATTGATATCAGTATTCCGTTGATTTTGCAACTCATGATTACTGATTCGTTGTCAATGTAAACATCCATCACAAAGTTCAGCTTAGACAGTAGGTAACCATACTGCTCGTGTTTGGCAATACATTATCTTAGACATATCACAACTATGACTGACAATCATTTGGTATCATCATTACATGTATTTTGTAGTGCATGATTGCTGCTTGGTTGGCATTGCCAACGGCCATCATGAAGTTCATTTGAGGCAAAGGATGACCACTATTCTGGAGAGCAGCTGGACTTCCTGCAACAGTTTATCTATCATATGTCACAATTGCGAGAGATGTATATCTTCGTCAGGATTATTTTTCTCTTGCAAATTCTTATCCTTCGATGCCATCATGCTGTGATTATTTTTTGCTTTATCTTTAGGTATAACTCAGTAAACATGTGATCTGAATTTGCCATTTATATCTATAAAAACCTTCTTCTCGCCGGTTTCCTGATGCAGGTGGCCTTGGTTAGGCTTTGAAAGAGTGGGATGCAACGGCTAACGACTAAGTACTTACTTCGATTTGGATGTTGGCGTACCCAGGCGTGGACCGTGTGAATAACACACAATATCGCACTAGTCGTCAGCTGGTTTATGATAGCATGAGCATTGGGCATTTGGGAACAAGCTTAAGCAGCCTTGGTGCGAACTAGAGAGCGTAGACTGATCGATCGAAAGCTTGACAGGTGAAGCACGGAGTTTGAAATTGCAGCCTTGCCACCAAGTTCTGATCGAGATTCGACGTGCTCAGATTGCCGAGGACATCTCGATCCTGGAATATCCGGCCCATCCGAACATCCGACCCATCCGACCCAAAGTCTTGCATGTATAATAAATATCACGGTCACAACTTACCACGTGACTCACAGCGCCGCCGCGCGTGTCGCGGCTGACACCGTGACCAACTCTCAAGAGCCTTTTTAGAATAGGTTGAGGCCCAAAGGATGAGGTGGAGAGGACATCTCGATCCTGGAATATCAGGACCCATTGTAGTATTCATTCAATTATGAGTATGCGAAATATATAATATTTAATTACATGCAAAAGAATTATTAAAAAAAATGTGTGAAAATGGTAAAATAATTGAGCTCGCTGTGTGCAACAGCGAGCACGAAGGTTTCGGCAATGCACGCAGTGAGCGCGCGAGCGTGCTTACCTATTTTGGTTATCATTTACACGTCGCTGTCGTATCAGGTACGTGGGAACTACACGTGATGCTAAGTCAGCCATGGGTCGGATGTTCGGATGGGCCGGATATTCCAGGATCGAAATATTCTGAGATTGCCTCTGTTACTTTGTTTGAAATATTTTATCACTCCGAATTCTGCATGCCTGAAATTGTATGAATGGTATGTGTTTGCCTCGAGCTCCCATGCATACAATCTTCTCATCACTTCATTCACAATGCAGGACTTCAAAGACCATGGAGCACTCCCTTCTTCGATGCCCTCAAATCTCTGAGAGTACCACTATGACCTGGAGCACTCCCGCACGCACTTTCCAAATACCTCGCAAAGTAAACCACGCAAGTTTCCATCAACACCACGAAACAGTCCCTTGTAATTCCTCCTGCCGAATGTTGTCGCAGTTCACGGAAGTGCTTTATCAATCCAGACTGCGAGACATAGTGCGATGACCTGCCAGAAGATGGTGAGCAGGACTTTTAATTTCCGTTGTTTGATGTACAGCTTGGTTGTAGATAGCTCGCGCATCGGTGCAGGCCGCAACTCTGGTTATTCATACACGCGTGGATAAAATGTGAGCTTCCACGCATCCTCGACTTGTAATTTTCAGCCTTGACCCTCACCAACACCACCAACTCAGTCCTCCGCAACCACTTCTATTACTTCCTATAGCGCCCACCAACCTGTGGGTTGTTCGTGCCAGTCACACCCGACTGCTCTGCTCAAAGTCACTCTGTTACTTTGTTTAAAACGTTTTATCACTTGTGCGTGCCTGGATTCTCGTCCACATCTATTCACATAACAAAATACAGCGCACCCCAAATGTCTTTGAACATTCCCTTAAAGTAATGCTCTTAGTGTCACTACTTCTTGCACGTATGCTCAAAGTTCGAAATCAATCTAACGTCGACAACATCTTGGCCATATACCAGCTACATCGAGAGATTCGCCTCGACCTCGCTATCACTTCCGCAGCCTGACCTCAAGCAGCAGATGCTCGAATCCCGCACTATATTGCTGATGCTGGTGCTCACGTGTCTGTTCCTGGGTGCGTCACTTGTCGCTGTTTCGAACCACATGAACAAGCTGTTTTATTTTTTGTGTCTGGTTAGCACCCTGAATTCCTTCAAATTCCCCTGACTCTACAGAGGCGCTGGGTCTCAGCTGAAGGATCACGGCCTTCATATCACAATACTCAATAGGTTACATGTATCCCACAGTAGTGCTTCAGCAACAATCCCAAACACGTTTATATTTGTATCCGTATGTCCACCTCGGCGAACGAAAGTGAAAGGCAAGCTCCTCCACAAGCATTAACCAGTTTCAGCCTCCCCAAAACTCATCAAGTATACCTCGCATCATTAAGCTACGCATGCATGAATGTGCTTCGTGCACCTTGTAATCACCTTGAATGCATCATCTGTAGGCCAGTTGGTGTGAGTCAGCTGAAAAAAAATAATAAGGTAGCAGTTCATAGGACATTGCATGAGGCGAGAAGATGAATCGAGTATGAATTGCTGAGGAACTGGAGCAGTGCGCTGTCCCTCGACTTTTCTCTCGCGCGCTGCCTAAGCAATCATATGAATGATTGTTGTCGCATAGAGAGAGAAAAAGGAACAGTGGTTGGTGCAAGCTGGCAGTTAGTTCCAGTAGAGATATTTATCGATTTGAACATTATCAACACGTATAACATATGGCTTGACTAAATGATACGACGAAAACTTTGTATGTCTCCTTGAATTCTACTTCGGAACACCCAATAACACCTTCAAGGAAGTGGTAATGAATAAGAGCAGATTTCCCTGCTCTTTGTAGGGCACCAGACAACCGTTAGCTCCACCGACTATCACACACCACTACCAGTCGATATATGCACGCGCTCCTGGAAAGCGATTGAGGTCATACCAGTTGCTATGTCAGACTTGGCCACGAGCTTAGCGTGATATTCTCGAACACCAAGGATCAGGCGCGGTCCCAACACAGACATCTGCACGACCTGCGAGATCTGACCAACCCCAGAGGTAACCTGAGTAACCAGGGAAATGCTCTATAGAAACGATAAATTGTGGTAGCGTGCATAGGCAAGTGAAAGATTGACATACCGTGAAGAATGTTGGATAGAAATCATCGATGAGATGAAGACAAGAAACAGCAACATAGCTACCAAGTCCGACCCATCAGTGGGAAAAGGACCAATAATCACAATATGAGCTTACCTCGCAAAGTAAACCACGTGAGTTTTGATCAACACCGTGAAACAGTCCTCGATAATCCCTCCTGCCGAATGTCGTCGTAGATCACGGAAGTGTTTTACCGCAATCCGGACTGCGAGACATAGCACGAGAACCTCCCATACAATGCTGAGCATCCAAGTCACAGATATAAGAAGTAGGATATCTTCTGCATAGTTAATCTGACACTGATAAGTGCCAGAGAGAATGAGATTCTCTGGTAACCATCAATGAGCCCAATGCATGTTTATTTTCATTCACAATTAAACGCACCCCCTGATGTATCCATCGTTATCATTATGGTGGACACTGCATCGAAAGTGACGATAGCCAGGGAGGTGACAATGAGAAATATCAGGATCTTTCTGGATCCTTGATACATCGCATGCAACCGAGCGATGATGATGACTTGCACCATGTTTCAGTCAAGTCAATATTACTGAGGTATCGCAAGTGTAAAGCTCACCCCATAACATCGTATATACCACAACACCAATCCAATTCCATACGGTGTACATAATCCAGCCTGACGAATCCGGTCAGTGATTGGCCTTGGGTAGCACACTGCAAACAGACTCACATCTGTTGCAGTATAGTGTGGCAGTCATTAGTGAACCGATAAGTTAGTAAAGAATCACACCCACTGCTACAAGGCGCCACAATTAATTGGAGGGGAATAGTAATAGGCATCTGTGCAGAAGACTCACCATATCTGTCAGCGGGATAGTCGGAACATTGACTGTATGTCGTTGGTCAGAAGAGGCAAAGACAGCGAATGTATTAGAGAGACATACTTAGTATGTACAGGCTGATTGTGAGAGATGGACGATTAGCACAACACCAATTGTGTATCCTTCTGAACATACGCAGAAAATAAGAATCCAAGGTAACGAGTCTAGGATACTTTCAAGTCAGTACAACGTGGTAACTGCAACCAACAAGCTACATACGCCGAGATACATAACTGTCATTAGGGACCATCGCTGTCTCTTGAATCAAGTGTATTTTCATCTGTTCCTCTGACACCAGACTCTACTCACCCAGATTAGTTCCACCTATAAAGCCGTTCTCAGCGAGATGGCTGCTCTAGCCATACTGTTGACATACCTCTTGTCCGAATGTGAGTGCTGAAAATATTTGTAAGACGTCAGCAGTCTTTTAATGTTATGATGCTCACACCAATCATACATCACTGCAACAAAGGCGGCGACTGCAAAACCACAGCCAAGGTTAGACTGAGTCAGCTTCAACATCCGACTGCTCTCCACGAACCTACAAAATAGCTGCCCAAACTATATGCATTGATGGCCGACCACCAAGTGAAATCATTTGAGATGTAGGTCATATCGGTAGAGAATGGATGTGGGTGAGAGGCGAACTTGGTGGACGTACGACGATGGCATTCATACTAGTTATACCACCATCCGGCAAGTAAATCGGCGAAACGAGATCGGGAGATGATGACCGTTCCTGCTTTGATTGGTCGAAGTGGATATTTTTGGATGAAGAAAGATAAATCAATCCAGGGGATCATAGTAGATGTTGGTCATAAAAATGCACATTGCGTCAGCATGACAC
Source organism: Suillus tomentosus (assembly GCA_016647685.1). Taxonomy (NCBI): domain Eukaryota; kingdom Fungi; phylum Basidiomycota; class Agaricomycetes; order Boletales; family Suillaceae; genus Suillus; species Suillus tomentosus. The sequence goes on along the minus strand of JABBWJ010000030.1, from coordinate 217,493 downwards.
CGGAACAGAAAAGTCAGCCGTCAATCGCACGAAGAAATCCTACTCTGGCTACCAATACCTCTTAGCGAGCATACGTCTCAATGTCTCATCTCACCCTTAGGTCATCTGTCGCTTCATGCGCACCCTCTTGCTCTCCATCTCGGACATTGGGCTACCGCATCATCTGAATGCCAGAAATGGTAAGCACAGAATATTTGATTTGTATCGTAGAGTTGGTGCGGTGGTAAGGGGCATCAGGTTTCACCAGAGATGTGAGATTCCGTGATTGGCGGATGACGAAGATACAACATCACACCCAAGAGAGCGTTGAGAGAGCAGATGAGAGAAAATGATGCTCAGATGCACAATTGCTGAAGGCGATAACATTCCGTTGGCACCCCATCAGAAAGCTGGTGATTTGAAGAAGTTGAAGGAATAACTCACCGGATCATACAGATACCAAGGTTCAAGGCACACCATCAACGCTTATTCTAATGAAACCCGATCTAAAACGTGCCACACTGAATCCATCATGCAGTTGATGCCCTCCTGTTGACTTTTCGTAGGGTAGCCTGAGTGGGAATGTGGATTTGAACGCAGTCTATATTTCGCATGAACCAGCTACCACAACGACGCCCGAGACTGCACCGACACCTCAGAACTCCGACTGACGATCAAGATTTGAGAGTTCATGTGGCGTTAGAGCCCTTGCATGCTAACCGGTTATACAAAGCAGGTTCTATATGGGTTTGCTTGACGAAAACTAATTAAAAAAAGAAGGGATACTCACCGTGGATGTAAACTTGCTGCGAACAAGCTGTATGATTCCATCGGGTGGTCTTTGTGAGATTTTTAAAAAGTGTGATGCCATGGCTGAGGCCTAAAGACTAAGTACGTACTTTAATTTGGAACACTGGGGATGCTGGCGTACCCAGTCGCAGACCGTGCGAATGTCAAACTAGCCGTATAGCTAGTTCATGATGCTAAGGCGGGCATGGGCATTTGAGAACAAGAATATATCAGACGAGCAGCCTCAGTGCGAACTAGACAGTCTAGACTCCAGTACTTGATCGATCTTGATGGCAGGCGAAACACGGAGTTTGAAATTTGCAGCCTGCCTATTATAGCATCCCACCAAGCCCGGTTACGGGTCTGTTCCAGAAGCACCTAACGAGCGAATTCCATAAAACTTGCGCGGGTGACCCATTCAATGTGTACATGTACAAAACTTCCCACTTGACTCGATATCATTACCTTGTATTCTTCCCCTACTAAGCTTGCGCATCGGTACAGGCCACAACTCCGGAATGCATTCCCGTGGAAAAACGTGAGCTTCCACGCATTCAATAATCCCATCTTCGACTTTGCAATTTGAGACTCGACTGTCACCAACACCACCTACTCAGTCCTCCGCAACCACTCCCATCACTTTCACAGCCTACCCATAGCACCCACCAGGCTGGTGGCTTGTTCGTGCTAGTCACACTCCAACGTTTGTGCTGCTCAGAGCGACTCGTGTCATTTTGTCTATCACTTGTGCGTACTGAAATTCTCATCCAGTCTATTCTTATAACAATTTGCAATACAGCGCACTTCAAATGGCTTCAAACATCCCCTTCTCCAAAGTAATGCCCTCAAATCTCCCAGAGTGTCACCACAATTTAGAATATCCTTGCACGTACATTCCAAATCCTGAATCAAACTAACGTCGAATCTCGATGATGACATCTTGGCTGCATACCAGCTACATCGAAAAATTCATCTCGATCTCACTATCACGTCCACAGCCTGACCTCAAGTAGCAGATACTTGACTCCTGCACTATTGCTGGTGCCGGTTCCTGCATGTCCGTTCCTAGGTGCGTCCCTTGTCGCTGTTTCGGACCACGTCAACAAGCTGTTTTATGTTTAGTGTCCGGTTAGCACCCAGGATTCCTTCAAATTCCTCCGACTCCACAGAGGCGCTGGGTCTGAGCTGAAGGATTGCGTCCTTCATATCACAATGTTTGATAGGGCACATGTATCCCCCAGTAGTGCTTCAGCAACAACCTTAAACAAATTTATATTTGTATCCGTATGTCCACCTCGGCGAACGAAAGTGAAAGGGAGGCTCGTCCACAAGCATTAACCAACTTCAGCCTCCTCAAGACTAATCAAGTATGCCTCGCATCATTAAGCTACGCATGCATGAACCACCTGGTAAATACCTTGGATGCATCATCTGTAGGCCACTTGTCGTGAGTCAGCTGAAAAAAATAACAAGATAGCAGTTCATAGGACATTGCATGAGGCGAGAAGATGAATCGAGTATGAATTGGTGAGAAACTGAAGCAGTGTGCTGTCCCTCGACTTTCCTCTCGCGTGCTGCCTAAGCAATCATATGAATGATTGTCATCATACAGAGAAAATAAGAACCGCAAGTCTGCGTGGGCAGCTGGTGCCAGTAGAGATATTTAAATATTATCAACACATATAGCAAATCACTTGACTGAATAATACGACGAAAATGTTGCATGTCTCCTTGAAAACTACTTCGGAACACGAATCAATACCTTCAAGAAAGTGGTAATAAATAAAAGCAAATTTCCCTGCTCTTTGGAGAGCACCAGACAACCGTTAACTCCACCGATTATCACACACCATTGGGAGTCGATATATGCACGCGCTCCTGGAAAGCGATTGAGATCATACCAGTTGCTGCGTCAGAATCGGCCACGAGCTTAGCGTGGTATTCTCGAACACCAAGGATCAGGCGTGGTCCCAACACAAACATCTGCACGACCTCCAAAATCTGAAGAAACCCAGAAATAATCTGAGCATCCAGGGAATCGTCCTATAGAAACGATAAATTGTGGTAACATGCATAGGCAAGTGAAAGATTGACATACTGTCGAGAATGTTGGATATAAATGTTGGAGACAAGAAACAGCAACAAAGCTATCACGTCCGACCCGTCAGTGGAAAAAGGAACAATAATCACAATATGAGCTTACCTCGCAAAGTAAACGACGTGAGTTTTGATCAACACCGTGAAACAGTCCTCGATAATCCCTCCTGCCGAATGTTGTCGCAGTTCACGGAAGTGTTTTACCGCAATCCAGACTGCGAGACATAGCACGAAGACCTCCCATACAGTGCCGAGCATCCAAGCCACAGATATAAGAGGCAGGATATCTTCCGCATAGTTAATCAGGCACTGATAAGTGCCAGAGAGAATGAGATTCTCTGGTAACCATCAATGAGCCCAATGCACGTTTATTTTCATTCACAATGAAACCCACCTCCTGAAGTATGCATCGTTGTCATTATGGTGGACACTGCATCGAAAGTGTTGACAGCCAGGAAGGTGACAATGAGAAATACCAGGATCTTTCTGGATCCTTGATACATCGCATGCAACCGAGCGATGATGATGACTTGCACCATGTTTCAGTTAAGTCAATGTCACTGAGGTCTCGCAAATGCAAAGCTTACCCCACAGCATCGCAACTACCACAATACCAGTCCAATCACATACGGTGTACATAATCCAGCCTGACGAATCCAGTCAGTGATCGGCCTCGGGTGGCACACTGCAAACAGACTCACATCTGTGGCAGTATATCGTGGCAGTCATTAGTGAACCAAGAAGTTAGAAAAGAACCACACCCACTGCTACAGGGCACCACGGTTAATTGGAGGCGAATAGCAAGCATCTGTGCAGAAGACTCACTGTATCTGTCAATGAGATAGTCGGAACATTGACTATATGTCGTTGGTCAGAATAAACACAGACAGCGAATGTACTAAGGAGACATACTCAAGATGGTCAGGCTGGTTATAAGACATAGACGATTAGCACAACACCGATCGTGTAGCCTTCTGAACATACGTAGCGTATAAGAATCCAAGGTAGCGCACCTAAGATACTTCCAAGTCAGCATAACATGGCAACCGCGACCAACATGCTACATACACCGAGATACATAACTGTCATTAAGGACCATCGTTGTCGCTGGAATTTGTATTTTCACGCGTGTTTCTCTGATACCAGACTCTACTTACCCAGATCAGTTCCACCTATAAAGCCATTCTCAGCAGGATGAATGCTCTGGTCACAGCATCGACATACCTCTTGTCCGAATGTAAGTGCTGAAAATAATCATAAGACGTCAGCAGTCTTTTAATGTTCAAATCATGCTCACCCCAATCATACACCACTGCAGCAAAGGCTGCGACTACGAAACCACAGCCAAGGTTAGACTGAGTCAGCTTCAACATCCGACTGCTCTCCACGAACCTACAAAATAGCTGTCCAAACGATATGAATTGATGGCCGGCCACCAGCTGGGATCATTTGAGACTACAATCATATTGGTAGAGAGTGGGTGTGGATGAGAGGCAAACTTGGTAGATGTATGTCAATGACATTCGCAGTATCATATACATATATATGTATATCGCTATCCAGTGCGAAATGAGATCAAGGGGTGAATCTGTGCAATCCACGTGGATCAAGCAGTTGCATGATGGTCATCAGGCTGTCATATCATGAGGATGCTAATCAAAATAGTATCAATGCAGAATCTTCAATTTGCAACGTGGATGTGTTGAAGTCGACGAGCGGTAACGTTCACTTGTCAGGTGGACTCGTTCTCGTACTCCATATGTATGAAAAATTTGATTTCAGGTTGGAACTTTGGAGGTTAGGAGATGCCTAGAGCGTTAACAGACGTATATGAGATTCGGAGGCACAACAACTTGTTAACATATATGTGGAGACAATCTGAAGAAAGGCAAACACACCTATCACACGCCGTGTACTACTAGTAGCGAAGAACGTTAAGTGAGACAGTATCGCTTATAATTGGCTAATGAGGTACGGAACGTGGAATTAGTCATCACCAAAAATCGAGTTTAATTTGGTTTACACTTGAAACTGTTTCTCCCTTCGGGTCTGGAATCCCGTGTCTCTTCGGCCTTGCTCTTTGCCCCTGCGGCTCTTGCAACTGTGCAATTCGGCATGACGATCATGCCTTTCGCAATCTTCATTGCCACCTCCTTTAGTGGAGATAGCGGCAGTCTATGTCTAGCGAGACGAATTTGAAATGTCTCTCTGCCTTTTCTCACTCGGGTTTCTCGTCTCGCTACTATAGGTACGCTGTTGTTATCCATTCTGTTGGTATATTCTCATTTGTCTCCGGAATCCACGGGTCCCCGTGTGCTCGCGACGGGATCCCTTATTTGCTGGCTAAATCCTTGCCGTCTGCATCCTATCGAGACAAGCGAGGACAATTAGAATGAAGCTCAAGTCGTCATACATAAGTACTAGTGGGAAAAGAAAATACCTTTAACGTGTCGCGGCTTTGGTTCGTGTTTTGTCTTACTCTTCTTAACTTCTTCTGCATACTCATCGTCTGGGAAATCCACGACACCCATCATATTCACTGCAAGCATCCGAGCCCACCGATTAAAACATGGTCGATGTTACAGATGCTGACCGGATTGTCGTTGATAGCGAGGATGAAGAAGCCTTACGACCGCTTTAAATTGCTGACCGAAGCGGCCTCGCCCTGTTTTCTACAGGCCCAGAAAAGATACTACAGTGTCGGGCATTCACTGTGACATTCCCTTCTTCGAGTAATGCACTCAAATATCCAAGAGTGTCACCACGACCTATAACATTCTCGTACACACATTCCGAATTTGCAATCCTAAATCAATCTTATGTCGATGTGATCTTAGCCGCATACTAGATACATTGAAAGATTCGCCTCGCCTGGCTCGACCTTGCTATAATGCATGTCCGTTCCTGGGTCTCTTGTCATCGTTTTGAACCACGTCAACAAGCTGTTTTATGTTTCATATGCGATTCCCAGACGTTGGCACCCTGTATTCCTTCAAACTCCTCTCACGCCATGGATGCGCTGGATCTCAGCTAAATAGTAATCTTAGCCTTCGTATCACAAACGTGCAACACGGTACTTGCATCCCCAAGTAGCGCTTCATCGACAATCCTAAACACATCTGTATCCGTATCCGTAGTTCCACCCCATCCAACAAAAGTGAAAGGCAAAGCTCCTCCGCAAGCATTAACCAACTTCAGCCTCAAGACTCGCCAAGTGTGCCTCGCATCATCAAGCTGCGCATGCACCAACATGCTTCGCACACCTTGTAATCACCTTGAACGGATCATCGTCTGTAAGTCAGTTGGCGTGAGTCAGGTTAGAAAACAATGGTGGGACATTGAATGGGGCGAGAAGATGAATTGCGGCTGAATTGCTGGGGAACTGAAGCAGTGCGCTGTCACGGTCGCCCGACTGTCCTCTCGCGCGCTGCCTAAGCAATCATATGAGCGAGTGTCATCACACAGAGAAAATAAGGACCAGTGGTTGGTGCAAGTGTGCGTGGGCAGTTGGTGCTAGTAGATATCTTCATCGATTTAAACATTGCCAGCGCATATGGCGAATCACTTAACTAGATAATGCGACGAAAACTTTGTATATCTCCTTGAAATCTACTTCAGAATACCAGATAAATACCTTCAAGAAAGTGGTAATGATAAGAAACGAAATCCCCTATTCCTTGTACAACTGTTAACTTCACCTCACACACCACTGCCAGTCGATATTTGCACACGCTCCTGGAAAGCGATAGAGGCCATACCAGTTGCTACGTCAGAATCGGCGACGAGCTTGGCGTGGTATTCCCGAACACCAAGGATCAGGCGCGGTCCCAACACAAACATCTGCACGACCTGCAAATTCTGGAGAAACCCAATCGTAATCTGCGCATCCAGGGAAATGCTCTATAGAACCAATAAATTGTTGTAGCGTGCATAGGCAAGTGTAAGATTGACATACCGCTGAGAATGTTGGAGAGAACGCAAGAATGAGATGAAAGCAAGAAACAGCAACAAAGCTAGAACGTCCGACCCATCAGCGGCAAAAAGGAACAATAAGTATGATATGAGTGTACCTCGCAAAGTAAAGCGCGTGAGTTTTGATCAGCACCGTGAAACAGTCCTCGATAATCCCTCCTGTCGAATGTTGTCGCAGTTCACGGAAGTGTTTTACCGCGATCCGAACCGCGAGACATAGTGCAAGGACCTCCCACACAGTTAGGAGTATCCAAGTAATGGAAACTAGTAGTGGCATATCTTCGCCATAGCCAATCAAGCAGTGATGAGTGCCGGAGAGAATGAGTTCCTCTGGTATTCATCGTTGAGCCCCATGCACATTTTTTTCTCATCCATAATTAAGCGTACCCCCTGAAGCCTGCATCGTTGTTATTACATTGGCCACTCCGCTAAAAATGTTGACAGCCAGGAAGATGACAATGAGAAATATCAGGATATTTCTGGATCCTTGATACATGGCATACAGCCGAGCGATGATGATGACTTGCACCATGTTTCAGTCAAGTCAATATCACTGAGGTCTCGCATGTGCTCCACTCACCCCACAGCATCGGAGTTACCAAAACACCCGTCCAATCCAACACGACGAACACAATAAAGCCTGACGAATCCAGTGAGTGACCAGCCTCAGTAGCACAAACTCCAAACAAACTCACAACTGTGGCAGTATAGCATGGCAGTCATTAGTAATCCAAAAAGTTAGTAAAGAACCACACCCACTGCTACAGGGCACCACGGTTAATTGGAGGGGAATAGTAATAGGCATCTGTGCAGAAGACTCACTGTATCTGTCAGCGAGATGGCCGGAACATTGTCTGAATGCTGTTGGTCAGAAGAAGCGAAGACGGCGAATGTATTAATGAAACATACACATAATGTACAGGCTGCAAAGCAATTAACACAGCACCGATCATCTAGCCTGCCGAACATACGCAGCGTATAAGATTCCAAGGTAACGCACCTAGGATACTTCCAAGTCAGTACAACATGGCAACCGTGACAAACAAGCTACATACACCGAGATACATAACTGCCATTAGGGACCAGCGTTGTCTCTGGAATCAAGTATATGTTCATGTGTGTTCCTCTGACACCAAACTCTACTCACCCAGATCAGTTCCACCTATAAAGCCATTCTCAGCGAGATGGCCGCTCCGGTCATAGTATCGACATACCTCTTGTCCAAATATAAGTGCTGAAAATAATTTCAAGATATCAACAGTTCATTAATTTTATCATGCTCACCCCAATCATACGTCACTGAAACACAGGCGGCAACTGCGAAACGGCAGCCAAGGTTAGATTGTGTCAGCTTGGACATCAGACCGCTCTCCACGAACCTATAAAATAGCTGCCAAAACGATATGCATCGATGATCGGCCACCAAGTGGGATCATTTGAGATTATGGTCATATTGGTAGAGAATAGGTGGGGGTGAGAGGCGGACTTGGTGGCATTCATACTAATTATGCCACCATCCGGTGCGTAGATCAGCGAAACGAGATCGGGGGATGACGACCGTTCCTGCTTTGATTGGTCAAAGTAGATGTTTGCATGAAGACAAATCAATCAGGGACCATGGTCTATTTTGGTCGTGAAACACTTGCGGGAGCGAAACACTTCAACACCGCAAAACATCTAACGACATGGAGTGTGAGAGAAAGTGGGAAAGAAAGATAGGCTCGTACGAAGTCGTAACCATCATGATTCTGCTTACGCGCGCGTTTCCAGATTTTGAAATATAAACAGAGAACGTGGGGGCAAGGCAAAGCAAGTCGCCTGAGTGGAAATATTCGTCACCACTTGCTATGTAGTCGACCAGAAACCAAGAAGCACGCATGGCCAGGCTCGGCATGTCGGGTATCTTTTCCGATGAGTCGTACGTTCGTGTGCAGGACCTCACCTAGGCAAGCCCAGCCCACTAGTGCAAGTCACAGCCTAAGCGCAGAGACTAAGTAACATAAGATGGCATCAGTAAGTAAATGCGTCTAAGTGGAAATTGCCGCAGAAAACGGAAGACGTCGATCGAGATTCGAGTGCTTCGTCATCATGTGGCCGGTGGATTCTTAGAACGTTCGTCCAGCACGTCCGAAGTAGTGAGATCGATATGAAGCAAACGAGCTCGTGTCCTACCTGGGCTACCGAAACCTCCCTGCGAGCACATATATCAATGTCTCATCTCGTCTTTAGGCCATAGGTCGCTTCATGCGCACCCTCGTATCATCTGAATGCCAGAAATGGTGAGCCCAGAATACTGTATTTGTATTGTGGAGTTAGTGCGGTGGTAAGAGACATCAGGTTTTACCAGAGACGTCCTGGTTGAATTCCCTGCAATTGATGATACAACATCATCCCTAAGAGAGCGTTGAGAGACGAAATGAGAGAAAATGATGCTCGGATGCACAATGGTTGAAGGCGGCTCACCGTGTCATATAGCTGCCATTGCACACCATCAACCTTATTCTGATGAAAAACAATCCAAAACGTGCCACACTGAATCCACCATGCAGTTGATGCCCCTTCGTCACGACTGACGCTTTTGCAGGGTAACCTGAATGGGAATGTGGATTACAACGCCGTTCATATTCGCATGAACCAGCTACCATAACGACGCCCGAGACTACACCGACATCTCAGAACTCCGACTGATGAACGATCAAGATCCGAGAACGCAGATAATGCGTGGCGAGAGGATCTCAGGATGCACAGTCTGTGCAGAGGGGTGAGGCAGTTCGGCGGGGAGGTAGATAGTGGACATCCCCTTTCGGGTAGCGTACAGGATGATAAATTGATGCAAATATACAATAGAGCTCTGGGAGAAAACAAAGGCTGACGCACCGCAGGAAGCCCAGACTTTTGTTCTAACACTCATTGTGTAGTCGATGGCAAATTGATGCCCATATAATTTCCCAAATGGATATCAGCAGCATCTCTGCATCGCTTCCTTCCTCTGAAGACTTGAGTTCGGGAGCGTAGCAAATGCGAGAATATGGTAAGGGTCCTCCTTTATATCACTGTTAGTGTTTTGTACTTGGGAAACGAAACAAGAGAAATGGCACGACTCACTTCTCTGGAGTCCAGACGGCCAACGTACACACCTCAATGCAAGTTCGCCTTCCTCCGAGTCATCGCAAGTCCTCCGTCCAGGATTCCAGGAATCAGTCGCCGAGTGATCACTGATGTACACTTGCTCGCTCTCCTCTGCCGGTGAAACCCCAATAAAAACTCGTCACACTAAATCCTTCACAATTGGTGTCATCCGAACCGACCTCAGACAATCTGAACAATTCGCGCGTAGCATGATGATTTGGCTGTGGCTACGTGCAGCCTGATGTATTTTCTAGTCTGTTCAACTTGCCTTGAAGTCAAACACAGATGCTCCTAACGCGCACTAAGACTTTGCATTGTGCATCACTGAGAGACTCGAAGTCGTGAGGATAAGAATAAGTTATTACAACTTCGAGGAACAAGGCAAGAACATGAACTTGAATGATTCGGTCAGACCTATTGAAGCGTGTCACGTGCCAAGATATAATTGTGCCCTGCTACTTCCGCTACAACCCTTCCATGGGCCATGGCATCCGTCATCCCGATTGTTTTCATACTCGCCGTAGTCCTAGGACTGATTGCTTGTGGCTACCTCTTCGTCCCAAAGGGCCCACATCAAACGTATGCTTTCTTCATTTTGTCTCAATCTGAACCAATACCCTGAATGCAGGACAATTCGTACGGCCATCATGCTCACATTCGCATCATGTTATCTTATGTGGATGGTCACATATATGGCCCAGCTACATCCTCTCATCAGTAAGTCATGAAACTTGTTGATATAGTTTTATTGGCTAATGCAGCGGCATGAACTTAAGCGCCATATCGTTCAACAAAGAGCGGAGAGAGTTTATGATGATCAAGCGCCGTCTGAGCGGGAAATAGACATACACCGCTGTCGCTATGATAGATTCTGCGTTAATTAAAGAACACCCAAGTTGGAGTCCGCTTTTCCAGATCAGTAAGTGCCTCACCGCATGTAAGGTGGTCTTGCGTTTGAAAATGGATTACATTCATAGATATGTATCGCATCTGTCCGGTCTCAGGTACCTGTTACGACTATGTCTCAAAGAACCTGGGCTTTTTTCTTGGCCATGCGACTGTAAAGGCGTGTGCGGATCGTTGATCTCAGCATGTATCTGGCTGTGAAAATTCGTGTTTCTACATAATACAGTGTCTTTCATTGCGCGTCATCAGAGTTCTGCTACCTTTTCATGTTTCGCGCACTAGGCCCGGTTCGACACATCACTTTACTGAGAGAAGTCAAACACAGTCCAACTGTAACTGATTCACGTGTAGCAGGATGATCTGCAGAACGAATGCCAGCGGTGTTCCACGTTGCAACCGCTGCACGCGTGTGACTGCTTTGCCACAATGAGTTGGTGGGTTTCTCATTATTGTTTCTCAGCTCATTCTACGGTTTAACAAGTAGTAGGTCCACTGTCGTCTGGGCGATCATCGATCATGGCTCTATCCGACGTCGTGGGAAACTACTTACTCTCGTTTAATGCAGGAACCAATGTCCTCAGAATCATATATATTTCCTGACTCCTTTGGCTTGGCGTACCGATGCAGTCTGCCATAAAAACCCTGTCGTTTATCACATTGGTGCGGCCCTACGTCCACCTCGTTCGCCTTACGTGTATCCTTGAATAATTATGACCCTGGTCTCAAACGATCCTACCTGGTGGCCGACGATCCATTCAAATCGTGTAGCCAGCTATTTTATGGGTGGGTGGAAATCATCTCAGATGATATTTCGATCTCACCTTGGCTGCGGTGTGTAGTTGCCGGTTCTGTTGGAGTGATATACGATTTGGGTGAGTAATATTGTCTTCAAGAACCGCTGACATCTTTATGATATTTCTAGTGCTGACGTTTGGACAAGAGGTGGGTCAATGCCATTATTGGCAGTCATCTCGCTCAGAAAGGCATTACAGGTCGAACTGGTTTGGGTGAGCAGGGTCTCCGCTCAGGATAACAGGATAGAAATTTATTTGATTTGTGACAGATGCAACCCTGCTCCCTGATGTCCATTCTGTATCTCAGTGTATGTAGATTGCGTTATGATTCCGCAAGTTGTGCTGACCTGAAAATATCTTACATAGGTGCGATACCTTGGAATAGTATATGCTATGTGTGTTTGGATGGTCAACTATTTGGTGTTGTGCTAATTAATCATTTCTCGCAATCAGCATCCAGATTCTTGGTATGTCATCTGATTCACCGTGTTTTATTCCTCTGACCAACTTACAGACGGTGTTCCGACGATCTCAATCACAGATACAGTGAGTAGTCTGCGTCTATGTTTGCCATTCTCATCCAATCAACCACACTTCCATGTAGGGGTGAGTGAGATTCTAGCCCATTATTTCAATGTATTGACTGTCGCAGCTGTGAGTATTTCGAGTCTGAATCTCCGAGGCGGATCGCCAACTTGATTTGCCAGGCCACATTATGTATAATGCAATTATTTGGATGACTCTGGCCGTAAATGTAATGCTGGGCGGTGAGCATTACCATTGTGATATTCTAGTGACATTACTTGACTGAAACACCATTCAAGTCATTACTTTGACTCGGTTGTATGCCATGTATCAGCGATCCAGAAAGATGCTGATATTTCTCGTGGTCACCCTCCTGGCTGTTAATATATCTAATGGAGTGCTCCTCACAATTGGAATGAGGCATGCCTCACAGGGTAGGCTTTAGCGAAACACTTAAATGCCTCAGGCTCATTGACGGTTATTTACCAGAGGAGCTTGTTCTCTTCGGCACCTATCAGTGCACTGTTAGCTACGAGGGAGATGTCCAAATTTTGAAGTCCATGCCTTGGATACTCACTACTGCATGGGAAGTCCTTGCACTGTGTCTCGCAGGCTGGATTGCTATACACCACTTCAGTGATCTTCAGCGACACTCAGCAGGAGGGATTATTGGCGATTTTATTACAGTGCTAATGAAAACACACGTGGTTTATTTTTCGAGGTGAGCCCATAACGCGGATGTGGTTTTTTTTTCCGCTGAAAATGCGCATGCACTAGCTTTGTTGTTGTTTCTTTCTTCTGGCTCGGTGAGGTTTCTCCGACGTTCACAACGGTATATCAATCTGTTACTGTCCTTGGCATACTACGATGACTCATCATTTCTGTAGGACATTTTTTCCCTGAAAACTGAGATCTATCGTGGGTTCCTTCAAATCATCTTGGTCATGCAGTTGTTTGTGGCGGGACCGCGCCTGATCCTCAGCGTTCGACGTTATCGCGCTGAGCTCATGGCCTACTCTAATACAGCAACGGACATGGTTTCAATTGCTCTCCAGGAGCGCAGGCATATGTCAACTACCAGTAGTATATAGCACGAAAAATGTTCAATGCGATTAGGACATACCGGGTTAACGTTTCTCTGCACACTATACATGCGAAAAATATCTAACACCCATATCCTCATGCATGTAGGGGGCAAACTCTGTTGTGCGTCCCCACGGATCAGTGGCGTTCGTCTATAGGGCCGATACACAAAAATTGAGTACTACATGGCATTCGGTGATTAAATTCACGTCATGAGGCATAGGCGGGTCAATACCTCAGGCAGATCCTTATCGGACCTTAACCATTTCCATAATATATATGCGACCATGTATCATCCATGAATCATGATTCGAGCATACCTCTAAGTGGCTAATCACGATGTACAGTACTTGATGGGATGTAACGGCGAGCAGTAATAACGGACTCGTCACAAGACCACAGGAATACACGTTGGATGTTACAGACAAAACAACAAAATGGTGTGAGGAAGATGAAAGTGCAACATAAAACACAAATAATATAAGTAAGAGTAAGGATAATGTACGTGGGACAACGGAAACAATCTGGATATGGACGTGTATGGAAAAGCAGTTCGACAAGAAAGCATAGCAGTTCGTGGCAAAGTTAGACAGTATCATTGTGCGCCGGGTATCAAACATAACATCGAGGAACTCAGACGAGCGCAGCAGATTGCAAGTATCCTCGGAAAATCGAGTCTCGTACTGCATGATGGATAAGTTGCCGGAAGGCTGTGTGATTGCAATTCTAGAACGTACCATTTCCTATGATGCTTTGGGTTGCCTTGGTATCCTGAGCACGCGCCAAGGTACGAGTTAGTGCCAGCGTTGAACGGGCAGTGAAATGAAAACAGAACGTACAACAACATTGGTCAAGTGCGTATACAGCACACGTCTGTTTTCGTTATTCCGTCTGTGGACTTGGAGAAAGTGGGCACGGAAGTATTGTACAACCGACTCGTATTCGTTTGGACGGTCGCCATACGAGAGAATGCTGAGGCCAGCTCCGTAAGCATGTTACAGATGAGAACTATGAGGACCTTACTATTTTGAGACAGATAGCCCTCGTTCAAGCTTCTTTTTTAGGATATCAGTCTTGTCTGCGGTGGTAGCTTGTATTAAAACACATTGTGGGACCACTAGCATGAGACAACCTACTCAGGAATAAGACTAGATGAACCTTCTTGAGGAGCTGATTGGAGCAGATCTGTGTAAAGAGTTGAAGCGAGTCGTCGATACGGTTGGTGCGAGGATCTTCCTCGAGGTACTGGGAAGAAGGTATGTAAAGATACCACAAACAGCGGGTGCTGAAGCTCTCACCTGATCAAAAGCACTGATTGGGCTGACAAAAATTATGGCGTTTGCGTCGTCGAAGTACGGCACCCACGAATGACGCTGTCCCCTGGCGCCACCAACGTCAAAGAGATGCCACGTCACAGTCTTGCCATGAATGTCAACGTCAAAAATATGCTCAGCAACACCCATAGTTTGGATGCGTGCATGGAGAATATCATCTATGAAGAGGTGAGCATGGAGACATTGACTCGACAAAAACGCGCACCAGTAGACGGTACATAATTCCGTGCCGAGATACGTGAGATGTCATTCAAGAAACTGAGCAAAATTCCATTTTTAGAGAAGAGAAAGAAGCATATATGCGCACACTCACAACTCTGACCACTCATCTAACTTTAATTTTCGACTTGTCATCAAGGCACGGACAACCTGGTTCTCCCACAAGATCCTGATATCGTCCCTCGACTGTTCTAACATTCTTGCGACATCATCCACAAGAGGGTCAGCATCGATAACTGACAGAGCTGTTCCAGGACGCTCAATCGTCAGTTCGTCCTCGGGTGAACTGGGCTTTGGTTGCCTGCGGAGTAGCTTCTGACCTTTTTGGATGGTCCTCGCCTGCCATCCGCTCCGAACGTAAACTTCGCCTTTGCCGGACCCTGACACAGAAACGCCCCCACTTAAGCCATCAGCAAGCTGAGGCTCAGTATTTGTGAGTGGTAGAAGTCGTCGCCGGAGATCAGATATCGCAGTCGATCCCCGAATGGGACTAGACGCAGTTGGACTAGTGGGTGACGTAGGTGACGGCGGCGAAAGGGCTACTCCGATTTGTGAACTGTGTATACTGGGTGTTGCCGAACTTGAAGCCCGAGTGGGAAGATAATCACCGAGTTCCTGACGCTCGAGAGTGCTCTGAGAGTCACTCCCATCATCGATGTCGTCCCAAGCTTCCAGGGTTGTAAGGATCTTTTTGATAGATCGCACGACATTGAAATATACGACGGTTCTCCATGACATGCGCTCGCTTTCAAGAGAAGCAGGGCTATACATAAGCTGAAATTGCTTTTGCAGGGTTGATTTGCCAGACTCAGCCTGGCCAAGGAGAAGTAACTATGGCATACGATGGTGATCAGCTCCACAGCCCAATCGTGCCAAAAAATAACTTGAAATGACCTTGACATCACTTTTGGACTTTTTCAGCCTTTCCCTCTCAAACCTGAGTTCTTCGTCTATCTGTTCTGAGATTCGACGCGCTTCGGCTTCGTGCTGCAGCCGAATATGGCGATCTGAGTCTGATTCTTCTGGAGGAGGCCTTATAGCAAGAGACAAAGGGTCATCTTGACTACGAATGGAAGAAGTTCGTATCATCGTGGTACAAAGACAAGTGCGGAGAGAGACAAAAAGCCGTTGTATTACTTATACGACGAATGGTTTCGAGAGAACTATTAAAGACCAAGGCAGTCACAGCCCGTCGCATCACATTGTCACATTGTCACACATGGTAATTCGTCCTTCTCCACCATCAACGCATATACTGACTCGTAGCTACCTTATAGTCTGTAACGCTTCACACAAGTCACGGCGAGCTCAAGGTGCGCTTATATACGCCCAACTAAAATCTCTGCGATTCACTCGGAAATTTTGGGTGATTCAGATCGAGATATTCTGCGAGGCTGTCCCCAAAACGGCAGAGGTATGGAATTGCTTCCGTTTATCTCTTCTGAGCCTGACAAGCCCTAGAACTTTCTTGCGCTATGCGCTTCGAATTATTATGATAATTGCATATTTCACCGCAGCATCAAAGGGTTCATGGTCCAGACGGGCGATCCTTCCGGCTCAGGAAAAGGTGGCCAAAGCATATGGGGGAAACCCTTCGAAGATGAATTGCGGTCTACTTTGAAGGTACCGGATGCCTTTACCCGCGCAGATGGATCTTCACCAATCGTTTTTGTAGTTTAACCATCGTGGTATAGTCGCCATGGCGAACTCCGGCCCCGATACGAACAAGTCGCAATTCTTCATAACCTATGCAAAACAGCCTCATCTGGACAACAAATATACGATTTTTGGCAAGGTCATTGATGGGGCGGAGTCCGCACTTGATGCCATGGAACGTGTACCTGTGAACAATAAGAACAGACCGCTTTCCGAGATCAAACTGACTCATGTATGTTATCACTGGTGGATTAGGCAGCAAGTGCGCTGATAAGATGTTCTTTGATCATCATTAGGTGACCATTCATTCGAATCCCATTGCGGACGCTCAGTTAGTCTCACGTTAATCCTAAAACCAACCTTTTGTTTGTTTGAGTGCGAACTCCAAAATCGTCACATCAGATGAATGTTCTTTACTGCTATAGAACACCTCAGGGTATGCTAACGTTTAATAAAACCAACCAATTCTTTCTGCAACTCTCTTTGTCGTCGCGCTTTGTCTAGGTCATCCATGCTTCGTAGATCATAGACGATATCACGTGTTTTGCCAAAGTACACCTGTGCTATGATCAGGTCCTGAATGTCTCGAGAAAGAAAACTTCGTGCCTCCTGAAGAAGATTTCTCATTTTCATTTCCATCTCTTCGATCATCTTTCCCGTGTTCGTAATATGTGAAGTCGGTTCATGAACAGGCCAGTCCTGCTCGGTCTGCGGGAAGTGAAGGTGTGTGACAGCCCACATCAGGTTAGATGAGGAAGCCTACCTGTCTCGTCATGCTTCCACTTAAAGTGATTTCCCCGGACGACTTCCATCCTTGCTCAGAAGCCTTTTTTTCGGGTTCGTGGAGAACGGAGGTTTCATCGGCCTTATTGTTCTGTTTCGTCACGAGCTCCAACATGACAGTAGATGTGAGTTTGTAGTGGGCTTGTCTTCCGCGCTCCACGGTCTCGAAGACATGGATCGAGTCCCATGAACCTGAAGGCTCGTCAGGGCTTGTGGGTGTCATCGCTAAGGTGCAGGTAGTTAGAGACACGATCTTAGACCGTCGAAAACACAGATATCAGTCGCACCCTTTTTGAGCAACACAACACCTGCAAAGCCGCCATCTTCCAGATCCCAAAGATAAACAGAAGACACGCCACCTTCGTAATATCTATTGTCAAAAATTATTAGATGATACTTGTGTGAAGATTTACTACAAGCCCATTCATGTATGACACGTACAGTTCGCGATATGTATCGAACGCCTCATTGGCGGCAATCTCAAGCTTGCGAAGCTTCGGCGTTGGTGCGGTGCCATCGTCTATGGGAGGATCGTATTCATTCGACCAGGGTGACCTGAAGAAGCATGTTAGTACGTGAAGTACATTGTCTCGGATGCATGAAATAGGATTAGAGCCCTTGCCACTCCACAAGACTCAATTTATGCAGTCGCCTTGAACACATTCGCCGGAAGCGCAGCAGAAGACTCACCGATAACTATCACCGTCCCTATTGTAATCGCATGCAAGATAGTCCTTCCCTGTGGCTCTGTCTGTCTTGACCTTCAAAGGCTGGTCGACACTACCTAGAAGATCATCTGCATAGTCCGGGCAGATCTGTATGAGCGCGTTCACGTTCTGCTCGACATTGGTAGGTGGGAGACGACGCATCAGATCGAGCATGGAATCAACTGGGTCTGGACCTTCTGCCATCTCTGACTGCTCTGCGGACTGTCGTATGAGCTTGAACAGAATAATTGATAAACGATCTTGAAGGAAACTGGCGTTCCACCATGGCGCATCTGGATTCTGAACAGCATCCGGCGGCAAAGCCAAAACAGGATGTTAGCCTTTGGCTATGGCCGCACTAGCTTAAACCACAACAATGGCGATTGAATTATTCTCGTTTCCTACAGAGCTAATATGGCGCATCCTATCAATTCTTGCCCCAATGGATATTTGTCGCTGTGCAATAGTTGGTTATTTCCCGCTGTTCCATGTTACTTCTAAGATGAACTTACTTCTGGTTTCAATGTCAGACTTGCAGAGCCTTCTGGAATATGATCCAGAATTCCGTACACATTCAATACAAGCTTGAGCTTTATGCTCAGGGTTTCACTAAGACCGCTACCCTGGACAAGATTGGTGTCTCCAGAGAGATGTTTTTGCTCAAGAGATCGACATCTTTGTGGCGGTCTGGCTTACATTTGAACACCGTCTTGGAAGAACGAGTGTTGATTTCTACCTTCCCCGAACATCCCTCACTACCATGGCTACGATTCGGTATGAAGTGTGGTCTTCTGTGGATGTTGGTACAGGGTGGTCTCTTCATTAGGGACTATAACACAAATACCAACCTTTCCCGGACGTGGGCCATACACGACTTGTCCTCTCAGCGCCGCCCGAATTTTCTTACTGTAGATCCTCTGCAAGATCTTGTGGTTATAGTCTCCTTGCCTGGTATCATCACCGTGACCGACACCGAACAAGATTACCATGCCTTTTGGGTGGAATGTCGGTCAGCTTCATCCCAGCATCCCCACCCGGACTCTGTCTGCGCTTCCTTGGAGTGCAAACATACTTTTGATATACGTGGCGAGTACCACGTCGATTTGATTGGAGAACCTGCGATCTATGGTGATTATATATTTGTCTTTTATTACATAGAGGACAAATCTTATAAACGTGCGTCTGCCACGTTCATGCAAGCCATTGATTGGAGGAAAGGATATGTGAAGAGTGTGAGTACCTTTGTTCTTGAGAATTCTGTTGCTTAGTATAGGCAGCATCTTTTCCCAGACTATTATCAACAAGGCTCTCAGCATCAATTCTACGTAGTTGACCAACGGACAATTGTTGTCATTGGCTCGAGCTTTATAACCGTGCACACATTACAGGATATCGATGGGTCGCCGCGGCCCAGACTCACGTATCTCCTTCCAAAGTGCCACCATTCATCCTTTCCATTCATGATTGTTCATGCCAGCCCATCGTTCAGTGGCACAGCCCCTCACGCAGATCTTATGCCCGGCTGTGTGCCCTCTCTAGAGTCACAAATCATTGTTTTAGAGCTTATCTCACGCCCCCGCACACTGTCTATTATTCTGGTCATTGATACAGTGATCTTCTCAGGAACGGCTTTGCAGTCAGAGATACATGTCAAGATTCCCTGGTCCAACTGGGGACCCCAGTATACGTGCTGCTTTCCGCATGATCCCAGCTACCAAATCAGCGTGTTCGGTAGCAAAATGGCTTATACCCTCCCTCGAGATCATTCCCCTGAACCTGGACAAAGACTGGAAAAACTCTCCACCGCGGGTCACTTCTACATCCATATCTGGGACTTCAATAAACGAGCGATTACTCGTTCGGGGAATTTCTACAATCCCGACTCACCAAACCTTCTCGTTCGTAAGCCTGGCGGGGTAGTTCAGTCGTGCTTTGATGAGGAAATCATCTCGAATCACCCTTACACTGCTACCGTCTGCCGTGCTCCATTTTTGACACATGGCTTGCGTGAATTATTCTTAGAACAGGATAGACTTATCTTGACCTCGGTAGGTTTTCTTAGTTGTGAGAAAAACGATGGTTTAATATGACCTACAGGTGCAACCTGGTACAGTTGATATTCAAGTCGTCTCTCCGGTACAGATGGATGTTGGGTCGGACTTTACGCACTAGAATCAATTTCAGTTGTGCAGGAAGAACAACAAGTCATCATGCTTCCGAGTTATTCGACCAGTCTTGTATAAATCAACATTACCGTGACCGTTTGTATTTGCATGAGTGGCCTGATCCTCGCCAGGAGACGACTCATCAGTTCGAGCAGGTCTAGCTCTTCCGATTTCGTGCTTGCACAGAAAATTTGGTTTACGAAATTGAAGGAAACGTTCGTGAACAGTATCCCGCGGCAAACGGCACCAGACCTCACCAGACCTCACCAGACTCAGCCAAAACGGGAAACTTACGAAATTCAAAAGTCCTGCCCTGAATTTGCCCTGAGCTTCGTGCTGTAAGACTTATTGCTACCGAACTAACGTGTTCCTCCAAGGGACATTTGTGGCTGCTCAGCGCTCAATAGTCAGCCGTTTCCCCACTGTTTTATGTTTCCTCCCATGAACTAATAGACCAAGTTCTCGTCAGACCCAGTGGAAGGCCTTCTGAAATGCGATTCCGTGCCATTGGCAGCAGTACGTGAAGAGTCACTAAAGTGTGGGCTTTGATGAATAGAGGACCGGATCGATCTCTTTAATATTCGGAACTGTAACATGAATACCCATGTTTCTGGATGTGGCCCAGATGCGGCTATGTGCCTCATTACCTCAATACCGACCCTCTGCAAGGGTTGGATCCTTCTACGTCTACGTTTGGGACCACCCTTACACTGTCACTGTCCGACGGACACCTTTTCTGGCGGATTACCCCTGGTTATTCTTGGACCAGGATCCGCTTATTTTATCTTGGGTAGGTATTCTCAGCCTTGAATGCATCGGTAACCTAATGAGACGAAACTGTAGGTGCGACTTCAGGATTGATATTTAGCTCGTTTCCCCTATGAAAATGAAGGTGTCGACTAGAATAAATCTTGGTGGTCTATAATAAACAGCAAGCCATGATACCTCATGCTCCGGTCTTGAGTAAATTGATCATTGGACTTGAAGCAGACAGTTGTGTATTTGCATTGTCCTCGACCTTGATAGGTGGGAGACGATCCATCAGATCGAATTTCGTTGAGTCAACTGGGTCTGACGCTTCGTTTGGAACGAAGACTAGATATAGGAAATTGCACGGAACTGTGTGCCATCATCCCATCTACCGTCTCGTCAAATAGTGAACAGCATGTGAAGGCCAAAACAGGGAGTCGGATCTTATCCTCAACTCAAAATGTCTATTGCAAAAGTATCTTCTTCTCAGACCATCAAGATGGCGGTCGAATTCTTCTCTTTTCTTCATATGCCTTTCCCAACAAATGACTTCTGCAGGTTGATTTTGGAACAGGATCGTCTTATTTTAACGTTATGGGTATGTTTTTTATTTTTTGAACCCGACGATGATTTAATCTGCCCTAATTGCAGTCATGAATTTGTGCAGTTGATATTCGGGTCGTCTCCCTCGCACACTGGCAGACCGATGTTAGGTGACATTATCTGTCAATATATTTGTAGACGAATTATGAAATGTTGTAAATCTTCAATTTCTTGAACAGATATCAATTGGCACTTCCATAGGATTCTTCATTCTTCTGTGCAATTAATTGACGGATAGATATGTTGAGTGATCATAGTATGGTCATTTACACCCCATACAATACAGCCAGTGCCAGCCTGAGAGACCTGAAAATGTCCCAGTATAGATTGATCTAGCAGGCTCCATAATGCACCTAAAAGTTCATGCCACCAATTGGAGCGTGGAATAACACACTGAGGACGGCATCGACGACCCATCATGCATCATCCGGAAACAGACCTTGAACGAAACCATCTGATCCCTATCCTTTCTATATGATGGTGCTATCCAGCGTTCAACGTTCATGGCTTAGTATCAACCATTGTACTACTTATAACTTGTGGAGACAGGCACACACGCGGAACGTTTGGGTATGAACGAAAAGCTGTTCAAAATTTTTATTATCACCATCTTTAGAATACAGACAGAATTGAAAGGGCAGTGGGAGAGAAGGAGACTCCGGGCCGTGCGTCGCCCTTACGACCACAGGAAGCCTTGATATCGATGTTACACAAGCTCCGAGTCAAATGATGAAAACGTACGTATGGTAGTACACGCGCCACTCTGATGGAAACACGTGTTACAGTACATCCATCATGAATCATAGAAGGTCACTGGAGACCAAATAATTTGCACTGTTTGCTGTGTGAGGCTGTGGATAG
Source organism: Suillus tomentosus (assembly GCA_016647685.1). Classification (NCBI taxonomy): domain Eukaryota; kingdom Fungi; phylum Basidiomycota; class Agaricomycetes; order Boletales; family Suillaceae; genus Suillus; species Suillus tomentosus. The sequence goes on along the minus strand of JABBWJ010000030.1, from coordinate 195,141 downwards.
CAAGTGTGCAAGCTCAAGATCGGCGTTTGACCAAAGCCTTATAAGTACGTGTCCAGATGCGGACAGCCTACCGGAAAGGCCCGGAATATCCCGGCACCGCTACGTTTCCTGCATTCGTGCCGCAAGTTGTGTCGAGTTCGCCGCTGTTCGCCGTAAGTTCGCCGTACCTTGCACTTCAGCTTCCTCACTGCTCAGTCGCACTTACAGTTTTTCTTTAGACCCGCCCACCACTTCCTTCAATTTTTCTTTGCTCCACAGTTGTCGTAGTTCCTTTTCAATCGAGCATCCTTGTATTATGAGGTATCAATACATGTTTCGTTTTGAAGCAACCCGAAGAGGGGTTCGACATGGTCGAATTCGTAAGCAGGTATCCTGTCCTCTCGAGCGGCTCCACCTGTTTGTGTCCCGTCCTGAGCTACAGCTCGGTCCAGCCCATCATGTCAGCGACTCTCGAGCCATGCCCAGACGAAGCTGGACAGATCTGCAAAGCACTGGTACTGCCCACATCCAATACATGCTTGAGCTTTATGCCCATGGCTTCGAGACTGCTACCCTAAACTTATCCAGTTTTCCAGAAAGATGGCCTGGCCAGGAAAAAGATACCTTGTTTGTTTTTTTCTGGGGGGACATCCTAGAAATCTGTGGCTATCGTACTGTTTCTTGGAGGACAGTGATGGCGTAGCTGTGACCAACCCTTTCATACAAGTGATTGATTGGAGGAAGGAATATGTGAATGGTGTAAGCCCTCTATTCTTGAGAACTCTCTGCTTCACATTGAAAGCATTGTTACATTGACGAGATATACCTGCAGTGAAGACATTTTCCGTGTAGTTTGACGAACAGACCATCAGCATACTTACTTCGGTTAATCTTCTAACCCTGTGCACATTACAAGAACTCGACACGTCGAGTCACCCACCACCTTCCTGAGGGCCATCTCTACGGCTGATCATTGACGGTCGTTCATGCTAACCCATCTTTCCACAATTCAGGCGCAGCAGCCCTCGCGGATCTCATGTCCGATCATGTACCCTCCCTAGAGTCACAAATCATGGTTTTAGAACTTTTCTTTAGTGAATCCTGTCATTCTAATTGACATGGTCATCTTCTCAGGGACGAGCTTGTGCTCAAAGATGCCTGTTGATATCCCCTGGTCGGACTGGGGACCCCAGCATGCGTGCTACTTTCCGCATAACCCAACCTATCGAATCAGTGTGTTCGGTAGTAAAATGGCCCATGCCTTCCCTCAAGGCCATACCCCTGAACCTGGACAAAGACTGGGAACACTCTGCCGAGGGCTCCTTTCTATGACTGCATCTAGGACTTCAACAAACGAGTCGGTGCTCGTTCGAAAGGCATGCATAATCCCAACTCGCCAGACCAAGTTCTCATCCGCGAGCCCAGTCGGCTAGCTCAGCAGAGGTCACCTCGAATCATCCTTACATCACTGCCGTTACCGCACGCCTTGTTCAATGGATAGCTTCCACAGTTTATTCTTGGAGGAAGATTGAATTGCTTTAACATGGTTAGGTGCTCTTAGTTATAAATATAGAATAATCTAACGTGGCCGAACTGTAGTTGCGACTTGACAAGAACGTTGATATCAATGTCGTTTCCCCTAAGATAAAGATGGATGTTGGGTCGGATCTCACAAACTAGAATAAATTGTAGTGGCCCAGGATAAATAATAATCGTCCCATGATCATGATCAGCTGTCGGACAGCCTCACTAGATAGTGATCTTCCGTGTATCGCTACGGCCATCACCTACACATTGACAGCTCCATTATCTTCTTGCTTCTTATCTCGTACGCGCCCTGCCCCTTTCTCAAATCTTTCCGGCTCATTATGCGCATTCGCCAATTCCATAACGTTGAATTTCTGATATCGGTAATAATCTTCAACAATACTCACGCCAACGGTGCTCTGCATAATCTTAAGATCAAAACCGGATCTGAACCTGAACACAGCACGGACCTTGAAGACTTCCACTAGAACGAACACATCAGGGTCGTCGAGGTCGACAGTATAATGAGACGGCATGCATTTAGCTACTTCTTGGATGATCTCCATTCGTGTCAGCGTATTATGGTTGCGCGTGCGCAACTCGATCTTGTACTAAACCATACAATCAATAAATCGCGAGCTTCGACTTGTTTGTATACGTACCTTGCGAGCCCTCGGGGACCCCTCGCTACTCTGATTCTCCGGGGCGCAGTACGCAGCAACGGTTCGATGACACAAGGAGTGGAGCTCTGGAAGGTTCGCAACGCATGAGCCGGAGACTGGTGTCAACCGATGCGTATATCTGTCATGCCGAGTGAGTACGAATCGAAGAACGAGCACGACGTATAGAATTTCACTTTGTTCTCGTGACGCCCGTTTTTTGGACGTTTTCTACGTGTTTCATCACCAATTTTACTGGGTCCACAGGGGGTTTACATGACATGAAGATGACTGAGTCAGAGTAGTCAGGATAAGTTTAGACTCATAGAAAGCGTGTGCTCGTACCACAATTGGTATTTGTCAGGCAGTTGGCTGGACCTCGCACCATCAGCCTGAGCTCGAGAAATAACTCGGAACAGCAAAAGTTCCACCCACCGAACCGCTTCTCCACTTTTGGCCGCTTCAACGCAGCGACCTCTTTCGCAATCTGCGTTTCTAGATCATCTTCCTCATCCGAGCCGTTGTCCCGATCATTAGCAGAGGAGGACTCGGAATCATGCCCTTCAACAGGCCACATGTCAGCAGCTAGCTATCAAAGACCACCATAAGCTGCGCGCGAGATCTCAGCGTCGACAGAGACTTCACCGATTCAAAGAGATCGTAGAGCTCGCCGACCGTTCCTTGTTCTTTCCCCTTTACGCAGGTTGCCCAGATTCCTGGTCCCTCGATCGTTCGCTTTACCCAGGTGGGCGATACGCCGTCCTGTCAAATGTCTATCGGTATCATGATGGAGATCCGGAGAGTTTTGTTGATTGTATTAGTACTCACTGATCGATATTTGCGTTTACGGCCATTGGAAGGGCCGCTTTGTGTTTCTGCCATTCCTTTGGATGGAAATTCAGAAGTTGTTCGAGGTGCTGAGGGTTGTTGGAACTTCGTTTCTGACGGGCCTGGTCCAGTCCGAGTCGATACTTGAAAGTTCACGTTCAGGTACCGCGCGAGCCTAATCAAGACAAACAAAGTTGCCCCGCTTCCGCAAGGTCGTGCAGACGCTCGCAGACAGCGAATTACAGGTCATATATTATACATAATGAAGCGAGTCTGATATAATAAACGTCCAACTCCGGACCCAAGTTGCAAGACAACAAACTTTGACCCATAAATAATATGAGGCGTCCAATGACATTTATTTTAAGTTACGATTCCTCCTCGTCCTCGTCCTCCTCACCATCTTTTGTTTCGCCACCAGTCCACTTCCGTTCCCATAGTGGAGGCGGAGAGTCAGGATGACGCCGTAATAATGGATGATCAACGGGGAGGGCACTTCTCGCCACCATCAGGCGCTGCTTGAAGACTTCATGCTGTGACAATAGCTCTGTAACGTAATCGATAGCTGTAGTGCAAGATTAAAATAAGTAAGAAACAAAAGGAGAGATACGGTTTGAGTACTAACTCTTTGAGAGCACGACATGTTCGCTTTTTGGACCGGCCCTCCCGTCGGCCTTCTCGCCGTCGTCATTTGCTGACTTTGCTTTACACCGTCGTCTGCCAGCTTTCTTCCCGTTCGCGGCCGCTTCTTCTTCCATTGCCTCAGCCAACATGGCTTCCCGTAGAGATGGAACGATGTCGCACAAAGCCTCGTAACCCCTTCTTATATTAGCTCTTCGCTTCTGCTCCGATTGTATATGATTTGCTTTTTTCTGCGAGGGTGATAGAAGCGTTGACGCTCTACCGGCGTCACTCGCAAATTGTTGCGATGTAATTGATGACTGTCGCCGCCGTTTATTGGAAACATCATGATCCAGTGGCGGGGATCGTTTATTTGACGAGACCGATGTAGGAGTGGTATGGTGCGTGGAGAAGGATGAAGCTGAGGAAGACGGATCAACGGGAGACTGACTCGATGATGAGGATGATGCATTATCGAAAGTGAACGTTCTTGCTCTAGTTCTGGTGGAGACGGATGAAGGATCCGCGGTTCGTTGGAGAGGGGGTATGTGTACACGATTGCGGGAAGGCAGCAGCTGGGAATGGCCTGTGGTGTGTTCATTGCCCTCTACACGTCGTTCTCGACGGGTAGAGTAGAGAAATGACAAGGAGTTTGACTGTGACTGGGAATGACGGTGAACCGGTTGTTCCGACGGAGACTCACGAGATGAAGGAATGCGAGTGAGTGGATACCGCCATTTATCCGTATCCAGCGACATAAGGTCTTTGGTTGCTTGAGCCAACGCCTCTCTACCGTGTGCTGGAGGCATATGCTCATGCGAGACTTCTAGCTCCACATTCCATGCTGCTGAAAAGTCGGTAGTGTCAAGGGACGAAAGGAATTTCTGAAAGGCATGAGCCTCAGTAGGAGTTAAAAGCGACATAGGAGTCGTTGAACGGGAGCGAGTACTTTAATGAGGAGTACTTTTGTACTCTGGTAGGTTTAGTGACTCGCACAGGATGATGAGAGTTGAATTTAAAACCATCGCAAGGCTGAATTTGCTGTCACGGCCAGTTCGGGATTCATGCGACAGGTGGCTGTGCTTCCCCATGGGATCTTGCCTTTCTTGGTTCCGCGAAAAAAAACCTATGTATACTGTTTGCGTACTACCGGTAAGTGGATCCCTGACGCCCTTTTATGAATCACGCGCACAGCCTGATATGAAGATGCATGTATTAGCTAGATGCAGTACTAGCTCTTTCTTTTAATCCAACCTTGTTATATATATCGGAACAGTTTCGGTGACGATCGGAAGGCGACTCTCAACGTTGCAACGGCAATGAACGAAGAAACGATGCGTAAAAACTATGATCTAGGATTAATCTGAGACAAAGGTACGAGGGAGGGGGGGGTTGCATGCAGGGGTGCCACCGTGCATATACTCGTATTCATGTCACTACCTCATTGGCGCTTAAATCTGCCGTTACTAGCTGTCATGAAATGAAACATGTTGGCCGAAACAAGTCCCGTTCGTCGCATAAATATCTATAACTTTTATCCAGGGAAGGCATAGTACTTACTGAAAGGCCCACCAACTGCTAGGCTACATCAGCAGGATATTCCGTTACCAGCAACTCTTAGCTTGAACTTTCGTATCCGATACGGCACAGGTTCCGTTTTCATCGCGGGAGGAGGACCTCCACGTTCCGTTTTCCTGTCATCGATGATGATCGACTGCGTGTTTGATACTTACCACGGAATTTCTGACGACCCGGCTATGCACCCGGCGTTGGCGCAAGCGGTGCATGGCGATGATTAATCATTACTCATATTACCCGAGATGCTTAGAGCTCATCGCCGGAAACAACGAGCTCGAGTCTCGGCTCGACAACCGGTACTGTTCCAGGAAGTAGCTTCAACTCGGTTATTATCATTTCGGATCTCGTTCTGCCTCGGGGACTTGGTAATACAGATATGGAATGATTCATCATGATGATGTAGATGATTAGTGATTAGATAACCTTGGCATGGCTTATATTAGGCTATTCCGAGTCGGCTTCGGCCTCGGGAGGTTCGGGCTACTGTCCAATGGATCAACTCGATATTATCGTTCTAGCCAATCTGGCTGTGTCACGGCGCTTTCTCTTCATTAACTTCATTCATCATGTTCTGTATAGCACAGTCTAGGTCTACGCCGGAGCGCTCGCTGTCAAGACTAACTGGTACATGATCACGTTCTCTGTCTCAAACCATCGAGCCAACACAATAGTCCCAAACTAGTTGCTCAAACCCGGACCGTATAGACATCACAAGAAATCATTGTTCCAAAGTACCAGGGTTTGGTCCACGTCGCAATTATCATATTATCCCAACGGCTTCAGCACCCCGGGATGGTGTCTATATAAGGGCTTTGTACGTCTGTTTTGACTCTTGAGTCTGATTGGCCAACCCATGACCATGCGAATCAGATAACGATAATCCTTCAAGTCGAGCTTGATTTCCAAGAAGTCGTCACCAATGAGCGGGGAAGCTGAGCTAAGAGTGACTTTCTTCCCTCCACTCTATCTTCAGAGAAGAATATGGGTGCTAGACGTCCTTCGCCGCGAGCAGGTCACCGAGGTCAGTCACTCATCAGTTTCGAATCATCGAGTGATCAGTTTCATCTCCTGCCTAGATCATAGACATCGGGTGCGGGGAGGGTCAGCTACTCGCAGTTCTCTGCCAACCTGCACTTTGTCTTCCCCCTCCTGACCCTGGCGTATTGGCATCTCCTAGCGATGCGACTGAAACCACAATCCAAGCGGATGATCTCGATCTCCACCCGAGGCGCGTCACCGGCCTCGATATCTCATCTCACGCACTTGCATCCGCGATCGAAGACACCTCCCCCGCTGCCGCAAACGCATCATACACACGATGGGAACCACTCGAAGTCAACATCTGGCATGGCGGACTCGAGATCTTCAACCCAGTCTTTGTTAATGCAGAATGTATCGTTGCAACAGAGGTGTATGTCTATTCCGTGCTATCATCGATTTTGTCTAATACTTTTCATCTCAAGCGTCGAACACCTCCCAGAAGAAATTCTCGCCGATTTCACGCCGATGATCTTGGGCGTGTACCACCCTCGCTTGCTTCTCGTGACAACCCCATCGTACGGGTTCAACGCGCGTTTCAGCCCTCCTGGCTCGACGAACACCGCCACTGGCTTCCCCGATCCTACGAAACGCACAGATAGGGTGTTCAGGCACCACGATCACAAATTTGAATGGACAGTCGAGGAGTTCCAGGTGTGGTGCAGTGGCATTGCGCAGGAATGGGGATACGATGTGGATACGACGACTATTGGCCGTGCACAGGAGAAAGATAAGTGGGGCCGGGATGAACAGCTAGGAGGTGCGAGCCAGGTTGCTGTCTTTAAGCGTCTCGAAGGCGAGACTTGGGCTACGACACGTGAGGAGAAGAGTACCCAGATGAAAGAAAAGTCAAAAAGCCAAAAGGACCATCGACTACTGGAAACACACCACTACGACGCGCATGTTCGTGCGGGAAAACGAGGCTCGGTCGAGGAGATTGTGAAGGCTGTATTGGACAAGTTTGAAGAATGGGAAGAAGCTGAGGTGCGATTGGAAGAAATCTGGTTTGTAGAGGAGATCGGGGCGATGTGTGGTGGGTGGTTCGAAGTTCTGATCGAGGCTATCGAGGGAAGTACGAAGTTTAATCTTCAAAGAAGCAAGGACCAGAGAAGGGGAGATTGGCGGGTGCTGCTAGATGGAGGCAGACCTGGGAAGAAGAAGAGGACATCCGAGTGGGCTCCAGAAGAACCGACGGATGAATTGTTTGAAGAAGTCGTGCAGGAAGGATATCGTTCTGATGACGACCCGGGATTCGACTGGGGGAGTGGTCTGTATTCTTCAGACTCTGGCGTTGATCTTCTGTGGGACATTAGCAAAGAAGGTAATGCATGGGCGAGACAGTCTGCTTGGACATGCGAGTCTTCGGAAGAGGACGTAGTTGACTGGAGCAGGTGGAGCACCTTATCTGCAGCTTGGGACCTTGATAGACCAGAATGAGTCCCGAATACAAGACTTAGTGTAATTCATTGCTAATAGACATAGATTGATTTGACTATAGATTGTGGGGCTAAGCTCTGAAATAGAACGAGTGACCATTCATATATTCATACGAGGGTCATGATGGTGCCTGCCCCGGAAAGCTCCTGCAAAGGTACGCCCGCCACGGGCCGATCAGCTCAACAGCCGAGCAGAGGTCAAAAGGACGGTGACACGCTGCTCGGCGTTGATGACAGCGGCGGCTGAGCGCTGAGATCTATAGCATCCCGATTGTAATAAGTTGACTAGAATAGATAACCTTAAGCTTGAGATAAACCATCAATGTTTGGCCCCCCTCGCTGCAATCTTGATGATAGGCGGCAATTTTAGAATGATGTGTTTGACAGATGACCGAGAGAGTCTCGGTGTTGTCCAGCGAGTGCCTGCTTCAGCGGCCCCGGTCAAAACAGCTGCGCGAATGGATTGCCATTAATTGAGGGGGCAAATCAAATGCATAAGTGGGAGCTCGAATGTCTTGCCATTGAGAATATGTTGAAGTGGTGCCATCCAAGAAATATGAGCAGTCGTCATCACCAGCTACATCGAGTGGTTGTCAGAAACAACGATACATTCACGAATACTAACAAATAATTAATGAGCCGTGATACAGGGCCCAGGGGATGCAAATTGCAATATATGCACATCTTTGCTGGTGTCCCAATGGTGTCCTGTTGCATAGCTAAAAAGACGACGTCGGTCATCGACAATCAAGAAGGAACGACTTGTCTATATGGTGACCTTATGGTCCGGCTAAGGGGAGACCTAGAGGCGTTTGATCATGAGAGGGAACCCGGAATGTGTATTCGAATCGGGACAGGTCGGAACGAGGTTCATTGTTTGACGACCTGCCCTGAAGGACGCAGAGAAATGTAATAGCCGGATGACGATAGGCCTGGCTTGCCATGTCATAATGTCTCAAAAGTGCGGTAGTACTGGTACATGGCTGGTCCCTGGATCTTCCGGGGGCCTACACCCAAAAGACCGTAGATATCGAAAATTCATATGTTCCCTATCCGAGTGCACCGGAAGATACCTAGTGTGTCGTTTTATAAGAGATTTCTGCGTTCGAGGGTAAGATCATCATGATGCTCCTAGTTCCTCAAAGCAATTACAACAGACTGCCCAGCTGCATGGTGTCTTGGCGAGCGCTCTTATTCACCATTTTGAGTCTTTGTTGTACCTCGCAAACGAATCTCAAAATTCACGATTGAAACACGCTACTAAATCTCATACTCCTGGTTTTAGCTAGCTAAATGCAGCGGCTGCGAAGGAAACGTGTACACATGATACGAACGTATATGGAACCGTTCCGTCATTTGCCGTCCATTATCCTGGACCATTTGCAAAGGGAAAAAAATTATTTGCCGTGACACCTCGAGGCAAGGAATCGGTCAGTAGTAGCCAGAATCTAATCACCCATTATTAACATGAGGCTTCCAGGTCAGCGACTCCCACCACGCCGCAGGCCCGCAGCCAAGCTGTATTGATAGCCATAGAAGAGTTTCATGACTGACGAAAGATGGCCGCCCATAGACCACGGCCAACTACAAGGGCGTCGCGCTCGAGAATTTTGATCTCTACCTTGTACGGCCATTTCATGATGAACCATCAATTAATAAGAAAATTGATGGTCATATTGGTGGACCGAAATGGCAATGAAATGACCGACATGAACGCACCCTGGGCCACACGGCCACACATCCGCACTACCGACGTGCCATGAACATCGTAAGTATGAGGACGTGATGGCTGCCAACGACTTGTCCGCGGAACTCATGGCAAGAGGCGCGCTGCGCGCTTTATGATTGTGACGGAAGCATTGCCCCATTTGCAAAATAGCTGTGACAGTTGCGTGAGTGTTTGTGGAGACTGATAAAGCAGGGTTTACATTAACGTGAATATAAATCCATATTTGCGTGGCCAACTGCCACGCGACGACAATATAGTGGCAAAGGGTGGACAACATATGACACAGTGGCGGGTGTGATCGATGACCCCTTTGTGGCAGCTCATAAGCAGATGGACCTTACTAAAAACATCATCTTCCGTGATCCCTCAGCAGTGAGGTTTGGTTAGGTTTCAACTTAGCAACCCTGAAATAGAACATGGTCATGACCTTGCTCCTCTCTGCAAAGACGGATCCTGTCGGATCCCTGTTTGAAAAAGAAGACTCGCATTAACATTAGAACTCTTGAGAGGTACCACTCACGGCAGCGGTCAGCAATGTGATCCCTCCGATCATCTCGACAAACCCATCCAGGAAACATGGGAATGGATATAGAGCTGACAAGAGCGATTCGAGCCAAGATGATGGCATATGTATGCCATCATAATGCCCTGTGCACCTGAGGCTATATTGCCATATGGCTTGTGCATTGTTTGATGTGAACCATGTGAACCAGAGCTCGGCATTGAATATTGAGGAAGGTCTTCTCATCCTGCACAATGTGCCTTGAGAGTCTCACCGCGAAGTGCAACATATGAAGATACGAAGCCATCGGCACAGCCAAGAGAAGAGAAAGCATGGTATCCAAGACACCCTAAGACACCTGCCAGTGGAAGCATGTAAGTGGAAATTTAATTATACGGAGATCCGTCCCGCATCATAACAAAAAGGCAACGCACCGCCCGAGTAATATTTTGCTCGCACCGAAGACGAAACGCACATACGCAATTGAACGCCGATATTTGATGAAAGCTAAACCATGTAACTACATCTATAGCGTGGATAAAATACTAGGCGAAAGTCCGCGAACATGAAGTCTACCACGACGAATGATGCGCATGCCGAGGATGACGTTGCCAACAAGGCTGGATAAGGGGTACATGTGATAGCAAGATATGCACGTAGAATGACGAAGTGAAGTGGAGTGCGTGTGATGCGAAAAGTGTGAAAACAAGAGCACTGTTGGGATAAATGGTATCTTTAAAGTGGATGAGTAACGTATAGATGACGGCGACGTTCTAAGCATGGTAATTTGCAACCATTAGCGGTCTGTACGACGGCCAGATCCGTTGCTGTGGTTGAACTTGATGAACCGCATTGGCGGTAGTTACCTGTTGAAAGTGACGTTGGTTTGCACAGGAGAACAACCTCGACTACCGTCGTGGCGCCAACGTAGAAAGCATAAGTCCTTGCGCAAGTTCGGTCTTCCATGCGACCCGTTTCAACGCCTCGGCATAATCAACCCACTCTCTTTTCCGCTCCCGACTTTCTAACCAATCCTTGTCGAGAGTCGTGACTTCAAGTTCGTAGAAGTGATACGTTGTTGAGGGTGAGTTGATGGTTGTCACAAATCGAGTTATGTTGCCTCGAACGCCCGCTGAATTTTTGAAGCGGTAAAAATTTCGGAAAAAAATAGCATGGGATGATCATCAGGAGATGAACAGACGGAAGAGGGACAAAGGTTGAGACCTTCTTCTAAGGCTTCCCGCGAGGCTGCCCTCTCTAAAGTGACATCCGACGACTCCCAACCTCCTTTTGGCACTAGCGGGGTAGAAACATAGCGTGTGAGCAGAACATTCTAACCGATAAGAAGAAGAGGGCGTAATGCTAAAGACGCGTCAATGCGTCACGAGACACGTTACCCACGTAGAGCACGAAATAAAAACCTATGAAAATGATATGACTTACAAACCCATAAATCTTGTCGTTTGCGACTAGTTATAACGAGGACCTTTCCGGAAGTACTGGCCAGTGGAATGGCACAGCACACAACACGAGGGACTTCACGGCCTTTGGTGCCCATGATGCAGGTGGAGAAGAGAGGAGAGAAGAAGAGAGTAGAAATAACTTTGTCGGTCTGCTTTAAAGCACCGGGTGGTGATATCTAAAAGTTTGGCTTGTTTGGCTCCACGGGCGAACAGCTTTCAACAGAAAATCACGTTGCGGAGCAAAGAGGTGTGTGAATGTTGACTGTCAATGCAGTTCCAGTCCACGTCCACGTATAAACGTGAAGGTTCTGGCCGGAATAACGTTCCGACGCGATGTCACGAGACGGTCAACTATGAGAGTTATTATCAATGGCGAGCGTCAAGAATTAGCACGCACAACTGTACCTGGATTGTGCTAGGAGGTCCTAAAACCTTACTAAGAGCTCGTGAAAGGCAGACGCAAGTTTTAACGGGCGAGATGGTTGTCGAAAAATCTAAGGATGAGAGGTGGTCTAGTAGTACTGATTAAAGAAAAGAAAAAAAGGAGACTGAGTTCGAGTTTTTGAGTGGAATTGGTCGAGACTGAATGAAATTACGAAGCTCGACTTTCCAAAAATGTACCAAAGAGGAAGTACCACCAATTCACGCACGTTCGCCGGCATCCACACGGCATGCTGCGCTATTGCCGTAGCTTACACCCCTGGATCCCCCTTACTTGTCGTTTCCACACCGTTCAGGCAAATGATCTCAAAATGAACCTTCCAAGATTCTTGTTGACTCCGCCATCGCGTATCAGAAGAACGGTATATATAAACTGTTCACGGCATAACTGTCTACACTGTAGTAGCATCTCCACTTGATCATCACAACTTGGAACAATCCGTGCCCGGTACCTTCGTGACATTTAATATTTACGTGCGGATGAGTTCTGTGGCCGGGATTCAGCCTCCGAATCTCCATCTGCGATGGCACTAACGTACGAGTGAGAAGTAAAGCTTTGAGGGGTAATAAACGTGCGAGCACATTCATTCGTTCCATCTAAGAATCAAGTCATTCAAAGTCACACACCATCCCATCAGCGGACTTACGCTACGAAGAACATGCAAAGCACTCCAAAGGCCATCGCACCGAACTGCCGCATAGTCAGAAGCCATCCAAAAATTCGGAGAAAGGACCATACCTCCCGTAGGGCTTGTGCACCGCTTTTGCTCTCTGCTAACAGACTAACAATGGTGCGATAAATCTCAGGCAGTACCATCGTAATATGTCACTCACGTAGGCAAGACCGCGACGGCACCAATATACATAAATCCACCGGCCACAAAGGGGATTACCTGTGCCACCAACCATCCCGTGAACAAAGAAACTGATTAGAGATTGATTGCAATCACCAGATCCGCTGGTTGAACAGTGGTACCCAAGATCCCGGAAGCATCTTGCCGCACCCCTGCGGCCAGGTCCAATGACTCTGTCATTGCGCCGGACGCCGATAAATTATGGATGGCAATTCCCATGAATGTGCTTGATTCGCTTGGTCAGCGATCGACGATGAAATTATGAATCTAACAATAATACGAACCCAACCTATTATGAAGCATCAGAATGGCACCTGACTTCGATTTGAGGGGGAAAACTGGTGGGTACTCACAAATGCACCGATGGCAGTCAAAAATTGCGATTGCATGGCTTGCCTTTTGGTAAATCCACTACGCACCAAAATAGAATAGTCCGCAATTTCATGAGGAATTTCATGGGCGAAGCATGCAAGCGTAGTAGTCGCTCCAATGAGGGGCGAAGAATAGAACGATGCAGCCATGCTGGTGCCAGCAGGTGTGAGCCACTATCAAATCATAACGTGCGCGTGCACATTCCGCCACTCACGCTAATCCATCTGTGCTAGATGAAAACGATGCATCAGAGAGAGCCACACAAGAATCAAGAAGGAATTCACATGTTGTGGACAAAATCACCAAATAGGTTGAGATAGGCTGAGAGCTTCGAAGGTGCCGTTGCAGCATGGGCTTGTTCAACGGGTCCTTGACGATCTACTTCATTTTGTTTCCCCGAACCTCGTGACCGAAGGCCATCAGGTGACAAGGTGGTTGATGCTCCAGATGCTTGCGCAGAATCTGCAGATACGGCAGCATCTGTAGAATGAGTGTGAGAATGGCCATGCGAATGGCTGTGTCCATCCTCGCCCCCAAGCACTCTTAATGATTTCTCCATGACGAAAAAGGTAGCAAATCCAATAAAAATACCCAGCCTTGTGTTCATAATGAGCGTTTGCAGGTACGTTTCGCATACAAACGTACCCAATAAGGATATTTCTCTTCTCTTCGACCATTACGAAGTGAGCACCCGGATCTTGATGTTCTCCCATGAACGCATGGGGGATGAGGTGGAGAAAAACGTCAGAAAGAAGGCCTCCAGTCTGTGGAGCTGGTGAGTAAGAGCCTGGCCCTTTCACCCCAGGGCGTCGAGCCAATAAAGAATACTAACAGCAAAAGCAGTCATCGTATTGAGTGTGTCTGGATGGATCTCCGCGGGAATAAATGCAAGAATAAAATTCGGCACCCTAAAACGTTGTTTGAAGGTCGCGGATTTGGAACCGGGACGCATGAAGGAACGAATAGACACACGCACGAGCTGATGTAAAATGTCCCAAGCACTGGTAAGACAAAAGTTGCATCAAGGGAAGACTCCACTATAATGAGAACCCCTTGCCTGAATTCCAGCCTGGGCCAAATGGAAACAACCACGCAAATACTTGTCTCATTATTGGAGATTCCTCATCCTCCACAGCAATTTTGAGAGTACTGAGCTTCTCAACGGAAGGACATTCATGTATTTCTGATTCCTGGGCGGTTATTACACCACAAGACACGTTTGTTCGCGTAGGGAAGTTACACACAAGATGCTCACCCGAACAACTAGGGAATCCCGTGCACTCTCTAGAGCGACAACACTGCATACCAAAAGAGCGAGCACCAACGCGCGAGACGCAAAACGAGTGGCCATGGTTATAAGAGACGATGTAACAATATGATTGTTGATTGAGTGACAGCTGGCTTTCAGGGCCCATCGGATAAATCCGAAGACCGATGCGACGTGTTCTTCTCAGCGTCAACCACGACAGTTCAAAACAGATCCTCTTAGTCACCATGTACCCTAACACCCAAGAGCAGGGTGCTCTACAGGCTGCTGAAAACCTCATGAATGAAATAATGGCGCGTTATGACCCATCTCACGACGCTTTCCATGGTCAGTGATTACACGCGATATTTGCATGTAACCCGTGTTCAACGATCCAGATCATGCATCATCATACCGTATATAAAAAGTACAGCGTGTGCGCAAAACGGCCCTTTCAATTGCTCGCGCTCTTTCCGCCCAGAAACCTGATTTACTGGTCGTGGAATTAGCAGCTCTACTTCACGACGTTCTGGACAAGAAATATGTGTCGGAAACCGAAGCAGCGGACCCATATGGATATTTTCTTCCTTTCTTCCAATCTTTGTCTTTGGAGCACGGACTAGACCTGATTAACGATGGCCGGGCACGTGAGATCGTCAAGGTCGTAGAAAATGTCTCTTGGACGACTGAGAAGAAACTAAGGTCGACAGGAAAAATCGAGGAGTGGCATCGCACGTGTATTGAACTCCATTGTGTACAAGACGCAGACCGACTTGATGCGATAGGGGCGTTTGGTAAGTTAGCAGAACAGTGATCCAAACGTGTTATTCTCAAGTCTGCGTCAGGAATCATGCGGTGTGCTGCATACAGCGCTGCCGTAAATCGGTATGTATCTTAAAGCCGCGGGTAACAGACGTTGATGAGAATGATTTATCCAGCCCACTGCATGCACCTCCAGGTCGTCTTGACACTGCCGTCCAGCACTTCTACGACAAGCTCCTACACATCCAGGAAAGGCTAAAGACAGAGCCAGGGAAACAGATGGGCGCAAAGCGACACCAATTTGTAGGTGATATGAACGCATGGCACGTTTTGAATCTCACATTCATTGATTGCGAAGATGGTCGATTTCCTGAATTCCGTGGAAAATGAATACAACGCAGAAGCACTCGAAGTCGCCTGCACTGCGTAACAAAAACACGTTGCATTCTTGGCGTTTTGAAGAACACTGCCCCGGACACCGGAATCCTTGATGAAAAGTAGATAGTTGTTCCATACTTGTAGTTATCGTCCCTATTTGAGACACTCGTAGATGGTTGGAAATCAATTCGTCATGGCCAAGTGGTTACCACAATATTTGTTTATCCTGTTTGAAACTGGCTGATAATAAATCACATCATTACTAGTCTGTCTATTCATAGCGGTATGTCACTCCACTGCAGAACAGACCTCTTAAAAATGATCAATATGATCCCAATAATTCTACCAGGCCTCTCTTGTGGTGAGGGTCACAGCGAGTGAGCAATCTGTTAAAGATGACTCAGTCACTAATACTTGATTTCCTCTACCGTATCAGTAGTGTTTGAGGGATCGGGGGATGCAACGGCTTTGACAGAGGGAAGAGCCGTTGCTTTCCAGCCGCCTCTGAATGTAGCGATTCCATTGATGAGGCTGAAAATGGTGACCCAGATCTGCAAAACATGTCAGAAACACAAAGTACACACTTGAAATTAACGTACGTCATTTGCGAAGATACCACTCTCCAGAGACCTGACAAACAATCAGTATGCATGTAATACATACAACAAGAACGGACCAATGAAGGGCCAAGGGTAAATTGGCAGCGTTGGCCACCAATTCATTCCCAAGAGAGTCCCATCGCTTTCGGAGGTCCTCTTTATCCTCAGCAGATAACCCTTTCCCTTTTCTTAAATTCCTCTGCCTCGTCAACAGAAGTTTTCTGTCCTCTCTTAGGTGGGCGAATTGAAGCACGACGTAGAGTAGCCAGAATCGGGAAGACCAGAGGATTAACTTGTTCCCATTCAATGAAATGCGTTTTGAGCTGCGACCGAGTATAGCGGAAAGCGCAGGAATCGAGGTGGGAATCAGATTATGGGCTCGCAGGTAATAAAGATGTTCAAGGGGGTAATACCCAAGCATGGACCATCCCTGAAGCCGCTCGATAGTGTGCAACGTACGAGTTGGCGGGGGGTTGCGCTCCATGGAAATCATCCACTGAAAGATTGGTAGAAGACCTGAAATCGCGTTAAGACACCACATTAAGCAGAAGGTATTCATGATACTCACCCCAAAATCTACCCAGCATTCTAGCATCGCCAATAATACTGGTGAAACTTGCCAGAGAAGGGGCAGCGTTGCTCGTCGCATCTTTCCTGATACCGGCACGGTGCTGAAGCCGCGCGCGCCAGTGCAGGAATGGCACTATCAGTTTAAGTGTATATTGTATGAGCTGTTGAATACGTAGTCAGTCGATATTCTGTTCGTATCACGGTTGAGTATGTACCGTAAAGAACTTGCTAGAACACGCGATGAGAAGTAAGGAAGAAGTGGCTATTAGATGGCTGAACTCAAAGAAGTGTTAAAACCTACTCGCTACCGCTCCAGGTGCTGAGGTACCGCACGAGATGATTTAACGTCTCAGACGATGGAACATTTGAGAAAGAACCGAGTGTAGTATCGTTGAGTCTGGCGAGGGTATGCAGTTTTGAAGCTCGCGACATCCTGTCTGGTCGACTGGTCGGTGGGATCGTCTATCTCATATGATAGACTTCAGCTGAGTCTCGGCAGTCCGTACACCTGCACGTGAGCATGACCCCGTGGCAAAAGATTATATAATCTGTTTTCGTCTATAAAATTGTTCTCTTCGCTTGGTTGATTCGTATGAACAATTTTTGAGGACTCAAAAGTTCGGGCCTGATATCAGCTCTTCCGCCTTCTCGTCCGCGTTCCCGTCCTCTAGACGAATGAACAGCACTCGCTGTGCTTGGTCTTCCTTTGTTGTAACTGTGGCCTTGTTCGATTGTTGTCATTTTGTCCTGGAGGCATCGCCTCGGCTGAGGCTCATGATTGGCAAAGAACAGCAGGAGAGGTCTGCGGTCGCTCAAGGGGAGACCCACAATCATATATATGTGTACTACATGCTGCTCTAGATCTATTACCGAGAATTCAAATGCTATTCATCCTCAATGCTATGACTGGAGTGATTTCCCATGAATTTCATTTTGATTTCATCGCTAGGTCCAGTGTAATATGCACGATAAGAGATGATGGTGGCATCATGGTGCGCACTGCACTTGCTATTCCCGGTGAAAACTTACAGAGCTGATTATCAGCCGCGATCTCCGTTCAAGTGCACCTGACAATATTTTTTCTTCACGACGGTCCGCATACGCTCCACACGTAGGCATCGGAAGCGTTGCAGTGATATGAGATACCTTGGTTGATACACATCAAGGTGTAAGTCAAAATAGAGCAGAGATAAGTGTTCCATCGCTCGACGTTCAGTGATCATGGTTTTGCATGCTACCTTCGTTTTCTTGCCTCGTCCACAGAACACCAAACTACGCATTTCTAAGCAGGTACGGAATCACCACCCCAAGTTCACCGCTTCCTCGCACTCCTCTAACAGTATAACTCTAGAGTCTATACCGCAGTTGGCGGATCCATATGGTATTTCCAGATGAAGTTCAAGTTCAAAATGATACCATTCCGATCATGTCATTGCCAAGTAATATGTGCAGGTGCTAGGCTGTGGTGCCTGAGGCCTGAAGCTTTGAAGTTTGGACCAACTCGAGCTTATAATAATTTTTTACAGTCAACTTTAAGGTTTGCAACGGAACGCTGCACTCGAAAGCGACCATTCAAGGGTCAAAACAAGAACAGATCGATACAGAAACAAGAGTTACCTCCGCCGTGGTCAATAGATTAATTATTTATATCTTCGTGTTGTTCAACTTGTTCTGACGTTGAATTCTTTTATTTATACCATGATCACCTGCAGAGTCCCCTATGTCTCAATATTACTGCAACGACTCCAGCAGCCAACCAGCGGCATTCCCCAAAACTTAATGACTCCGGTCTTCGCACCTTTTATCTCAAGAATTTTTTCAACATTCTGCAAATGTCAACAAAGAGTCATGTGATCTACATGTGTCAGATCGACAGGGGGTAACTTCAGCATACTAGTACAGAGGATGAGGTAGGCAACTTTTCCTCCGACTCGATGTCGCCAGGTCCAACTGTTGTACAGACGCAAGGTGAGAAGCTCGTCAACTTCGATAACTTCGTTGTGATTGACGCATTCTTGAAGTCGTAAACTATGTCCTGCCCATTGTGGCGTCTGTCGTCACGTCCTTCCGCTTGTACTGTCGCGCACGGCGAAGTCTTCTGTGGATCGATGACGCATGGGCAGCCTGCGCCATGCTATTCAATATTACCCTTATGATTTGCAGTGCTTTGTATCTGAGAGGTTACGGTGCGTCTGCTGCGTGTGATGATGGTACACCGTCCTGAAAGACGCACAGTGTTTCACCCTCGATGGGCAAAGGTGGCACTCTACTACACGTGCGTTTTCTGACATACCATGCTCAAGAGACACTAACACTGCTTATATCAAGGTTATCACAATGCTTTTATGGAGTTGTTTGGTCAGTGGCTGTGAGCATGTCAAGGTCACCGCTGACATACGAGCATAGGTGTTCCCGGTTATCCATTCTGTTTACAGTCGTGCGTCTGGCATACTGGGGGACACAGAGGAGGATACTCATCTGTGTTGCAATACTCTTTGGCGTTGTATGGGGTATACTTTTTGCACAAGTGTGGTGGACCTGCGAATCGAATCCCAGTTGGAAACAACTACCAATTCCGCAGTGCCCCCTCGGCAGAGATGTCGCGATAGCACAGATCGTCAGTACGTTGCCATGATTTAATACAAACTATTGTTTTTCTGACCTTATTTCAGCCGACGTTTTAGGGGACATTGTCCTTATCTTGGCACCGTTTCTTATCATTTACAGAGCCACATTGACGACGGCGCAAAGAGTCCGGGTGATTTGCCTCTTCTCCACATCAGCAATCACCACAGCTGTCAGTCTCACTCATGCATATTTCGTTTTTACTGTGGGAGAGTTAAAAGAGGCAGTGGCTGCCATGTTCGAGGTACAGTATCAGCACTCGAAGTTCAGGCAGGCTCATTGACACCCGTGTTAGGCATCTATATCTTTAATAGTCGCGAACTTAAGTGTGGTCGTTACATTCTTCTTGCGCATGCTCGCAGATGATGAAACCATCTCGCGACCGATTGACTCGGGGTCTACTACTATAGAATTTGGAATAGTCGTCGAGGATCCTTAATCTCAGCGGAAATTGTAACATGCTTTTAGTCGAAGAGTCTTAAGTCTAGCTCAATCTCCTTGAAGGTATACGGTTCACTCGGAAATGTTAACTTGCTCACCCAATTATGCATTAACTGCAGCCAAAGTTAGATTCCGCTAGACTGGCTATCTACGAACACACAAAGTAGCGGGTGATCCAAAACATCTATCGCCTCGTGCGCACCTTCTCGCTGTGTTTGTCTCGACCGCGGCATCACACCATCAGATCATGAAGAAGATATAAGCGTAGATTCTGATGAAAACTCAGTAAGTTGTATCGTGATATGAGAGGTCCATCCCTACATAAGAAAAGAAACCTGGACGCCCACGCTAGGACCGTAGGAAGCACAACTCTTTGTTCTGACGCTCATCTCACAGTTGATGGTCACATTCTTCCAATTGAACATTCAGACTTGGGACTCGAGTCTGAGGATGTAACAGCATATATTTTCCGATTCGTGCGCATTGCGCACCTCCTTGATCTCTGCCTCGGACATCGGGGTAGAGAGCTATAGAAATGTCACAAGGGTGCAGAGATAGAGCAGGGGCCTGCGCGACTGATGCCAAACGCACCACACTTCATGCATCATACATTACGCAGTCGATATATGAATGGGTGGCGTCTGGAACCTGTGACGTGCTTGCCATCGCATGTCATGCCACGAACAGTTACAGTTCGGTATCGATGTTTGCATGTTAGCTTTTGTAGGGCAGAGATGTGTGTAGGTAGGAACGGAAATAAATGAAATAGCAGAATGGTATAACTAACCTCTCTCGAGTCTGGACTGCCAACATACGCTCTTGAATGCTTTGCCTTCTTCCGACCTCCCATCCAGGAAACGGTCGCCTGATGTGCACCTGCTCGCTCTCTAGCAGCACAACACAAATCGATCTCCAGCCACAAACTATAGACCGAATGTGACCATCGAAAAGCCCATCGTCTCCGCTCTCCCTGCCTCGCTGGTACAGGCCCGGAAGTAAAACAGCTCCTCCAAGGCCACTCAACATAGGCACATTGTGTCGGCATGTCAATACCAGACCAGGAAAGTCGGCAGTCAAAATATGCAAGATCCACACAAAGCAGATAGAATAATTCACGACATACCTGGGTGTGAGCACATATCTCAATATTCTGCTTCTTTGCTCCTCGTCCCTAGGCCATCTGTCGCTTCATGCAAACCCTTTTTCTCTCTTCATCAGACCATCATAGTATCAAAGGTGCCCAAAATGGCGAGCGTGGAATCTTTGATTCGCATTGTGGTATTAAAATATCCCTGGTGATTCGTGAAACCTGATGCTTGTCGCCACCTCACCAGTCGAGATTCCGTGGTGAATATCCCACGAAGATGCAACACCCAACTCGTTGTTTTGTTCTTCAAACTGTACAAGCCGATTTGTTAAAATAAACCTTAACGGTGAGATTGTCGATGAGCCTCAGCGCCAGTGTCTATATCCAGGGAGTCTCAAAATGGCCGGGCACCGAAGGCGGTAACATTCTGTTGACACGCCATCAGAAAAGTATATCTTAACAAGTTTGTTTAATAACTCGCCTGTGTCATACAACCACCTGCACACCTTTAACGCGTAATCCAGAAAACCGATGCAAAAAGTACCACAATGATTCCATCATGCAATTGATATCAATCGGAACCGAGCTCTTGATCTGCTGCCTCACGCCTTTCGTGAACACCGTCGATATCTGACATAACACAAGCCAAAGTTGGACGTCGCTTGAAGGTCTCAAAACTCCAATTGACGATCAAGATCTGGGAATGAGACGGCGAGTGAGTCTCAGAATGCAGAGACTGCGTACGGATAGGTGGATGGACTCGTCACTGCCCAGCGGTGTACCAGAATGATAAATTGGTGAGTGTCATTGGGTGATATGGTGGGATTGGTCGATAGAGTAAGATTAAATCATTGGCTGATGCGTACAGCGTTACGATCTGTGTACGGTAAGCGAGTCCTACCTCTCGTACGTCGTTACGAGCCTTCCATAATACCTTGTTTGAACAGCATATTTGATAAGTAACGGCAGAGGTCAGGAAGAAGTAAGGAGAGCAAAACCACGGGTGCTAGCACCAAGTATGAATCACACCATGGAAAGGAACGGAGAATCAAGGCATTGGATACACATGCGTAGTAGTAGTACGAGCTGAACATATATGATAGAGTCCGTCCAGCGACTCGCGACTTACATAACAGTTCCGGGCGCTGCCGATCAACTTCTACGAAATAAGCCATGGCATACAGCTCATTGAAGAACAACACGTCAGGTTTCATGCAGTGCGCCTGAGTCTTCTTTTCTCCACGTCCTCTCTCAGTAAGTACTGTTTGGATCTAGGGATTTCATTGTATCTTCACTGTATTCTCAACTAAGCTATCTTTGGCTGTGCAACTTGAAACTGATACCCTGTCAGTACCGCACCAACTCCACGATGCAGATCAAAGGTTCTGCGCTCATCATTGTTGGCAACCTTATGATATGGGAGCCCGGAAACCGAGGGGGGGAGCGAGAAGGTGCTCATGAAGCGACAGATTGCCTGAGGATGAGGAGCAGGGATAGTAGACATTCATATATGTGCTTGCACACGGGTAGAACGTGAGTTATCTGTTTGCGTTGTGCAGATCTCCCCCTATTTTGACGATTTATTGTTGGTCTGGCCTTGGCATGCCAACACAATTTACCTTGTATATGTTACCTATTACGGCGTTCATGTATTGGAAGGTGGTACATATGCCATCAGGTTCATTACCATACGTCTAAACATTCACCTCCCACCCACACCCCCATTCTCTACCAATATGACCATAGTTTCAAATGATCCCACTTGGTGGCCGACCATCAAGGCATATCGTCTTTTTAGCTATTTTGCGTGTTAGTGGAGCAGTCGGATGCCGAAGCTGACGTCTCAATCTAACCTTGGCTGCGGTTTCGCAGTTGCTGCCTTCATTGGAGTGACATATGATTGGGGTGAACTTGAAAACATTCAAAGATTACTGATATCTTACAAGTATTTCCAGCACTTACAGTCGGACAAGAGGTATGTCAATGCTATGACCGTAGCAGCCATCTCGCTAAGAATGGTTTTATAGGTTGAATTGGTATGGGTGAGTAGAGTGTCATGTCAGAGGAACATACATGGAAATTGACTCAATTACAGAGGCAACGCTGGTCCATAATGACAATTATGTATCTCAGTGTGTGTAACTTCAAGTTGTTTGTTGTGGTCGCCATCTTGTATCTTAGGTGCGCTACCTTGGAATCTTATTTGCTGGGTGTGTTCGTAAAGCTGAACAATTGGTGTTGTGCTCATAGTTTATCTCACATAATTAGAATGATTATGCTGGGTATGTCCCCTTAGCACCTTCGCTGTGTTCACTTCTTCTGATCAACGGCATACAGGTAGTATCCAGTCCTTCTCGCTGACAGATACAGTGAGTCTTCTGCACAGATGCCTATTCCCCCATAATTAACCGTAGTGTCCTGTAGGAGTAGGTGTGGTTCTTTACTAAATTCTTCGTTCACTAATGACTGCCACCCTATGTAATCGCAGGTGTAAGTCTATTTGGATTTCTACCCGAGGCTGGTCGCTGACTGTATTCGTCAGGCTTTATCGTGTACACCGTACGGAATTGGACCAGTGTTTTTGCATTTGCAATGCTGTGGGGTGAGCTTGGCACTTGCGAGACCTCAGTGATGTTGACTGGACTGAAACATGTTCCAAGTCATCATCATGACTCGGTTACATGTCATGTATCAACGATCCAGAAAGATCTTGATATTTCTCATTGTCACCTTCCTGGCTATGAACATTTTCACCGGAGTGGTCACCCTGGCGATAACTCTTCATGCTTCAACGGGTACGCTTGATTGCGAATGAAAATAAATGTGCTTGGAACTCATTAACGAATGACAGAGATACTCGTTCTCTCCGGCACTAATCAGTGCTTGATTCGCTATGCGGAAGATTCACTCCTGGATTCTGTTAATTGGATACTCACCACTATTTGGGAGGTCCTCACACTGTGTCTCGCAGTCTGGATTGCTGTAAAACGCTTCCGTGAATTGCGACAACATTCGGCGGGAAGAATCATCGAGGACTGTATCACGGTGTTGATGAAAACTCACGTGCTTTATTTTGCGAGGTGAGCTCGTATTCTGAACGTGCTTCCCTTTTTTGCTGAAGGATAGGACATGCTAGTTTTGTTGCTGTTTCTTGCTTGCAGCTCATCATTGATTTCTCTGATATACCCTTGGCAGTATGTCAATTTTTCACTTATCTCTGCATGCTATCACAATCTATCGTTTCTATAGGAAGATTCCGTGGACGCTCAGCTTTATGTTGGGTTCCTTCATATTTTCTCGGTCGTGCAGATGTTTGTGCTCGGACCACGCCTGATTCTTAGTCTTCGAGAATATCACGCTAAGCTCGTGGCCGACTCCGACGCAGCAACTGGCATGACCTCAATCGCTTTCCAAGAGTGTGTGCATATATCGACTAGCAGTAGTGTGTGATGCCCGGTGAAGTTAACGATTGTCTAGTGCTCTGAAGGAACAGGGGGATTTCATTTCACTTTTGTGATGGTAATGACGAAGTTTATTTATTTGGTTTCGATTTCAAGGATACATAGGTCTGGCTAGATATATCACCATTCAGTGCTTGGATCACCGAAATGAGATCGATGGATGATACCCGCCCCTGCTTTAAATGCACAAAATAAGAATAAGAAAATTTGCATGAAGAAAATTCAATCGAATCAGAGGAGACGAAACATACGCACAAGCGGATGAAGACCGCAAGATATATAAGAAAAGATGGCAATTTCGTTACTTTGTTGCTGAAGGTGAGCATCGAAAGTCCATCGTTTCCGCTCTCCCCGCCTCGCCGGTACAGGCTCGGGAGCATAACAACTCAGTCAAGGTCACTCAAGATAGGCACATGTAGGTATGCCGCCCTTTCCTCCAGTGTCAATGTTCGGCTGAATTCTACGACATGAATGAAAAGAGTTCAGTAACCAAGAAAACCGGGCCACCTCAGACAGAGCATGTGTAAGTCTGGATCCCAGATGACGAAATTACACCAAAAAAAACCTGAACATGCTGACATGGTTGATTATGACACAGTTGGTTCGTCGCCGAGGCCCGAGGGTCTCACTGCAGCCAAGGGAACTACTCCGACGAGACTTTGCAGTAATAGCGTAGTGACAAGTCCAAGCCTGTGGGTTCTTTGCGTACTGCATTTGATAAACTGACTTCGGAGACGTAACGGCCTCGCTAGCCTTCTGAATCACAGTATTGCCAGTTGCCTAGATGGTATAGTCAGATGATCTGCAAGTCGCCAACGAAAGAATACCTACCGCTAGGATTATTACAACCTCTTAACCATCATCATTGCCAGCGGCCATTCAATGTCTACTTCATCATGTCCTTCCACGGGTCTCCCATCCTCCCGCTCGGCACCTTCCTTCAGATCTTTCCAGAACCGCATTGCAACATCTCCATGTGGGTTTTCCCCATCCGTGGGGTTGTGCTGACGGAATGTGTGCAACGAGCTCCACGTATTAAGATAAGATAGCAGGTCATCCCACGTCATCTTCTTGCGCATGATCACCGAGCGTGGGGAAGGGAGGGATGGGTAGTAGTCGCCTGGAATGCATTGTGTAGTGTCACGTAACGACAGGTCAAAGACAAACCTGTGAAGAAGACTCTCTCGGAATCACTGAACGCACCAGGTACAACTTCATTGCCATCTGGCACTTCAATCAAGTGGTTATCTAAAATCAAACGACCGGGTTGCTCCCAGTATGGACCAACGCTGTTCAGTGGGTCAGTGCCTTCGATATAAGCCTTAATTTTCTGTGTGAGTGACGGATAGTGGGCGAAGCGGAACTGGGAGTAACTCTAAATCAAGCAAGATTGACTGGACAAGTAGTAGCTCGGAGATGGGAACACGTACCCAGAATGTAACACTCCCATTCTTCCTCAGCACTCTTGCGAGCTCAGGCCATGTTTTGTTCCAATCGAACCAATGGCATGCCTCGGCTACAACCACACAGATAGCATGAAACAAATAGTAGTTCCTCCTTGCCCTTCTAGCATGGCACGCACCGGAAATGATTAGATCCACACTGTTATCCTCCAAGAATGTTAGACTCTCTGCGCTCGCCTGTATGTACTCATATTGACCAGTGCGCTCTGGCGTTTCCTGGAGGGTACCTTGAGCAACTTGGATCATCTTACAACTTGGGTCGACGCCAGTGACGCGCTTGAAAGGTGTGAGTTCGACAGTTGCTTGACCTAGAATCCCGATAGGTCAAGAGTTCAAGCCCTCCAAAATCACAAATAGAGTTTAGCTAGAACTCACCCGTTCCACAACCAAGGTCCACTGCTCTATCCCATCTTGCACCCTCATTGCGCTCGTGGTACTGGAATATGAAGTTAAACAGAGACCTAGGGTAGGTCGGCCTGAAAGTCGCGTAGATGGTGCTGTCAAAGGAGGATTTGGCGAAAGTTGCCATCGTGAGTGTCCACGTAGTCGACGATAACACGACTATTCATGGGGATGCACGGGGAATATAAATACCCCAAAGAGCGTCTAATTGGCATTGATATGTAGACATGGTCGTCGGTACTGTCGGAAGTACTTATGTACGTATCGGACACCCCCTTGAGATGAAACTTCTCAGGAACGACTATTGAGGTCTGAGGACGGGAGACCTCGTTGGGTTTTATAAATATATATGTTGTTGTTGTAGTATTTAAGTAAATGTGTTTTTAGTCAACGTTCAATAACTAGGGGTCACATGACGAATACGAAAAGAAGGTCAAAAATACTAGTACAAGTCGCAGTCACAGCTACTAGGTCAGATATAAAACATACTCTCCCGCAAGTCGGGGTGCACACCCTCTCCCCATGCTTTCTTTGCCTCTTTAAACACCCGTATCTTCTCTTCCTCCTTGTCTACCTTTCCCTTCCCCCTTCCTTTCCCTGATACGACAGAGCTCGACATCTTATCATCAGCACTCAAGAAGTCGTTCAAGTAACATCTCCCTCTCTCGCATGCCAAATCAGCATAGTACGCGGCCGGGACGAGACTTACAGCCTTGGTAGCACGGGCGTACAGGTAACTTGCAGTGTGCGTGCCCTGCTGCAGTTCATCTGCGCCGAGGCGATTCTCGTCATACACCACAGTGTAGTGTGTCGCCTTCACATGACCTTGCAAGCCAACGTGAGGTTGAAGGTAAAAATCGAAGTCAAACCTAGGGTAACCAAATGTAAGAACAATCAACTTGTAGTCAAATGAAAGGGCCGTACACTGCAGTGACGCCTCTATCAACGACGGTTCCCGGACGAGTGTTACCGTTCCGGTCCGCAAACTGAGAGTCGGTCGGCCAAAACTTGGCATGGTGTCGCTTTCCACAAATGATAATCGTTAACAACGGACGATACGGCTTCCTCTGCGGGACTCTCTTGAATGCTTCTAGGATCTTAGGAAGCTCTTCCTCCAACACGGTATTGAATTGGCCCTGTCCGTTCCATATTAGCAAGCGAATTCAAGATTGGAAGGAGAACCTATCTCACTTCAGAAACACCGTCCCTGTAAACAAAGACTCGATCTGGTAGGCTTTGGTTCTTCTCCGCGTACAATCTGAGCCGGTCTATCATCATATCAGCCAAATCCGTAATCATCTGCAAAGAAGGATGAGAATCAGAGCGATAACATTGAAACATAGCTCACCTCTTTCTTGGTCTCCTGACACCTGAGACTTGCCGGAAATTGGACGAAAGAACTATCAACGCTGGCAACAACAGCGGCAATTGATGGTGTGCCTTCAATACTGCCAGGGCCGGGGTGCGTAACGTCCATGCCAACAACCATCGTCTTGGCCTTCGTCAACCATTTCAAGCTGTCCGAATCTAACACATGATTGATACCTCCGAGTTTCGTGTTCAACTTGAGAGCGATGTTTGAGAAGTATTGATCTTGTTTGTTGGGATCCTTTCCTACCACCTTATCCGTAAGCATATGTATGGTGTGGACGCCCAATTCGACGTCACAGATCCGTTTGATGCCCGGATAAATGAAGTTGTCCCGGCGAGAGAGGAGGACGAGTATAAATGACGGCTTTCCTCTCTCGGATATGTTCTCCTCGATCTTCTGACGAATCGAGCCTAGCGCTTGCTGCCTGCCAGGGTCTTCGGCGCGAGAGACGAGCGATTGGGCAAGCTTGACAGGTTGTGATCCCAGTGAAATTCCGCTCTTGCGGCATTTCTCGCCAAAGCCTCTCCAAATATCAGTCAGATTCGGGTCGTCGGCCCCGCTGAACACACTTCGTCCGTCTTTCTCTCTAACGACCATCACCCACCAGCTCTTGATGGCCCCGCCGTTATGAAACTTGACGTCAAGAATGTTCCAACTGCCGTTGCTGACGTTAAGCGGCCTTCCCCCTGCTTCGTAAGTGAGGCGAGGCGGTGGAAGTTCACGTCCAGGAACGACCGCCATGTTGTTGTCCACCGTAATACCGAAGCCGCTCAGAGGACTTCCCAGCGTCCCGGGAGTAAACCCAAGAGTAGGGAGACCGTTTTCGATGATAGCATCTGCGTTGACTTTTGGCGGATTACAGGCGAACCGAATCATGTTCGAAGTTTCTTTCTCATTGAGACGCCCTCTGAATGGTTGTCCGGGCTCGATTTCGCATACTTCGGCTGGTACGTATATGGAGAATTTCGAATTCGGACCTGAGATGTCAACGACTGGAAGGTCGTCTGCATGCCTCAGCGTGATATGGGGGTACTCTGCTGGAAATTAGCAAGTGAATGAAGAACGTGATAAAGAAAAACGAACTTTTCCTGAAATACTCTTCAACAGATATCTTGCCGTATTCTTCGCAGTGGAAAAAAGTCCGTCTGGCACTCGTTGGCATGACCTTCTTGATCGGCTTCTTTTGCGTGTACCCTAGGTGTCTAGTGGTCACCTTAAGCTTCTGGGTAAACCGCTGCGGCATAGCACCATCGGAAGATCGCTGGAACGCCATCATAGCGTCTGCAAGATTGCCTGGTTTGTAGAAGGCAGTCATACAGACACCGACGTTTACCATGAGTTCGTTATATGTAGGTCTGGCAGACGTGAAAAAGCCTTTCACGCCCTCTATGCCAAGCGCGAGCTCAAACCGCTCTTGGGAAGGGAAGAAGTAGCGATTCTTTCCCACACGAACACCAGTGCGCGCTGCATGCGTTTGAAGCACGAGGTTCACAGCAGCTACCACTGGCTGAACGTCGTAGTCCCGTGACTTGATATCGCCACTAAGATACCTACACACCATGAATTAACGCGAAAACGAATGAAACAACTCTCCATAACTTACTTAGTGAGCTGTGCGATGTCCAAGTCGGCCGTGTGGATGATTGCGAAAGTATACGTCTTGGATCTAGCATTGGGACCAGCTTCTCCTTCCTCATAATACTGAACTTGCACGTCAAGGGGCTGAGGCAACTTCTTGGCCGACACAAGCCTCTGACTGCTGTCATGAGCGATGAACGGTACAAACTGTTCCCAGCCTTGTTGATTACTTTGTTCCAGAAGCTTGAAAAGGCGTGCACGAATGCGCTTAATGTCTGTGGACGGCGTAATCTCGACATGATAGTCGTGAATGGGTCCTTTGGGAAGCTTAATAGGAAAGAAATTGGCACGCAGTGTGATTTGACGGCCAAGGGTACCAAAGCCAGGCCGGTGAGGGCGCTCAGGGTTGAAGGTAAGTTTATTGAAGGAAGAGACTAGTTCATCCAAGGTAGCGAGACGTTGGTCTACAGATGCAGGGCCCCGGAAGATCAAATCTCCTGGTACTCCCCCTCTGGAACCACCGCCATATCCGCCCCTCGTACTAGAGCCTCTTCCTCCACTGAACCCACCAGCACCCCCTCGAGGGCCACCAGGGTAGCTGCCTCTGGGACCACCTCTGCCGCGTGAAGGGTTGCTCATGATTACTGTTGAAAAAAGTTTATGATGTGTTCGTGATTGTATGGGAAGATAAGTGAATTGTGAAAGGGCAGGGTTCTTATAGTTGCAAACTGACCGTGGGTACGCGGCGCTTCCGCAGTTGCTGTACCAGTCATGAGTCGTAACTCGTCCTAATTGCGTCGTCCCAGGTCCGCACTCATTCCACAGCTCACTAGAACAGCTGACGTGGCAGTTCCTGGCTAGGCCTGAGAGCTTGAACTAATAATATGGGACCAACGTTAACGATACGTAGTCCGGAGTGAGCCGTCGGACCAGATAGAAATTCCTAAATGATACGATGCAAAACTTCTGCACAGGATGCTACCCATACTAGCCGTAGTTGAGGATCAGATGAGGCAATACGATCTACGAAACTCACCGAGAGGCCGACTTGACGGGGAAATCGAGTAGAAGTCATTGTAGCAAGATTGAAACTGCTCCCGAAAGCTGTATCTCATCGTGATTAATGAGCTGGAAAAAACCCACAAAGGAAATGATGGCTCCCAGCTTGGAGACAGACTAGTCCTGTAAAGGTGTTCACAAGTATTCAACGATACCTGAAGCTTAAGGAACACAACTCACATGATCCATTTGTCAAGACACCATCAGAAAACAGTTCAGGCCCTGCAACAGGTTCGTTCCCAGTACGATCCACCCGCAGTCTCTCCGTATTCATCTCGATGCCTATTACACCAACACGTAAACGAGTTACGAAAGCATGACCTACTAAAGACAGAACCCGAATCAGCCAAGGAGCATGCACTTCGCAGCGCTTACGATCGCGAAACACACTACAAGAGTTCACTGGTTGGTATGCAGTCTATTGTGATTTTGTGATTCATGTTCTGTGATCGGCTCCTTACGGGTAATGAAATTCACCACCGTGTGGTTGAACATCAAAGAGCTGCCGAGGAAGAGGATGCGGGATGCGAAGCTCGCCAAATTGAGAGAGAAGACAAAGTATATTAGGATCGTAGAATGAAGCAGAAGCTGCACGACTGGTGAGGAGTGCGGCCGCATACCTGAACGCTTCGGCAACACAGGAAGGTCATTGCTGTGAAGCGATCACCGGATGGAACACAGCTTTAAAAAACGGCATGAACGTACGACTGCCCAGCTTCCTCGACTCCAAACCAGACACTCATTGATCGCTAGTGATTGTGCTCTTCCGAACTGTGCCTCCCATGAGTGATACTCTATGCGGTTAGAGTTGACAACTTGCTCGCCAGCGATTTCAGATTCCTGCAAGCACAGTCTCGTGAGCCACGGCTTGTGTGATTCTGATAATCATAAGCATCAAATAAGGAGATAGGCCCCTGGACTCACCAGTAATCGTTGCCATTGTCAGATAACGTGGTCTGATCATTCAAAGATCCCGGAAGACTTCTCTTGTATACACGGCATACGATCTGCAATAGTTGAGACTTCGAGCACAGACCATATCTTCTTCTATGTACTAGTAAGACATCAGTGATCACGCCATGCCAGGCGATGTGAGGCCATAGCCAGGTAAATGATGTTGTGCACCCAGTGATAGGTGCAGCTTCTTTCACTCGTTCTGCAACAGGTTGGCTTGAAGACGCAGAATCCTTCTTTCCACCACCGCATGTTGGAGCGTAACCAATGTCAGCATTGTGAGGTACTAGCACATTGAGGGTGACTGGTGATCGATTGATCCAGTAGTTGGAAGTAAAGTACCGAAGCCCGGGTGTTTCCGGATTGGATGAATCTTAATTTAATCCCTAGCAACTCCTCTACTAGTAGTACCGTCGTACTCTGTCTTCACCTGAGTAACTAACAATGATTCGGAGGTAGCCTTGGACAAGAAGTGCATTAGGACTGGCCCACGCGACTCTCGTCAACGTGACATGTATTTAAGATACCATATCCTCAGGCTGTCTACTATTCGGCCAAGCTTCCACGGATCCTGGTCTGAACGATAGGACGGCCTAATAGCATTTTCTCATTTGGAGATACCACCGTCTCGACTAATTTTATCAGCTCGCTCCTGGTTCTCACCTGGTTGTACCGCCTTTGACGAGTTGTCGACTTGCTGCAAATTTCATGCAGGTATTGTTCGCACATCCAGGTTCTTCCAGTCTTCCTCAACGACTAGGGCACCAAACATTGAAGTCGCTTCTTCCATATCTGATCCGCTTTCAACAGGCTCTGACATGGATTCGGTCACTCGTCCTTGAAGTAGTACCCGACCGCTCCACATCATGCATCACTGCCGGTGCGCTTTTCCAGGCTCAGCGGTACTAAAGGCAAAATCCTTCGTTCAGAGAGTGAGCGCTGGGAGACTTCTTCCATCACGCCATCAGCTTCATCACCCCTTCAGTTAATAACCTTGAGTGTCATTAGCCGGATTTCAGCCGACTCAACACACCAAATCTCTCTCACTTACACGTCCTTCATCCATATTATTTACTTACTATCATTTGATTGATTTAGACCTACTCCTATCTGCAACAATATATATTCTCTCACATGCTCCACTTTCGTGATTTCTGAATTCTCTCCTCTGCAGACCGTCCTGGTGGATATACCTTTATTGGAGAGTGGTTCTCACTCTCACCAGTGGGACGTTCGGAGACGTGGTTTGGTCGTAATGACCAAAACAGACTCCGAGTTATCCCAGGCCTAAGCTCCTAGTCGTTTGATTTAGAATCAAGGAGCCGCGCTTCTGCTTGATCCGGCTGTCTTGCTTGAAAGCATATATTGTGCATCGTGCACTAAGCTCGCATCGCGCTCTCCATGACGGCATTGCGACTTTACAAACAGGACTAGAATTTAGCGCAAATGAAAGATCTTGAGTACACGCTTAACACAAGCTCAGTGAAATGATACGACTTATAATGAATGAACGGTGGTTATGAGATGTAATAACCCGCGAACCACAGCGTAATTTACTTTTTTTGAAGAGTTGCTGCTTTCAGGCATACACCATCACCGTGAATACAGGCATGGTAGACGTATACAACAGCTATATCGTTTTCTAGTATAAATATAACATGGATTGCGTTGCGCATTCCTCACCACGCCCAACTATCGTCTGAATCGTTCTCCCATCGCTCATCCGAATCGTCGTCAGTCGAGTTCCGAAGCGCCCGTAGTTGTTGCGATGCGTCATACAGTGCTGATTCCATAGCAATATCGACATCGGAATCCTCAAAGTGACAGGCATACCATTTGAAATTCAAGAGAGTTGGAAATACCTCAGCTAGGAAATATGGTACGCGCGCAACCTCCGACACCTCGGAGTACCCGAGATGGAGGTTACGAAGGGCGGTTTGAGTAGGCCAAAGCTCCTCGGGCTCGTTCGCTCGAGGGATTGTCGTAGATTGGGTAGCATCAACAGTCAGATGTAGGGTCTGCAGCGATCTGCACCTTAACGCCAGTGACATCATGGCGGTGAAGGTGACGCTATAAAAGGCACGTCTCTTCCAGGAGGTGAACTTCAATTCCCGAATACTCGGCCAGGCAACTGGGACATCATTAAGGAAACCATCGTCAAGGTTGAAATTTCCAACGCCGATGAATTTAACAGACGACAGCCTGTTGAACTTGAACAAGGGTCGGAAGATTTCGGAGGAGAGTGGGATGACGAGCAGATAATCAGGATGTTCTGATTCGTCGACCACATAGACCCGTTCCAAATATCCAAAAGTTTGGCACGAAGTGGACAAGGATTCTATGAACGCGGTCATTTCGGCTGGGCTAGCAGATCCGCAGTACCTGATATTGATGTGTGATAGTTGTCGGGTGGTGATTTGACGAAGGAAGTGCGTGCACTGTGGCAAGGAGCCACCAGAGAGATAGAGGGTTTTGAGACTAGGCAATTCAAGGGGTATACCGCCCGCATCGCAGGAGGTTCCAAACAACTTAAGCTTGAGGCTTTGAAGAGACCGTGCTTGCTGGATATTGGCTATTGTCTGCCTCATCAAGGACACATCGATTCCGAAAATGGCTAGTCCAATTAACTTTGGCAGCTTTCCAAGGCTTGGGGGGACTGTCAAAGCCGTAGTACCATCGTCTGCCGATACTGTCAGCTGGCGCAGACCGTGGGCTTCTGCGGGAAGAGCAGCAAGCAATTGCTCTACTTCATGCGTTGGGATACCAGTTACATCAAACCGGAGCGCTTGCAATCCAGGCGAAATGAATTGTCGAAGCAGCCAGAATTTTGAACTATGTTCCAGAAGACCAAACACGGCCTCGAAATGCAATTCGCAAAGGTTTGGGAAGAGTGTGGTGGGACGAGACCAAGCAAAAAGCCTCTGCAGGACATGATCACTGACATCTGGGTCCGGGATAAACGATGGTTCACCGCGACGTGGCTTCAGCACGTCAGTGAAGCCATGAGTGCTAACAAGCCGGCGCACTCTTGATGCGTTCATTCTGAGGTGCTCCCACTCAATGAGAGTTGGCTCTCTGGAAAAATGCTGCAAATTGAAGCACGGTGAGCATTGTCCTGTCAAGATTCGAATATTATACTTCACTTACAACAGTATGATCCACCCCGTTCTCCGTGATCTCCCAGGTGTCTTGCGGTAGACACATGATGAGGGGTGCCAGACTTGACTGTTCAAACCAGAGGATATTGAGGGCGGAATCCGCCAGCCTGGAACATGTCATCGCCACGTTCACCAAGTCCGTCGCAGAGGACTTGACGTGTTGTAACACGGCATAAATGATATCGTCAAATTCAAAAACACGATGCATGATTGAAAGTTGCTGTTGGTGCTCAAGCACAATACCTCTTTTATATAGCCAATCCCACATGAAGCTACGGATACACAGGTCTTCCGGTGTTTTTTTTTGGGTGAGTGTGTTCACTTATGGAGGTCATGGCATCATTGACTCCATCGGCAGCTCCCTTGTGAACAGTGTGAAACATCAAACATTGTTCCGCTGACACTTCAGCTGTGGTCCACCACTGTCGCTAAAACGGGAACTGCTGGCCAGATGCAGAGTACTTACAACACGATGTTCCCTGCAGAATAACCGGAGCAAAATAAACACAATGATCGTCCACGTCAAGATGTGCAAGCCTTACCAAGTATGTAGAGTAACTTCAGGATGAGCGTTGACAGCAACCATACGCTGAGCACAAGTTTGTCTCTCAGCGCCAGTGCCTGTTGATTGTCCTCGGCATGGCCAGTCAAAGAGGTTTATGGAGGTCTAAGCAGAGATTCAATGTACTGACAGATGGTCAAAGTTCAGACCATCGGGATAGCTCACATGAAGAGAACATGGCTCGTAATAAGACTTCGGTCACAATCACTGGCAGTTGATTAGTAACAAGAGCACAAAAGAGATAACTGGGACACCCATCATTAAGGAACGGGCGTCAAAAATATAGCTCGTTTGATTTGAGATGGCTTTCTTTATGGACTCATGGGTGAGGAACATTGAACGTTGAGCTCACATTTAATACTAATAAAGAATTTAAGAAAGTAAACATGTCAAACCAGGCACTAGGGCGTGACACGGGTCGACCCGGGTCATACCCGCACCCAACCCGCGGGTACCAAAATTTTGAGATAAAGAATTTAAGAAAGTAAACATGTCAAACCAGGCACTAGGGCGTGACACGGGTCGACCTCAAAGGAGTGTAATACCGGTAACGAGACTGATCAGGACTGATCCAAGTGAAATTTGAACACGGAGGAGACAAAGTTCCTAGCGGTTACATAATAATATACCGGGTTTGGAAAAACGTGAGCATCCACGCATCCTATTAGTCGACTTGACCTTACAGCCATTCTCGGTCACGAGTCTAGGTTCGTGCTCAGGGTGCTCGTCTGATATATTCTTGTTCCCAAATGCCCATGCCCGCTTTATCATCATAAACCAGCTAACGACTAGTGCGATATTGTATGTTATTCGCGCGGTCCGCACCTGCAGCACCCCCCAGTGCTTCAAATTGAAGTAAGTACTTAGTACTCAGTCCTCAGCCATGGTATCCCACTCTCTCAAAGTCGAACCAAGGCCATCTGATGAGCTCGTACAGCTGCTCGACAACTTGATCACAGAAAATTTACATTCGCAGTGAGCATCCTAGGATTCCTTTTCGATTATTTTTTCACTAAGCAAACTCATACAGAACCTTTGTATAATCTCTTAGCATGCAAGGGCTCTAACGCTACAAGAATTCTCAAATCTCGAATCTCGATCATCGGTCGGAGTTCCGAGCTCTCGGTAGCCACTAGCCAGGGTAGGATGTGAATTTGTTTCTTCATGTATATCTCCCTATCCTTGACGGCTGACTTTTCTGATCCGGTGTCATGCAGCTGACGAAATGTGCATTTGTTGAACGACTTGAATGAGCCTTCACGCTCCACGGGTCTGTGCTGGCGAGGCGAGGAAAAAGAGATGAGAGGCTTTTCGATGGTCGCACCATAATCATCATGTGTCAAACAGATGAGGTAGTACTTGGTTGCATTAATGGACTGATGTACATGTATCAAAAACATTTTCGAGAATGGTATCCGAAACAGGGCGACAAGATCGCGAACAGTTCTTGATATTGATCGATCTTATGCGGTCCTCCGACCAAGTTCGGTTCAAGTGCGTCGCTCGTACAAATATTCCATGACTAGCATCCACGATCCCCTGGATTGATTTATCTTTCTTCATGCAAAAATATCTACTTTGGCCACCCAAAGCAGGAACGGTCATCATCCTTCAACCCCGTTTCCGTGACCCAAACACTGGATGATGGTATAACTAGCAACGAGCACGAATGCCATCGTTACCATAAGTCCACCAAGGTCGCCTCTCATCCACCTACCACTATAACCATAGTCTCAAATGATTCCACTTGGCGGTCGATCATCAATGCATATCGCTTGGACCGCTATTTTCCAGGTTCGTGGAGAGCAGTCGGATGTTGAAGTTGGCTCAATCTAACCTTAGCTAAGTTGGCTGTGGTTTCACGGTTGCCCATTTTGTTGTAGCGACGTATGATGGAGGTGAGCACGATAACATTGAAAGACCGTCGATATCTTACAAGTATCTTCAGCACTTACGTTTGGACAAGAGATACGTCAATGCTATGACCGGAGCAGTCATCTTGCTGAGAATGGCTTGATAGGTGGAACTGATCTGGGTGAGTGTCATAGGAACATACATGAAGATGCACTTGATTCCGGAGACAACGCTGGTCTGCAATGACAACTCTGTATATCGGTGCATATAGCTTATTTGTCGCGGTCGCCATTTTGTGCTAGCTTGAAAGCTAATAGTTATTCACAACCCAGCTGTGCATTCAACAGCCCGAACTAAAAGTCTTGCTTACGATCTTTGGCATTTGCTACATCGGCGATTACCATCAATAGTATCACAGGAATGAGAGTGTACAATGTGGTGAGTTATCAGTGCCACTCTGATGAAAATATGCACTATCCTAATTCCGATATAGTGCAATCCATGGATCTCCCTAGGATGCCGTTCAGGGGTGGTACTCTAAGTAGCGGGCACAACTGTGCATGTGGCGATCAATCCCCGGAGTGAAGATTTAGGTGAAATGAGGAAAGCAGCGCATGGGATTAAATGGTAAACGTTGAGGGTTGTGCATTTGCAGCCCGGAGGTGAGTTGTTCATGACTTTGTGGTAGTTACTTCATTTCTAACTTCTATACTGGCTTGCCAACTTTCTGTGGCGTAAGGGCCACTCTTTTCTCCCTGTGCCCTCTCATTCCCGTTTGGATGGTTTTATATTCTCCGCACATCAAATACGAATCTTGAATTTGATGCGAATTGAGCGCGGCGCACCCTGTATCAGTTCTGTCCTTATCGTTCAATGACATCCTTCTACTATAAATAGACAACGACCGAGGTGAAGGCTAGAAGATGAGGTGGTGGCACGTGCTGAGGAAACGGAGGAGCAGGGGCATTGGAAGGTGTGCTTGAAGGGGCTGTACAGGTGAGTTTTCTGTCTGCTTCGTTTGGACTTTCCTTGTTTTACACTCCAACCTTATTGAACGGCCCCGGAGGTGCTGTCACGTTCAGGCCTGCGAAGCAGAGACTGCTGATACCCATCGAAAGTCATTGGGAAGGTCACATCGCATCGAGGCCGTTGTAAGACAAAGTTGTGCATTGGATTTCTAATTTAGCGTAGAGGGCCGTGCCTTGGCAGCGGCGTGGCCGAGGTGAGTTATTGTACAATAAAGTGCTCTGTGATTGAGGCTCGTCGAACAGGTTTTACGACATCAGCTAGTACAGCTTGAAGAGTAATAAATTAGGCTTCGTGCAGTCATAACAGTGCGCCCGAGACTTCTTTTCCGTATCCTCTCAGCGCTGTCTTAATCTAGAGGTAGCATTGTATCTTCAATCATGGATGCTCAATCAGGATGTATCAGGCTGTGCAAACGGATACATACAGCGCTCAATTTGTTTGTTTCTGGCTGTGCAAACTGATGCCTGTCACCACTGCACCAACATCACGTTGCAAATCAAAGATTCTGCACTCACCATGTTTGGCATCTCTATGAGA
Organism: Suillus tomentosus; assembly: GCA_016647685.1. Taxonomy (NCBI): domain Eukaryota; kingdom Fungi; phylum Basidiomycota; class Agaricomycetes; order Boletales; family Suillaceae; genus Suillus; species Suillus tomentosus. The sequence continues at coordinate 156,977 of JABBWJ010000030.1, read as the reverse complement.
CGGGAGTTCGATATTGAGGCAGAGAGCAAGAAGGTGCGCATGTATGTTGAAGTTCTTCAATCTCTTGCAGCGTTCAAGTATTCCGCCCTCGTAACTGCTTGACAACCAACATCTACGCTGAGCGCCCGGATTGAATTCATATTTCTTCATTTGAAAATACTTACTACTTCGAGGTAATCCATGCAGGAGCGGATCTCATTTCGGTATTCCAAACACACGATTGTGGCATATCTAGCACGAATGTCATTGTCATACGTCCACTAAGTTCGCCTCTCACCCACACCAATCCTCCACCGATATGACTATAGTCTCAGATGATCCCGCTTGGTGGCCGACCATCAATGCAACTCGTAACTTTAGCTATTTTATAGGTTCGTAGAGAGCAGTCGCATTTGATGCTGCCAATGTCTCACTCTAACCTCGACTGCGGTCTCGCAGTTGCCGCCTTCATGGGAATAACATATGATTGGGGTGAGTATGATGATATCCAAGAACCGCAGATTTCTTACAAGTACTTTTAGCACTTACACTTGGGCAAGAGGTATGTCGATACCTACGACCGGAGTAGCCGTTTTACTGAGAATAGCTTTATAGGTGGAACTGATTTGGGTGAGTGATGTCTGGTGTTAAAGCAACACACATGACAATTCATTTGATTCCAGAGGCAACACTGGTCACTAATGACAGTCCTGTATCTTGGCGTATGTACCTTATTTGTCACGGTTGCCATGTTGTGCTGACTTGGAAGTGTTTTAGGTGCGCTACCTTGGAATTTTATCTGCTACGTATGTTCGGAAGGCTACACAATCGGTGTCGTGCTAATTGTCTATCTCTCATAATTAGGATGTACATGTTGGGTATGTCTCAGTAGATTCGTTGTCTTTGCTTCTTCTGACCAATGGCATCCAGGGAGTGTTCCGACCATCTTGCTGTCAGATAAAGTAAGTCTTCTGCATACATCACTGCCATTCCCCTCCAATTAACCGTGGTGCCCTGTAGGAGTGGGTGTGGTTCCTTGTCAACTTATTGGTTCACTAATGACTGCTGTGCTATACTGCCACAGATGTGAGTCTGTTTGGAGTGTGCGCTACCCGAGGCTGGTCACTCACTGGATTCGTCAGGCTTAATTTCGTACATGGTATGGGAATGGACAATTGTTGTGGCATCTGTAATGCTGTCGGGTAAGCTTGACACTTGCGAGACCTCAGTGGTATTGACTCGACTGAAACATGCTGCAAGTCATCATAATCACTCGATTGTATGCCATGTATCAGCGATCCAGAAAAATCCTGATATTCCTCATTGTCACCTTCCTGGCTGTCAACATTTTTGACAGGGTGGTCACCGTAATGGTAACGATGCAAGTTTCAGGGGGTGAGCTCAACTGTGAATGAAAATGAATGTGCATGGGGCTCATTGATGAATACTAGAGGAATTCATTCTCTCTGGCGCTTATCTGTGCGAGGTTGACTATCCAGAAGATATCCCACTTCTTATGTCTGCTACTTGGATACTCAGCACCGCGTGGGAGGTCCTCACACTATGTCTCGCAATCTGGATTGCGGTAAAACACTTCCGTGAAATGCGACAACATTCGGAAGGAGGGATTTTCGAGGACTGTTTCATGGTGTTGATGAGAACTCACGTGGTTTACTTTGCGAGGTGAGCTCATGCTGTGATTGTTGTTGCTTTTTACCACTGAAGCGTCGGACATGGTAGCTTTGTTGCTGTTTCTTGCTTCGAGCTCATTGCTGATTTCACTCCAATATTATTAACGGTATGTCAATCTTTCACTTGCCTATGCACACTACCACAATTTATCGTTTCTATAGTCCAATTCCATGGGCGCTCAGATCGTTGTGGGTTTCATTCAGATCTCGCAGGTCGTACAGGTGTTTGTGCTGGGACCGCGCCTGATTCTTGGTCTTCGAGAATACCGTGCTAAGCTGGTTGCCGATGCCAACGAACCGATTATCATGACCTCAATCGCTTTCCAGGAGCGTGTGCATATATCGACTGGCAGTGGTGTGTGATACTTGGTGAAGTAATCGGCTGCCTCGTACTCTAAAAGGGCAGGGGGTTTTGCTTTTATTTATTCCCACTTTCTCGATGGTGTTTTATTTGCTAAATTTCAAGGAGATATACACAGTTTTCGTCGTAGTATTTAGTTAAGTGATTTGCTATACGACAATATTTCAATCACTATTTATTTTTACTGGCCCTAGCTGCCCACACACACTTGCACGAACCACTGGTCTTCAAATGGGTGCGCGAGAGCCAAGTCGAGTGACAGTGCACCGCTTCAGCTTCTCAGCGATTTGTCCTTGAGTCATCTTCTTGCCTCATTCAACGTCCCACCCTTGTCCTCTCACCTGAACTCGCGCCGACCGACTTACAGAAGATTAGCTGTGTTTAGGATTGTTACTGAAGTACTACTGAGGGATACATGCATCCTATTAAGCATTCTGATACGAAGGCCACGAGTGAATCCGAATGCTCCTGCTCATTTCTGCAGCTGAGAACCAGCGCCTCTAGGGAGTCGGGGGAATTAGAAAGAATCTAGGGTATGAGCATGCCACACCAAACATAACACGGCTCGTTGATATGACGCACCCAGGAACGGACATGAAGGCACCAGCACAAGCGATCGTGCAGGAGTCGAGCATCTGTTGCTTGATTTCAGGTGGTGGACGTGATAGCGAGTTCGAGACCAGGAAGGGCCAGTCTCTCGATGTATTCCTGTTGGAAACCGCGAGCTTCCACGTATCCTATAATGACAAGGGCGCTCTTGTGCAGTTGCAGTGGTAGGTGGAAAAGAGAAGCCACGTGCTGCACAGCCGCTGCACAAAGTCATTATTCTAACCCTACTCTCGTACCTCATTTTCAAGTTGGGGTAGAATTCCAATCTCCGACTTACAACCTCCAGCCTCGACACTCACCAGTGCCCCACCAACACCACCAATTCAGTCGTTCGCAACCGCTCCGATCACTTCCAAAGTCTATCTATAGCACCGACCACCCTGGTGGCCTGTTTGTGCTAGTCATACCCCGGCCGATTGTTCTGCTTAGAGCACCTGTCAATATTTTATCACTTCTACATGCCTGAATTCTTCTTCACAGTAGTAGCCCCTCCCATGCACATGTGTATTCTTACAATTTCCAATACAGCATATTTCAAAGATCATGCACATGGAACATTCCCTTCTCCGATGCTCTCATTTCTCCCAGAGCACCATACACCACAATTTGGAACACTCTCGCACATTCCAAGTTCGATATCCTCAATAGAAGCCTCAATGCCGCTGCCATTTTGAAGACATCTTGGTTTCATCCACGCCAAGTTGTGCTACGTCCCGGAGGTGATCTCTGCCACCAGCTAGCTTCATCGAGAGAGTCACCTCTCACTGTCTCGAACCGCCATCACATCATGATCCACAACCCGACATCAAGCAGCAGATGCCGCACTATCGCTGGTGCTGATGCCTGAATTTCCCATTCCTGGGTGCATCGTTGTCACCATTCTGAACCACGTCGGCTATTTTATGTTTGGTGTGCGATTTCCAGACGCTCAACTGAGCCCCCTGGATTGCTTTGAACTCCTCTGACTCCACAGAGGCGCTGGGTCCAGTTAAAGAAGCATGGTCTTCATATCACAATGCTTGAAAGGGTGCATGGATCCCCCAGTAGTGCTTCAGCAACGATCCTAAACATATTCATATTCGTATCCGTATTTCCACCTCGTCGAACGAATGTGAAAGGCAAGTTCGTTCACAAGCATTAACCAACTTCAGCTTCAAGACTCATCCCTCACGTTGGACCGGGGGTCCCAAGGCATAGACCAAAGGAAGAGACATAGACAAGAGGCAGTTGGTCCTTCGGCGATAGCCATAGCTTAGTCAGCGACACGCGCACATAGCCAAACTCTGTTCATAGTGTAACACATCATCACGCATCATAGAGCTCTCCCCTCACTGCTTTCGTCCTAGTCCATCGTGGTGAACAGAGAGAATCCGAACCAGCGCGATATTGCATCATACACCTATCACACAAAAAAGCACACAGAAGAAAGAAGCATTAGCTCGCGGTCTAGATTTTAGTCATAGAATAGAACATAGAAGCTCCCAAATAGAAGCTAACGAACCATTTACAGAAACATACAGTCTTATTACGTCGCAACTCACATCAAAAACAACACCAATTACAAAAAAAAGAGCAGTGTTCATCTTACTCGCATTTACGTTTATATTTGATGCCCAAAGCTAACAAATTGAGACCCAGAACAGCAAAAGGACAAGCGGTAACCAACGTTCGTTTAAAAACGAACTGGGAACTCTGGTCAGAAAAGACATCAGCAGCATCATCTCCTCTCGATACACCAGATCCATCAGGACACAACACGCCAAGTCACTGTAGCACATCGTCACTAAGCAGCCTCTCGGAAGAAGACGAACAGCAGAACAATCAAGTCCCTTTCCCAGAACTAGAAGTCCCAAAATTAGACATCTACATACCATCGTCCGAAGTCCAACAACCACGTCGTCGCACGAAGACAGAGCAGCTCACATCCATCTCCACAGTACCGAATTACAATCTAGCCGAATTCTTTGCACTCGCACAGTTAAAAGCCGTCATGCCTGTAGAGACCCCGCAGATATTTCACGGCGATGGAAGAGCATCAGAAAATCCGGCGGATTTCCTGAAATCCTTCAATCGAGCAATGCGTCAGCAGACAATAACAGACAGCACCGACAAATTAGACGCTTTTGGTGATTACCTCGGAACAAGTTCACAAGCAGAACGATGGTTCAAAGCGTTGCAGTCGAAAGACAAAGCGACATGGAATGCATTTGTGATAGCATTCGAGAAACGCTGGCCGCCAGTCCAGATAGCGGAGAAGACAAGAGCAGAGTACGAGAAAGAATTGTTAGAGCATATACTACGAGAAGAAGACGTAGGAAAGAAGAAGACGCTCTACGATAGAGAATGCTGGACGCACGTAGCATGGGCGATGAAGACGCTTCAACTCGCAACAGACGCAGGCATCGAACAGAGCACGTCGATGATATGGCAAGTCCGCAGTAAACTGCCGGACATCGTAAAGGATCTATTGAAAGACGAAGAATATACCAAGTGGGAGGAGTTCACGAAAGCGGTGACAGAGCTCAAGGGAAGTCGGCTTGTAGAGAAACAAGAACAATACCTCAAGCAATCACACGAGCTCAAAGCGCTACGCGCAGACCTAGCTCGAGTCCAGACACGAGCACCGCAGCAAAACCCAATTGCAGCATTACAAAGTCAATTCAATAGAATGTCGATTAACCCCACGACACCGCCAACGCTTCCGACAGCGAACAACACATATAACCGGGTACCAGCAGCAACCAATCGTCAGAATGCACAACCAATGTATAATCGGCAACCGGCCACAACGCAACAGCCGTTAGTAGTAACGGAGGAGATGAAAACAATGGTCAGGCAGTTAGTCCAAACGATGCCGCAACACCCGGATAGCGCAGCAGGAAAAGCAGCATATAGAGCGCAGCTCGCACAGTGGAATGCGAGATGGGGAGAGAACGCGAGAGTCACACAAGAGACAGGATACCCACTAAAGCCGGGCACGGCAGCCATCGCATCCAGCGAATGCTTCGCGTGTGGGACACATGGACACAACGGACGGGATTGCCCGTTACCGCCGAACCACGAAGAGAGGCTAACGCGCAAAGAAGCAGCGTGGAGAGCAATTGTGAGCAAGACGCTGGGCGCATACAACAGAGCAACGGCCACACCGATATCACTAGTCATGAGTAACGGCTACGAGGAGACACAGTTAGAAGCGTGGATTGAAGAGATTCCCGAACAACAGGGAAAAGCGGACGGGTCGACGTAAAAAAGAACATTACGTCGACCCAAAGTCTCAAACACATTCAAGCCGGAGTCGAAGTCCTCGCATGCGAAGAGGCAACATGCGAGGACAACTCTAGGACCATTAGCCCCAAAGTTTCTGCTGAGCGCGTAGCTAAGGATATCGCATGTACTACCGAACTTCACGACGCAATCGAAACCGATGACTTGTATTCGGTTGGACACCCGGTCGTCACAAAAACTCAGTTAAAAAATGGAGAGGCAGTTCCGTTCGCTCACCGAATAGAGCTAGAAGGTCCACAAGGAGAAAGAGTCAGAGTACGAGCGATATTCGATGACGGCGCAATGACCAGTGCAATGTGCACGTCGATCTTCGAGAAGATCAAGCACAGATTGGGAAACTGGAGCGCATCAGACAAACGATTAAGGATGGCAAATGGAAATATAGTCAAAGCAATCGCAAAGTGGACGGGAATGATTAGGATTGAAGAAGTCGGAGTGCGGAGCACGTTTGAAGTCTTTGACAGTGGCGGAAGCTGGGGCTTCTTACTAGGAAAACCGACACTTCAAGCATTCGCAGCAATTCACGAATACGAAACGGACACGATCGTGATAACCGACGGAATCAAAACAGTCGCAATAGAAAACCAGATAGCGGACAAGCGGATGTTACAGAGAGCAGATGCAGTCAGTCTCACGCTAGACGAGAAGCAACAAAGGACGTTAGAAAACAAAACAAAACCATCAAACATCCCAATGGGCCAATGGAAGCCGACAGGATACTGGATCAGAAAGAAGAGAGAGAGCGCGTCAAAAGAAAGAACAGCAGAAAAAGAGAATAACACATCAAAGGGAATGACAGCGGCCAGAGTATCGAGAGAACAATCAAGCACTGACACACATAATCTAACAGAAGAAACAACGAGCATCAACATATTAAACGCACAAGAAGGACCAGACGAAGGAGGAGAGCAACTATTAGAAGAACTTCCAGAGTTAGAACCGATAAGGAACGACGCGTCAATATACTCAAGACAAACGAATCCATTTAATCCGGCAAGAGTCAAAGAAATTCTCCGACAGATCACGTTCGGGAACGATCTGACAGTAGACGAGAAAAAGGAGTTAGAACAGTTTATAGCGGAAAACGCAGACAGTTTTGCACTAACGCTAAGAGAAGTAGTCCCTATTCCTGGAGCAGCGCTGAATTTAAACGTTCCAGATAACGCAACATTCAACCTACGGATACATCAACGCCCTTTAACGCCCGAACAAGCGAAGTTTTACAATGAGCGAGTAACGGACATGTTGGAAGCAGGTATAGTAGAGAGAGCATCCCCAGAACTGATTCGATGTGTAGCAACCACGGTTATAGCTCAAAGAGCACACGAAACGGGCGGTCTACCATGGGACGAGCTAAAGCAACGAATCAACGACCAACATAGAGCAGCGGGACTACAACCAGCCTATGAGTTACCGCCACGAGAGATACAGAATCCTACCTTAGAAGAAACAAGAGAAAAAGGACCGAAAAAATGGAGGATCTGTCAGAATTTCGCGCAGCTTAACAAAATAACGGAAGTAGTCCCAATGCCACAGGGGGATATATTAGCAAAACAACAGAGGTTAAGTGGTCAACGTTACATCTCAATTTTTGACTTCGCAGCAGGGTATTATGCGATAGAAGTGCCGGAGAAGTGGCGTCCATATTTAGCGTTCTACATCGAAGGAAGAGGGTACTTTCAATATCGACGAATGCCGATGGGAATTACAGGAGCACCGACAGCGTTCTGCGATACATTAGCAGAAAGGCTACACGATTTCCTAGTGACGCACTATATGGAATTGTTCATGGACGACGGAGGATGCGCGACAGGTACGTTTAGAGAAATGATGGATAAGCTAACAGTTTTGTTCCAACGTTTTCGAGAATGTCGATTTTCAATAGCTCCGAGCAAGACAAAGCTTTGCATGTCAGAGACCGAGTTCGCAGGAGGAACGATAGGAAGAGAAGGAGTGAAACCAGATCTAACAAAGCTGACAGCCATTGTAGACTGGCGACAACCCGAAGACGCACAGAACTTAGCCTCGTTTTTAGGACTAACAGGATTCTACAGAACGTTAATCAATGCATACGCGAAAAGAGAAGGCCCACTAAGAGATTTACTACTGCAAGCACCCATAGACAGCACAATGTCCAAAACAGCGTATCGACGAGCCATGAGCGGCTTCAAGTTAAGTACTATTTGGACGCAGGAACATACTAAAGCATTTTTAGATCTAAAAACGGCGATTACATCAAGACCAGTATTACACGCACCAAGATACGATGGGTCGCACTTCATAGTGACATCGGACGGATGTATAGAAGGCTTCGCAGCGGTCCTAGCACAGAGAATCAAGACGCGAACATCAGCAGGGAAATGGGTCGAACGTCTATATCCTCTAGGCTTCGCATCAAAACGGACATCAGCAACAGAAAAGAAGTACAAATCGTACTTACTAGAATTCGCGGCGCTCAAATTCGGGTTGGATAAATTCTCGAGCATCATCTGGGGATTTCCGGTCGAGATTGAAACAGACTGCAGGGCGATGAGAGACACGCTGCTGAATCCGCATCTGAACGTAGTACACGCAAGATGGAGAGAAGGAATATTAGCGTATCATATAGTGGACATAAGGCACGTACCAGGAAAGCTGAATGTCGTTGCTGATGGCCTTAGCAGAAAATGGGAAAACACCGCTCCAGTAGCAGGAGACGGAAACGAGTGGACGGTAAGCGAAGACTGGGAAGCAAGGATAGGACTAATTAACGACATCATGAACGTTACGACGGTGGACGCACAAGTAGACAAGCTTCGCACACGATTCGAGAACGAGCCAGTATTCAAGGAAGTCGTAGAAGCTATATGTAACCTAGATCAAGCCACGGAGATCAGAGAGAAACGGCGAGCAAGACACAGAGCAGAACAGTACGTTATAGAAGAAGGGAGGCTCTGGAAGCTACGAGGTGGCACAACGACGAGAGCCAGGACAAGAGTAGAATGTGTCTCGAGAGGAGAAGCCAAGGTACTAGCAGCACAAGAGCATGCAGAAGGAGGCCACTGGGGACGAGATGCGATCAAAATCGCATTACTGGACCGAATATGCAGCCCCAAGCTAGACGCGTCAATCCTAGATGCCATCAAAGACTGCGCAAAATGCAAGAACTTCGGACCGACGCACATAAATTCGCTACTAGAGCCAATAACCAGGCGGCACCCATTCGAACTGTTAGTTGGAGACTATCTCACCCTCCCGAAAGGGAAAGGAGGATACAATACGCTCGGCGTGTACTTGGACACGTTTTCGCAGCATATCTGGGTGTTTAAATATAAAACATCAGGTAGTGCAAAAACGACGATTGAAGGACTCAAGAACATCTTCAACGCATTCACAACACCGGAAACATTCATGGCGGACGGTGGCAAGCACTTCAACAACGAAGCAGTGAAGGACTTCTGCGAATCGAAGAAATGCAAAGTACACATCGTAGCGGCGTACTCCCCGTGGATCAACGGCCTTGTAGAAGGAACAAATAAGCTTTTACTACACGTTTTAAAACGCTTATGCGCACCAAGTTTAGGAGAAGATCAAAGTCAAGGACAAAAAACGACAGAAAGCGGCTTGACACAATCGTGGCCAGACCATCTGGAGGATGCGGTGCACGCTCTTAACTATCGATTATTGCCAGCGCTGAAATTTTCTCCAAAGGAACTTCTTTTAGGATTAGTAGTCAACACACCGAAGACGAATGTAGAAGAAAGCGCGTCAGCGACACGCACTTCAGACCCACTAACTCAAATAGCATACGTCGAACAACAACGGTTGGACGGATACGATGAAGTAGTGCGACATGCGATCAAGAGGAAGGCAGCATTTGATAAAAAGTTGCTACAACGAGCGCCAGGTGAGGTTATATTTCGAATCGGACAACTAGTTCAAGTATATCGCAATGATTTAGATTATACGTTCAAAGCGGAACGAAAGCTCATACCAAAATGGTCAATCCCAAGGCGTATACGAGAGAAGATCCTAAACTCGTACAAGCTTGAAGCGCTGAACGGAATCCCAGTTCAAGGAGAGTTTAGTGCAAGACGACTCAGAGCATTCACCCCGAGAACGGGAACGAAGTTAGCAAGAGAACAAGAAGAGCATGAACGCAGAATCAGAGAGAGAGGAGACGACGACACGGAAGCAGATACAGAAGATAGAACGGAGAAAGAATCAGAGAAACAGAAGGGACATGAAGAAGAAGAGAACGACCAGACAAGAGACGAAGCGGATGAAGAAGAGAACGAATAGGACAATAGAAGTGATAGTAGGAAGAACGCCGAGGACGGCGTTGGTTGTTTTTTAGGGGGGTGCATGGACCGGGGGTCCCAAGGCATAGACCAAAGGAAGAGACATAGACAAGAGGCAGTTGGTCCTTCGGCGATAGCCATAGCTTAGTCAGCGACACGCGCACATAGCCAAACTCTGTTCATAGTGTAACACATCATCACGCATCATAGAGCTCTCCCCTCACTGCTTTCGTCCTAGTCCAACGTCATCAAGCTACACATGCACAAATGTGCTTCGCGCACCTTGTAATCACCTTGAATGGATCATCATCTGTGAACCAGCCGGTGTGATTCAGGTGAGAGTGGGACATTGAATGAGGCGAGCAAACGGATCGAGAATAGATTGCTGAGGAACTGAGACAGTGCGCTGTCAGTCGACTTTACTCTCGCGCGCGCTGCCTAAGCAATCATGTGAATGATTGTCATCGCACAGAGAAAAGGACGAGTGGTTGGTGCAAGTGTGGGTGGGTAGCTAGTACCAGTATATTGAGGATGTTGATTCAAACGTCGTCAGCACGTATAGCAAATCGCTTGATTAAATAATACAACGAAAACTTTGTATGTATCCTTGAAATCAGGCGACCGAAAAACTTCGATTAATACCTTCATGAAAGTGGGAATCAATATCCTGCTCTTTGCAGCACCAGACCTTCACCAAGTATCACACACCACTGCCAGTCGATATATGCACACGCTCCTGGAAAGCGATTGAGGTCATAACAGTCGCTGCGTCGGCATCGGCAACGAGCTTGGCGTGGTATTCTCGAACGCCAAGGATCAGGCGCGGTCCTAGCACACATATCTGCACGACCTCGAGAATCTGAAGAACCCCAGGCATAATATAGTAAGCGTCCAGGGAATTCTCCTATAGAAACGATAAATTATGGTAGCGCGCGTAGGCAAGTGGAAGATTGACATACCTTTGAGGATATTGGAGTAAACTCAAGGACGAGCGTGAAGCAAGAAACAACAACAAAGCTACCACATCCCATCCTTCAGTGGAAAAACAGGAAGCATAATCACTCAGAGCTTACCTCGCAAAGTGAACTACGTGACTTTTTATCAACACCGTGAAACAGTCCCTTACAATCCCTCCTGCCGAATGTTGTCGCAGTTCACGGAAGTGTTGTACTGCGATCCAGACTGCGAGACACAGCGCGACGACCTCCCACGCGGTGCTGAGTATCCAAGTAGCAGAGACAAGAAGTACGATATCTTCCGCGTAGTCACTATCGCACAGATAAGTGCCGGAGAGAATGAATTCCTCTGGTATTCATCAATGAGCCCCATGCACATTTATTTTCATCCACAGTTGAGCTCACCCCCTGAAGACTGCATCGTCCTCATTACGATGGTAACTCCGTTCAGAATGCTGACAGCCAGGAAGGTGACAATGAGAATTATCAGGATTTTTCTGGATCGCTGATACATGGCATACAACCGAGTGATTATGATGACTTGCAGCATGTTTCAGTCGAGTCAATACCACTGAGGTCTCGCAAGTGTCAATCTTACCCGACAGCATTGCATATGCCACATCAACTGTCCAATCCCATACCATGTACGAAATCAAGCCTGACGAATCCAGTGAGCGACCAGCCTCGGGTAGCGCACATTCCAAAAAGACTCACATCTGTAGCAGTATAGCACGCACGACAGTCATTAGTAAACCAATAAATTATTAAAGAATCACACCCACTCCTACAGGACACTACAGTTAATTGGAGAGAATGGCAGTGATATGTGCAGAAGACTCACTGTATCTGACAGTAAGATGGTCGGAACACTCGCTGAATGCCATTGGTCAGACGAAGCAAAGACAACGAATCTACTGAGACATACCCAACATACACATGCTGATTATGAGAGATAGACAATTAGCACGACACCGATTGTGTAGCCCTCCGAACATACGTAGCAGATAAGATTCCAAGGTAGCGCGCCTAAAATACTTTCAAGTCAACACAACATGGCAACCGTGACAAAAAAGGTACGTGCACAGAAATACAGAACTGTCATGAAGGACCAACGTTGTCTCTGGAATCAAACGTATTTTCGTGTGTTTCTCTGACACCAGACTCTACTCACCCAGATCAGTTCCACCTATAAAATCATTGTCAGCGAGATGGCTGATCTGGTCATAGCATTGACATACCTCTTGTCCAAATGTGAGTGCTGAAAGTACTTGTAAGAAATCAGCAGTCCTTGAACACCATCATGCTCACCCCAATCATATGTCATTCCAACGAAGGCGGCAACTGCAAGGCAGCAGTAGAGGTTAGATTGAAATATTGGCAGCATCAAATCCGACTGCTCTCTACGAACCTGTAAAATAGCTAAAAGTACGTTGTGCATTGATGGTCGGCCACCAAGCGGGATCATCTAAGACTATAGTCATATTGACAGAGAATTGGGTGTGGATAAGAAGCAAACTTGGTACATTAGTATGACAATAACATTTGCACTATATAGTGCGAAATGAGATAAATGGGTGATATCTGTGCAATCCACGTAAATGAGGCAGTTGCATGGTCATCAGTCTGTCGTACCATAAAAATGCTAGTACTTGCAAAATCTTCAATATGTGGATATGAAAATCGTAACGTTCCCTCCGTTTGATGCCGGGGTTTTTTATTCCTTATATAGTCAGCTCGGGACCATGCCTATCGGAGTGCCAACCAGACGAGTATGAGATTGTGAGGTACGACCACTTGTTAATAAATGAGGACAACCCGAAGAAAGGCAAGCTTGGGCTACACACCTTTTACACATGCACTAGAGAAAAGCTCAGTACTAGCTGTTAGCAAACAATGCTGAGGCATTGACATAGGGCACGATAGTATCGCTTAGTAGCTAAGCGCTAATCACCGGATCCAGAGTGACTCACATGTGTGCGAGAAGTCAAAAAGTGAGTGGAACGTATTGCATCAAAGGTGCAAGATAATGACCATAGCGCTGGTGATGCTATCATGATGTACGATGAATCAGTCATAGCACCAACAATTCTTCTTGCGAAGACGTGAAATGAAGCACAGGTTGTCATAGCAGCGAGGAAAGAACCGTTAATAAGAGAGAAAACTGTGAGGGCGCAGCAACACAGCATGGATAACGATAAGCATGTAGAAGGGTAACTTGAAAACTTATCTGAGTTCCAGATCAGTGTCAGGTAAAATTGCAAAGGCCTTGAAATACTCACAATTATTCGTACTGGCAGGGAATCACTCGAAGCCGCTCGACTTAAACCCGGCCAGACAACGGGCGGGCCTTGGCAGGGTGAGCGCTTCTGCTTGATCCTGTTGTCCTGTTTGAAAGCATCTCTATTGCAATGCGTCGTGCACTAGGCTCATCACCCGGCTCTCCATGATGGCGTTGCCTTGGTGGTCGGTGAAGAGGTGAGTTTAAAGACAGCCTGACAGGACTTTTGATGCGTCTAGCATGAAAGAAATCTTGAGTACAGGGTATATCGCAGCCTATTGAGCACTTTTTCTCTCAGCACCGACACCTCTTAGTTTTCCTCGGAATGACAGCCAAGGAGGTTTATGGAGGTCCGAGAAGAAATTCCATGTACTGATAGACACGTTCACTCAGGCACGCACTCACTGCAGAGCTGAGCAAGCCGGTGACTGCTCTTAATGTCGTCCACGGACCTGGTGGTTGTTGCAAATTAATACAAATATAAACCGTAAGATAAAGGTCGAAGGGCTTATCTCCTATGGGTGGTATGGGATGCATGACTCGAGGAGTGTGCCGGTGACAAGACTGATGTATTCGCGTGAACCACGGAGAGATGAAGTTCCTGTGAAATATTTACGAGCAGTTAGTAATATGTCAGGCTTGCAGCCAGGTTGCAAATGAATGCTAAGCTCTTTCCATATTTGATTTGATAGAAAGAAAGGCGCAAGAGAACAGGGCGTGTGCAATGGCGATCAGGAATTGTCGGAAGGGTATCGAATGTTAAAGTACAGCTGAGTGGGAACGGGCCTGTGAATACATGCGACCGTTTTGTCGCTGTACAGGTGCACTATGGTTGAAGCTGACAACGTCTTATTGCATTCTAGTAGGCAGAATAAAAACAAATATGATTGAAGTGTTCGATCCTGGAGGAGTAGCTAACGTCGGAGTTCGAATTCATATGTTAAGCCTCATTCGTGCCCCAATCAATTCGTGATCGACTGGCTCTCGAACAAGTTATACTTGAAATCCACTTCGCAATTGGTGACTATCATCTCTAGAACCTAGATTACAAAACAATGAGAACGCACTGGGAGAAAAGAAGGCACAAGCATCGCCCTTACACCCGCAGGAAGCCTGCAAATCATAAAAACGGCTCATACAATGAAACGATGATGATGATATTCTCGGTGAGCACTGGCCAGCTGAGTATCAACTGTTGGCACGCCATCAAAATCAGAAATGCAAAAGTAACGTCACAGACCGTCCACACCCGGGTACGCTAACGTCCAAATCGAAGTAAGTACTTAGTTCTTAGCCATGGCACTTCGCTCTTTCAAAGCCTAACCAAGGCCACCTGATGAAATCGTACAGCTGATCGACTTTTTTCACATCTACATCCACGGTGAGTGCCCCACTCTTTTTCGAATGTTTGTCGCTAAGCAAACCCACACAGAACCGGCTCTGTATAATCTGTTAGCATTATGTGCAAGGACTCTAATGCCACAAGAATTCTTAAGTCTCGAATCTTGATCGTCAATCGGAGTTCTGAGGTGTCAGTGTAGTCTCCGGCGTCGTTATAGTAGCTTGTTCATCCGAAATATAGAGGGCGTTTCAAACTACATTCCCAATGTGAGTCAACAGAAGGGCATCAACTGCATGATGGATTCGGTCTGGCACGGTTTGGATCAGTTTTCATTTGAATAAGCGTTGGTGGCGTGCATTGGTAGCTGTATGACTCGGTGAGTTATTCCCTCAACTTCTTCAAATCACCAACTTTCTGATGGTGTGCCAACAGAATGTTATCGCCTTTGTGCATCTGAGCACCATTTTATCTCGTCTGCTCTCTCAACGCTCTCTTTATATAGGGGTGATGTTGTATATTCATCATATATCAGTCACAGAATCTCACGTCTCTGGTGAAACCTGCCACCACACCAACTCCACGATACAAATCAAATATTCCGCGCTCACCATTTCTGGCATCCAGATGATACGGTAGCCCAATTTCCGAGGTGGAGAGCGAGAGGGTGTGCATGAAGCAACAGATGACCTAAGGGTGAGATGAGACATTGAGACGCATGCTCGCTGGGAGATATTGGTAGCCAGAGTACAATGCGAATCTGCTTCTTCGTGCGAATCTCCGGGCTCCCCATTTTTGACGGCTGACTTTCCAGGTTCGGTGTCATGCCGCAGCTACATCGAGGGATTCGCCTCTCACTGTCTCGAACTCACCATCACGTCCGCAAATCCTAAACATATTTACATTCGTATCCGTATTTCCACCTCGTCGGACAAAAGTGAAAGGCAAGCTCGTCCACAAGCATCGACTAACTTCATCCTCAAGACTCATCAAGCATCCCTCACGTCATCAAGCTATGCATGCACGAACGTGCTTCGCGCACCTTGTAATCACCTTGAATGGATCATCACTGTAAGCCAGTCGGTGTGATTCAGGTGAGAAAGCAAGGGTGGGACATTGAATGAGGCGAGCAAATGAATCGAGGATAGATTGCTGAGGAACTGAAGCAGTGGGCTGTCAGTCGACTTTACTCGTGCGCGCGCTGCCTAAGCAATCATGTGAATGATTGTCATCGCATAGAGAAAAGGACGAGTGGTTGGTACAAGTGTGGGTGAGCAGCTAGTACCAGTATACAGAGATATTGAGGATATTGATTTAAACATCGTCAGCACGTATAGAAAATCACTAGATTAAATAGTAATACAACGAAAACTTTGTATGTATCCTTGAAATCTACTTCGGGACACCAATCAATACCTTTATGAAAGTGGGAATAAATAAAAACAAATTATCCTGCTCCTTGCAGAGCACTAGACGACTGTTAACTTCACAAAGTATCACACACCACTGCCAGTCGATATATGCACACGCTCCTGGAAAGCGATTGAGTTCATATCAGTCGCTGCGTCGGCATCGGCAACGAGCTTAGCGTAGTATTCTCGAATGCCAAGGATCAGGCGCGGTCCCAGCACAACAATCTGCATGGCCTGCAAAATCTGGACGAAGCCAAGAATAATCTGAGTGTACAGGGAATCCTATAGAGACGATAAATTGTAGTAGCATGCATAGGTAAGTGAAAGATTGACATACCGTTACCAAGGAAGTAGCGAACATGATGCAAGAAATGACAACCATGCTACCACACCCGATCCTTCAGTGGAAAAACAGGAACCATAATCACGATATGAGCTTACCTCGTAAAGTGAACCGCGTGACTTTTTATCAACACTGTGAAATAGTTCCCTATAATCCCTCCTGCCAAATATTGTCGAAGTTCACGGAAGTGTTTTAGCGCAATCCAGACTGCGAGACATAGCGCGACGACCTCCAACACGATCAACAGTGTCAAAGAAATAGTATACAGGAGTGATAGATCATTCAGGACCACACTCTCAGAGGCAAGCATGCACTGATAAGTGCTGGAGAGAATGGGTCCCACTAGTATTCATCAATGAGCATCAAGCACGTTTGTTTTCATCCACAATTAAGCGTACCCTCCAAAATATGCATAGTCATCAATACGGTGACTACTCCGTTGAAAATATTGAAAGCCAGGAAGATGACAATGAGGAATATCAGGATTTTTCTGGATCGTTGATACATGGCATGCAACCGTGTGATAATGATGACTTGCAGCATGTTTCAGTCAAGTCAAAATCACCGAGGTCTCGCAAGTGCCAAGCTCACCCTGCAGCATCGCAACTACCACAGTAACCGTCCAATACCATACTATGGATATCCTAAAGCCTGACAAATCCAATAAGTGACCAGCCTCGGGTAGCACACACTCCAAACAGACTCACATCTGTGACGGTATAGCACGATAGTCATCAGTGAAAGAACCACACCCACTCCTATATGGCACTATAGTTAATTGGAGTGAATGGCAGTTATATGTGCAGAAGACTCACTGTATCTGACAGCAAAATGGTCGGAACAGTCCCTGAATGCCACTGGTCAGAAGCAAATACAACGAACGCACTGAGACATACCCAACATGTACACGCTGATTGTAAGAGATAGACAATTAGTGCGACACCGATTGTGTAGCCTTCCGAACATACGCAGTAGATAAGATTCCAAGGTAGCGCGCCTAAAATACTCTCAAGTCAGCACAACATGGCAACAATAACGAATAAGGTACATGCATTGAGATACAAAACTGTCATTAGGGACCAGCGTTGTCTCTGGAATCAAATGTATATTCGTGTGTTCCTTTGACACCAGACTGTACTCACCCAGATCAGTTCCACCTATAAAACCATTCTCAGCGAGATGGCGGCTCCGGTGATAGCATCGACATACCTCTTGTCCAAATGTAGTTGCTGAAAGTACTTGTGAGATCAGCAGTCCTTGGATATCATCATGCTTACCCCAATCATATGTTACTACAACGAAGGCTGCAACTGCAAGGCAGCAGTAGAGGTTAGATTGAAATATTGGATCTGAGTGCTCTCCACGAACCTGTAAAATAGCTGAAAATACGATTCACATTAATTGTCGGCCACAAAGCCGGATCATCTGGGACTGTAGTCATATTGGTAGAGAATTGGGTGTGAATAAGAAGCAAACTTGGTAGATGGGTATGACAATCATATTCGCACTATATATGGATACCGCCATCCAGTGCGAAATGAGATAAAGGAGTGGTATCTGTGCAGTTCACGTAGATGAGGCAGTTGCATAATCATCAAGCTGTCGTACCATAAGGATGCTCATTATGTAAATGTATGCGGAAACTTGCTATGTGGTCGACGACCGGTAATGTTTTGAGTTTTTGTATTCCTTATATAGACATTTCGGGCATTGTGAAAATGCGACTGCCGTGACTGGTGCATGTGGTCCAGACACAGGCATGGCTGCTGCTGGTTCGGATTTTTTGCAGGTGCATGTTTAGGGCACTGCATTAGTACGATAATAGCTATGAATGTGCTATATTAAGTTCGCTAGAGTTTCAGTGAAGCTTTGGAATAACGCTGGTATTGTGCACCTAGAATAGTTTAGAGTCTACTAGGTACGAGTCAGTGTGGGTTGTTGCTAAGCTCAGTGAAGCGGTGTGGTGGCAATAAATGCAAGCCAGTGCAGTGTGAGTTACTTTTTCCGAGGTCACAGTGTTGCTGCTGTCAGACATAGTATACCAATACCAGGAATACAAGCATGATGGAATAGACGTACACAGCAGCTATATCACTCTAGTCTAGATACAAGTGTTACAATGGAACATCCACTCCTACGCTTCTCACGTCCCACTGTCGTCTGAATCGGTCTCCCATAGCTTATCCGAATTGTCGTAAGGGGAGTTCCGAAGCGCCATTAGTTGTGAATGTGCTTCCTCCAATGCTAATCGCAAATCAATATCGGCAGCGCAATTCCTCAAATAACGCTCGTAAAATTTGAAACCCCATAGAGTTGGAAATACCTCGGCTAGAAAATATGGTACGCGTGCAACTTCCGACACCCGGGAGTACCCAAGATGCAGGTTGCGAAGGGTGGTGTGCATAGGCCAAAGCTCCTCGGTCCCGTCCGGTGCTCGAGGAATTGTTGTCGATTGCGTAGCATCCACCGTCAGATGTAGGGTACGCAGCGATCTGCACCTTGACGCCAGTGACATCATGGCGGTGAAGGTGACGCTATAAAAGGCACGTCTCTTCCAGGAGATGAACTTCAATTCCTGAATGCTCGGCCAGGCAATTGGGACATCATTGAGGAACCTATCGTCAAGTTCGAAATTTCCAATGCCAATGAATTTGACAGACGACAGCCTCTTGAACTTGAACAATGGCCGGAAGCTTTCGGAGTGGAGTGGGATGACGAGCAGATAATCAGGATGTTCTGATTTGTCGACCACACAGATCCGTTCTAAATGTTCAAAAGTTTGGCAAGACGTCGACAGGGATTCCACGAACGCGGTGACTTCGGCCGGGCTAGAAGATCCGCGATAGCTGATATTGATGTGTGATAGTTGTCGGGTGGTGACTTGACGAAGGAAGTGCGTGCACTGTGACAAGGCACCCTCGGAGAGATAGAGGGTTTTGAGACTAGGCAATTCAAGGGGTATACCACTCGCGTCGCAGGAGGTTCCGCACAAATTGAGCTTGAGGGTCTGGAGATACCGTGCTTGCTGGATATTGGTGATCGTCTGCCTCGTCAAGGATACATCGATTCCGAAAATGGCCAGTCTCATCAACTTTGGCAGCTTTCCGAGACTCGGGGGGACTGTCAAAGCCATGGTGCCATTGCCTGCCGATACTGACAATTGGCGCAGACCATATGCTTCCGTGGGCAAAGCAGCAAACAGTTGCTCTACCTCATGTGTTGGGATGCCGGTTACATCAAACCGGAGCGCTTGCAATCCAAGCGAAATGATCTGGCGAAGCAGCCAGAATTTTGACTTACGCTCCAGAAGACCAAACACGGCCTCGAAATGCAATTCGCAAAGGTTCGGGAAGAGTGTGGTAGGGGGGAACTGCTCGAACAGCCTCTTCAGGACATGACCAATGACATCTGGGCGCAGGATAGGGCAAAATAGATCCAGGGCACTACCAATGCCATCTGTGCGCCGCCTAAGCACTGGACCGTGAGGTAGCTTCTGTGCGTCAGTGAAGCCATCGATGCTAACAAGCCGGCGCACTCTTGATGCGTTCACTCTGAGGCGCTCCCACTCGATGGGAGCTGGCTCTCTGGAAAGACGCTACAAATCAGAGCACGGTGAGTATCGTCCTGTCAGTCAGTCGCATATCAACTTCAAGAACTATAGAGTGCACCTTTGTATTGGGGAGTGAAACCACTGAAGGTTCTGAAGAGTGAATCCCTCGTAGGTCTACCATAGTTACCGACTCACCACTTCGATGCAACATTGACAATCAAGACAACCTTCCCTTTGAGTTGTTCAAAGTCATACGCTTGCCCGCTAGTAGGCAGGCGTGTTTTCAAGTGTTTCCAGAGGAAGAAGACATCGTTAGTCGTGAAAGTGAAGGTAGTGGTTGGAGACGTGAGGGCGCAGTGACGCACTGTCGGAATGGCTGAAACGACCGGTAAGTCCCATTGAGTGTCCTGTGGTAATAATATTGGATGTTGGTAACGAAGCGTGATTTGTATGTTATTCACACGGTCCACACCTGGGTACGCTAACATCCGAAATTCAAATCGAAGTGAGTACTAGATAAAGGCCGAGCTTCGCCGGCAGCAACCTCGCTCCACAAGTGTTGAAGTTGTGTTTCAGTCCGTTGATCATTGTTTTCCAAGGCCAGGTAACAAATGGAGTGCATGAGTTATAATATATGTACACGATAGTTTGAATAGTAAGTTGTTTGTTAAAGGTTAAAGTAAAACTATGGAGAGTGCACCTCAGGCAACACTTCTCGGTGCCTATATAGGGTCTAAGAGACCCGGTTTCTATGTTATGGGAAACTGGTCTCTGAGACCCACCCTCGCCCCATCTATTAATAACACATACTCCTAGCCCACCTTGTGACCCTCGCGACCCTCCAGCTCTACCCTCCTAGAACGCTCTCATATCTGTTGTGGTACGTCTTGCGCCTCTAGTAGAATACCCAACGACTGTCTCACGATGCCACTCACAGACCTCTAGAAATACGCGACCCTCCAGCTCTACCCTCCTAGTAGAACCCTCCCGTATCTGTCGTGGTACGTCTTGTGCCTCTAGTAGAATACCCAACGACCCTCTCACGATGCCACTTGCAGACCTCTGGAAATACGCAACCCTCCAGCTCTACCCTCCTAGAACGCTCTCATATCTGTCGTGGTACGTCTCGCGCCTCTAGTAGAAAACTCAACGACCCTCTCACAATGCCTCTCACAGACCTCTGGAAATATGTGACCCTCCAGCTCTACCCTCCTAACACCCTCCCGTATCTGTCGTGGTACGTCTTGCACCTC
Organism: Suillus tomentosus; assembly: GCA_016647685.1. Taxonomy (NCBI): domain Eukaryota; kingdom Fungi; phylum Basidiomycota; class Agaricomycetes; order Boletales; family Suillaceae; genus Suillus; species Suillus tomentosus. The sequence goes on along the minus strand of JABBWJ010000030.1, from coordinate 135,641 downwards.
TAGTAGAATGCCCAACGACCCTCTCACGATGCCACTCGCAGACCTCTGGAAATACGCGACCCTCCAGCTCTACCCTCCTAACACCCTCCCATATCTGTTGTGGTACGTCTCGCGCCTCTAGTAGAAAACCCAACAACCCTCTCACGATGCCACTTGCAGACCTCTGGAAATACGCGACCCTCCAGCTCTACCCTCCTAGAACCCTCCTGTATCTGTTGTGGTACGTCTGCACCTCTAGTAGAAAACCCAACAACCCTCTCACGATGCCACTCGCAGACCTCTGGAAATACGCGACCCTCCAGCTCTACCCTCCTAACACCCTCCCATATCTGTCGTGGTATGTCTCGTGCCTCTAGAATACCCAACAACCCTCTCACGATGCCACTTGCAGACCTCTGGAAATACGCGACCCTCCAGCTCTACCCTCCTAGAACCCTCCCGTATCTGTCGTGGTACGTCTGCACCTCTAGTAGAAAACCCAACAACCCTCTCACGATGCCTCTCGCAGACCTCTGGAAACATGTCTAATACGTCTGACACCTCCCTTGTGTGCTTGCCATGAACATAACATTGGAGCCTCGTTGTTATGGTGGTACGTCCTTCTCTTCTTACCTCCACGATGTCTTCCTCGACACTTCCCACTCGCAAAGCTCAGTTGACATCTTCAGGGCTAGGCCACCACTTCGTGAGCCCGAGGAAGGCTCGAGACAAACGAAAAACGCAAATATTGGTCAAGATACCGGGCGCAGAGGCGAAGCGCCGCCGACTTCTCGCTGAAATGCAGCAACTTATGAAGCCTCAACGTGAAGATTCAGACTCGCAGGTATTATCTGCTGACCCTGCTCATGCTGCAGCTCGAAATGATACCGCCCAACACGTGGATCTTGGTGACTCGGATACACACTCACTTCACTCTGAACCCGTGGAAATGTTCGAACATCCAAGTTGCGATACCCAGCCAATCAACACGCCAGTCAAACGACGGATTATGCCAGATAAATCAACTAATTCACTGTATCATTCCTGGACTGCACTTGTGCCAACCCTCGTCAACCCTTTACTTCGTTATTTCGGACGAACGCAGGGAAAAACACTAGAAAACATCTGCCCAGTCATATCTGCATGCGGGACATCATCATGTTCACCAAAACGGACCACATTAGTGTGTTTATTTTTTGACCGTAAGCATATGGTTATGCCACAAAGAAGCGCATGTTAACAGTTGCATAGGATTTGAATCTATCGATGTACTAAGTTGTACATGCTCCAGTCTCCCGCAGGTACTGGTCCTCCATGGTCTATTCCCAACTTCTCCTTCACAACCTCGGATGGCTGTGTCTGTTGATTTACTTTCATTCTACCGCGCGCTGTTTGAGCGCTCATGTGATGCAATTAATGCTCTTGCATCAGCATTAAAGATTCATTATTCACGACGGGGATTCCAGATGACAGATGCACAGGTAAGGTGCATTTATGTATTTAAATTACTACTGACACGTGTTGGAAGGGCGGACTTATCCAGGATCCGTTTCGTCGAGGTCTTGGCTACGCTGTTCAGTGGTTTGACATACTCCAGGTCCAAGTTGAACAACAAGTCGAGACCCTTCTCCAACAGAGCCGGGAACGCATTATGATCATGCAAGCATCCTCTGACGTCCACGAAACTCTTCCGCCTACCTTACATCCGGGTCGATGCGCGTCCATTCTAGTTCAAAGATGTCCCGCTTGTTTCGGGGGCATATACTTTGGTAGATCCACGGACGAGGGAGGCAATATCCATGTTGCCACGGATGGGAATTTTCACCACCGTCATCGACGCGCTGCTGGTGATTGTCCACCCTTCTACGACCCTACATACTTCATCCCGAAAACATTCGTCGATGATATCGGCCGTCGGATAGACACCCTGCACAAGAAGCCTCCCAGGTCATATGCTTCCCTCATTCCCGACGAGGCTGTGGACCAATGTGAAACTGCTTACGAGGCCGCTGACGGCAAAAAGCAGAAAGCGGCGATGGACAACTTCGATGACACAGGGATTATGGCATTAATTTGTCGCCATGATATCCCGCTGTTTTTCGCTAACATTGATTCTCCTGGAGAACAACAGAAGTATTCGGTAGCCCTTCTCCAGCACTTATTTTCATTACTCCCACACCAGGCAACAATTGTTGCTTTATATGACGTGGGTTGTGTTCTGGCGCGATCACTCGCAAAGGTATGCTCTCCCTAATCTTTGAATTGATCGTTAACACCTCTCTAGTATGATATTCTTCCTGAAAGCATCACCACACGACTTCGTTTTGCGACAACTGCAATGCATGCTTACGGGCATGAGTGGGCATGTCAGCTTGTCTATAATCCACGTATGTGCGTTGGACTTGGCCTATCCAACGGGGAAGGGACTGAACGTCTTTGGTCGCGTTTTGTTCGCCTAATTGGAATTGAGAGGACGTCTTCTGTACATTTTGCATCAATTTTCCGATAATTCTATTCACATAAAACTTTCTTTAGCGTCAACGTCGCCTCTGGCTTATTGATCGACAGGCCGCAGCTATAGGGTTCGAAATGCGAGCTGATCTTGGGGATTGGATCAAACGTCGCCTCAGACGTGGCATCAAAGAGCAAGGGTCGGCAGCACAAGACATACTAGACCGTTGCGAAATCCCTGTCAACGAATTGCGGTCTCAGTGGTCCCATCAACGACGTTCACAGTTGTCCATACGTGCTCGTAAGTTTAATTTGTTATAGCTTGTTAGTATGGATGAATGCTCTTCCAAGATGCCCCCGCTCGCCTCAAGAAAGAGCTGGACACCGTATTAGCCCTTCAAGCAGACCTTGATGCGTCGGATAGAGCACTGCAGAGTACCCGAGCAATGCTAGAGAAAGAATCACCCTCTGATAACACACTAGAAGCTCTGCAGAGCCTGGAGAGAGGGCATGGTCGGCTAATGGACAAAGTTGAGGCACTTTACTCATCTCTAAATGTTCATGACAGGTTTCCTGAACTTCAAGGGGTCAATCTTGATTTCGTTCGTACTCTCCTAATGGCCCGGGACCTCAAGATGAACGTTCGTAAACGTGCTATTGCAAGCTTCTTTGAATGGGACAAGCTTGACCGCGCTGTTGGAGGCGCCCAGCAAGCTTTAGGTAAGTCTGAACATCATTGTTAACTATGATGGTATGCTTTGTTAATCACCCGCAGGCACTAAGCTCCATCAACATACACGCAAAGCTATAGCGAAGCGCCAACCTGCCCTCATGACGGCTATTCGAAAATTCAACTCCTACTGCGAACGGTTAGATGCCCTGTATGACCCGAATTGGGGGCTTCCACTGCCTGCCCCTCTTCCAACGAAACTTACGGAACTACATAACAACCCAAGATTAATGGAAGATGTATGGATTACACCGTCGGTAGGAGAAGTTCCCCGTTGGTTGGAGGACTCACGCATCAGGGATGGTATTCGTGCACTCTTAAAGCGGGATCGGTGCGAGGAAGAGCAGATCCGCCTCAATGTTGAGGCGGATAATCTTTGTCGTTTCTTCGGTGATGAGCTCACGGCGCTTGAACTCACTCTTCGGTTGCCAGAAAGGGAGTAAATTCAATTCATCTAGCAACCTTCTATTAATGTTTAATCTAACTTTAGGTGAACCATTCGCTGTTCCATTACAGCAACGGCATGCTAATTTCATCCGCCTTCAATCTCGATGGTCCAACTCTTTAGCTTCTCCAGAAAACTTCGTCAGCCAAGTCAACAAAGCCCTGGATGTTGCTACCACCCTCTCTGGAGCCTCGCGCGGCCCGAGCACGACACTTATTTCCATCAATGCTGACACACTTACGACGCCAGATCCTGAGGGTGGGGATGAATTTCCTGTCGCTGATCCTGACCATACCACGGCCATTGAATCTGAACAAGCAGCGCTTGCTGACGTTCTAGAGGGTCAGATGGGCATGTTGGAGTTGGATGATGATGACGACTCAACAGATTGCGGGCGTGAAGCCAATGCTGTTATTTGTTGGGATCTTCCTGAGGTACGTTTGATAGTTATTGTCAAGAACGTGGCACTGATGCCTATACTAGAATCTTCTTGTCGATGACTTTAATATTCCATTGCCCGTTCCAATGCGTGAGCCCAGCATCCTCATACCTGGCAAAATTCTTGCACGAGTACGGCCTAGCTCGCACGACGGAATTCCTCCTCAGATATTTGACCCTAGGGACATCGGTTTCCTTAGCTCCCCTACAGCACGCCTCAATGATGTATGCATCAATAGTTGTGCCATACTTCTATGGCACTCTCACCTCAGGACATCAGGTGCACAATGTGCAATCCTCTCGACGCACGATCTTCCCCGCATTCGTTACAATGTGCCAGATGACATCATCTGGCGCAATACATCGTGGGTTTGTTATTGGGAAAAGGATGTCTGGGTGCTTCCCATTCATCGTCCGTCGGGCATTGGGCACTGGGTGCTATGCGTCATCCGGCTGTCCAACAAAGAACTTTATCTTTTTGATAGCTTGGGCGATAGGCGGCCTTGGCAAAATGACGTCAAAGTGAGTTCAATTTAAATTGTACGTTTTCATTTGACTGATCAGTGTTGCATTTGATAGGATATAATGAGACTGGTTGCTCGGTTCCTTGCTATTGCGCGCCAACATGAACATCGTGTTGACATTGACTTGGAAGGGTGGGTTGCTCGACCGCTGAACGTGAGTTTCACACTGCATTTCACAAATTTTCCGACTACTGTCTGTTATTTTAGGTCCAATGCCTTCAGAATAACGATTTCGACTGTGGTGTGTGGGTTTTGGCAACAATTTTCGCTGTTGTACGCGGTAAACATATAACGGGAGTACGTGAGTATGACATGAACAATCTGCGACACTATCTCCGGACTATGGTTCTTGCATTACCAGTGTACCAATATGATTCGAGGTAGAGTAGTACAGTATTATACACTATGACAGTATGGATTCTGCTCAGCAACCAGTGAATCGACCTCCTCCTGATAATTTAAGATCCTCCGCGCTACCCCCTGACGGTAGCACTCAGCCATAAGCCTGTGTCTGGCACATACCTGCAGGTGGTCAGTGACACGAGCATTCAGGTCATCCCAGCCTTCGATCAACCTCTCCAGTGCGTCACAAAGCTCCTTCAAAACCCTAAATCTCTCTCCCGCATTATACATAGCTGCACGATGGGCACGAGACTCCCTTTCCATACGCAAATGACGTCCCAGTAGCACATCAAAGAGATTCTGTGTGAAACGCTGTTCTTCTGGTGAGTCTGGTGGAGGCAGAGATTCGTAAGGTGGAGCTTTATCCCACTGGGAGAGATCCGAATCATCGATCAAGTCCGGATCAGTGAGCGATTGGTGAAAGAGATGGGAAGTGGGAAGAGGAAGACTAGCGAACTGCGAGACAGATGACGGTAGAGGGTTGCACAGGTCCTTGGATGTTGTACGAGGGCCGTGTCGACCATGACGTTTTGCGTAGGCACGAGCATTTTGAACTTGTCGAACAATTTTGCCTCTGTATATGTTATGAATCATGAAAACAAAACCAACAAATATTACTTACCGTTCTGACTGAGCATATGATGCTCTGTGTCGACGTGCAGCTGCTATTCTCTCCTCGAATGTAAAGTACTTGATTTTGCCACCCATGGAGTTGGGGCAAGTGAACGGACAAATGGTGAAAAACGTATGAAGGTCAAAGTTGATGCTAAATTCATATTGCGATACTGACCTGTTACTCGTCAGAATACCATACAGCCACTGGACACGGAGTTCCTGTCTCAATTTTTGTATCAGCATGATGGGGCGTACTATCAGAGTCGACCACGCAAGTTCAGGTAGCTTAACTGGCAGTAAATGCCTGTATATTTGTCTTCACAATTCAGTACGATTTATATCTTCAATGTTATTGGCTCACCAATGTCATCACCTCACAAGAGCCTCGCAGTACCCTCGCAGCAAACACGCAACCCTCTTGGGCGCTATTGGAGTGATTTGCCATATATGGTAGGTCCAACTTTCGGCGCTGCCCTCAATTCAATGTTGGATGCTTCTTTGCATAAACTAATTATTATGCTTGTTCTACGGTTTCTATGGCCTATTTTACCTGTTATCGATCAACTCGATCTACTCTCGTGCTTTCGTTATACTCAGTTTCAGTTCAAGATGACTACATCCATATCTTCGCACTTTGTTGATGCTTCCACGCAAACAGATGCACATTCTTTCACCATCACCCACATGGTAAGTCCTCTAGTTAAACTCATATCCGATTTCTGATTATCGTTTCTAGCTTGTAGATGCGGCGGTGTCGACAGAGGACCCAGGAGTTGATGTAGGAGTTAGTGAGGTCACCGCTGGTCTCCAAGTCGACGACGCATGGAAGACGCTTGATGGAATTCCTTGCATTATGGGTGGCATGACGGCGCTTGTTGGTGAGTCTCATCACCTCCCTTATACACTGATCATGACGTTATTCCAGCATCTGTTGGTGGCACCCTGCGTGGGCGTACCCAAACCAACTTCCCCTGGAAAACCCTCCCCAAAGAACTAGCTCGGCTAGGATGTTTCCTCGTGAACTACCCCGACGAAACTTTGATGCCTGGCGAAATTCGACCTACACTCACTCGGTCCAAAGGAATTCACGATTTGACCCTCCCTCACCGTGCCAATCTCGTCAACGCTCTCAGGACAGACACCCTTACCATTCGAGCCGTCACAAGCGACGCTGCCCGCACACGTCTCATCATGTCCAAAGACCCTGTTATTATTGGGGAGGCACCGTCACATCGCTCAACCCGCTCCCATGCGCGACGTGCATTCGCTAATGGTGACTTCGACCGAAATGGGCCTCCGCGTCTCGCTATATGTTCTACTACATCTTCTACTCGTCGTCGGGTAGAGGTCTTCGTAGAGATATCACGCCCGCCACCCCGGCCAGCTTCTAGAATGGTCCACAAAGCAATACGCCCATCAACCTCTCGCACAAACGATCTCATACCACCAATAACCGCTGTTGAGCGGTCTGCGTCGAGTTCTGAGTATGTCGATGATATGAATGATGAAAGTACGTCTTCAGACGAGGAGCTACATGCTAGAGACAGTGGTCGTCGCCCTGCCAAGCGTCTCAGGCGGTAATGGCAAACCACTGAATATTTTCAAGTAATGTAGATAGGATGATAGTACCACAAATCTTCGAAATTAGACTTTGATTTCTGACATGCAGGATTAGCTCTCATTCGCTTCAAACTCGGTACAAGTATCCTCGTGGTGCCGTCAACGTTATCCTTAGTCACGCTATGACATTCATTTTGTGGCCTCTCTAGAGCCTCTCGGGCATCCCAAGAGCCTCCCCTGCTTACCTCTCGCGCCTCCCAAGAGCCTCCCTGCTTATCTCCCTCACCTTCTACCCTTTCAGCTACCATTCCAAACCCCCGGGATGAAAAATGAATAATTGGTATATTCTATTTAGCTTCTCTTCTACTGCTCACGACGCTAAGTATAGCACATTGTTGGTAGGTGTACTTCTGCAAAATCGCCATGACAAAACCAAGGTCATTGCACTGAATCCTGACATACACCTATTGACGGACCCCCACACCTTTGTTGTTACTCACGCAGTGAGTTATTCTCATTCAGTCTGACACAGATTCTGTTGACCCATTTCTGGCTCCTAGATACAGCAGTGTCGACACTGATGGTTTATGGCAAATGAGATGGGTCCTGTTATTGGTGGGATAACGGCTGCTCATTGGTACGTTCCATCACCACTACACATTTTTCACTCACATCTTATTATCATTTCAGCATTCGTTAGCAGCACGCTGCATCTGTATGACTCGGACATGATATCTACCTTCGATCAGTATGTTCCAAACTCAGTTTCCAACCTGATTGCGATTGATGCCATTAGTCATGTGTACGGAACCCTCTCTGGAGCCTCGCGAGGCCCACAACATCGTGAACATAGCTCTCTGACCCTCCACTCCCTCGTCAGCTATCATTCCTGAACCTTCGTAAAATCAATTTGTATTTTATATTTGGAGTCTAGCCTCCGTGCTAACGTTCATCTATCTCTTTTTAGTCTTAATGAACTGGTGAGCGGCCCTTCTGCAAGGCAACGCAACGGATAAGCCTCATAAATATGAGCCCTTGGGGTACGTTTTTTTCGTCCTCAGTATTGCCCTCTGATTTACCTGGTATTTCGTACAATCCGCTCAACAGTCAGACCACCTCGACGACACCCTCGTCGAACATACCCCTGAACTGGTAAGACATCATCTCATATTGCTACTTGGTTGCCTATGCTCACGATACGCTCAAGATCAGCTTTCAAACCACTTTTCATTATATTCTCGCCATCACCTATTACATACAGGTATGCATGCGCCCGTGCACCAAATATTGTTCTATCATTGACCTCTTAACTGCAGACATGACACAGAAAGTGCCAGAAAGCCCTTCCTCTGTTGACACACGGTCATCCCCTTCGTCCTTCGACTATGTTGAGGAACAGTTCGGTGGGGGTCGTCGATACGAATTACCACCTGTCGAATTGACTCCCTCACGATTGAGGACCAAACTCAAGGCCACAGCGCGGGACGTTGGTATCGTCAAAGACGCATCTGCCCGACGCCAGGCCTATCAAAATCCTTCTCCAGAGCCTCAGCTTCCCATAAGTCCGTTCCACCATGTGGCTCAGGACGGTGCTTCAAATTCAACCAGCGAAACGTCATCGCTTGCACTAAGCACGATTAACAGTCGGCATGCCTCACCCTTTCCTCCACAAGCTCCCGCACAAATGCAGGATTTGTTCTACGGGTCTATGGACCAGCAACCTCCTTGGATGGGGCAAAACCCGCCTGATGGTTTCAGCATGATGCAGCCAGATTCTTTTACGGCTGGATTACTCGGGGATCAAGCTCTAGGGATGGTTGGAGTGGGCGACAAGTCGCTGTGGCGTGCACCATCTGTCACTAATGCGCAGGGCTCTCACATTCTCAATGTGCAGAACATGGCCCACCTTGCCCCTCCACCTTCACACACGCCTTTTCATTTTCCTGCCAGTTCATCTACTGAACCTGTCATGTCTCGCGGGTGTTCGTTAGATCCAGTAGCAGGCCAAACTTCTTCTGGATTTACGCACATTTCACCATACACCCTGCGCCCTGTACCGCTTCAAGATCATGCCCATCCTATCCCAGCCATGAAGATCATCCCGCCAACACCACTCAAGGATGGTGACAGTAATACCGATGCTGCCTCTGTGAACACCGCTAATGCACCCCCTGCCTCAACCAGAGATCGCAGTCCAACGTTGGACTTAGGGTGCTATTCTCCGACTGCCACCCACCGTGTTCGGTTCCCTGAAGAGAATGAGCTGGTTATGCAGCAAGAGGATCACACGATAACCGGCCGCAGGTCAGCAGATCTAAATAGTGCACTTGATACTGGGTTCGCAGATATCGAGCGTTGTTTTCTTGAGCTCGCAACATCCACCACCCTCCCCATGAATCAACTGATCAACTTATACCTGAGGTCTCGAGGACGTGCTGTGAATGGCACCAATTACTGGAATCTGTATGCTAATTACTTCAAAGACCACGTCCGGGAGGAGCTCGGCCGCATTGGCAAAGACATATTGGAAGGTGGTGGCACGCCTAGTAAGTTCATATGCAATCAGAGCATGACATTACATGCTTATATCCTTCACAGGTGCGACCTTGCGAAGACAATGCTACGAGAAATTCAAGGACACCTTTGCTGACGCCTATCAAGACATCCTATTAAAGCACGAGGAGGTAGCTCTCCTGGGCTCGTCTCCCCAAACAATAGCCCAGCGTGGACAGGTGTTCCAAAAACACTACCGGAGTGTGATTAACATTGTACGTGATCTCTGCCAAACTGTCAACGTTATCTGACATTTGTTGTTGTAGCTCGAGTCCGGCTCCGCTAGGTTCGGGTTTGAAGCAGCCGTCGTGTTGTGTGGTAAGGTAGTCAATGAGGATGGTTCGCTTGGTCATTCCTACCACACACCTGGTGCTACTGGGGTAAGGTCATTTCGAGTTCTAATCTCAACACATACTCAGCAACTTGCAGTTTTGGGAAACGCGATGCCATGCCAGTGATGACGCGATCATCGGTCATCTAAAAGCCCACGTGTAGTAAGTACATCAATGTGCATGCAACCTAACGCTTACATGGCCCCAACTAGTAACACCACATCGCTATCTGTGGTCCATGAAGCTTTTCCAGGGACCGAGGACGATAGCCATGATAATCTGATGCCAAGCCTTGCCAACGACATAGATCAGGCTTCCGATATCGTAGAGGGACGACGGGATGATGGCTTGAGATATGTGAAGCAAGAGATTACCAAGCAAGTTGGTATGTGCGACTATTGCCACTCATCTTCATTTAGTTTGACATACTCTGCACGCACCAGCCAGCTTTGGTGGCAAGATAAACAGTACCAAAATCTTCCCTTGGAAGCTCATGCCAGCTGCCCTCGTGGAAGCCAATCTTAGTATCCAAGGGTATCCTGCGCACAAATGCCTCTTACCTGGCGAAGCTCACAGTAAACTTGCGTTAAACAAAGGCATAGGGGCGCTGATGCAGAAGGAGATCGTTGCGCTTGTTGATTCCTTGAAGTCAGGCACTATGCGCGTTGTTACAATCGCCTTGTCTCCTTTTCTCTCTTAACCGTCCATCACTATGAACTACTATTTCCTCTTTCGCTTTGACTTACCTTTCTTGGTATCACTTCCGCATTCGACTCTTGTACTACTATCTCACCATAGCCTTGGTCCGTGCGCGTATAGTTTCCTATTTAAGCACGTGTACTTTACTTAGAAACGTCACTTCAATCTTACTAGGTTTTACTCTGAAACTTCCTTCGCTTAAGACCACCAATCTTAAGTCGTCTAAACTGATCTCTTAGTTGAAGCACTCCTTCTCCTAAGTCTGCGAACCTCTTCTTATTTGAAGAGCTCTACGAATCTCAGCAACACGAACGCTCTGTCGAGCCTTTGCTGTTAGAACTATCCTAGTTCGTAACAAAAGATTGAAGTCCAGAAAGACACCTATATCCATACGTGTCGAAGAAACTCGAAACCAGAACAGAAAAGATCCTGACTGAGCAAGACAGCTAGTGCAGGCAAAGAAAAGGCGACAAACTGACTTCACTCACTCCTACCTTCCAAGCCCTGAATCTCGGTACTCCCGTACCTCCATTGAACATGTCGGCCTCATCCAAGACAACAGAATTCAAGATCAACCATCCTCCCACATTCAATGGCGACAGAGACAAGTCCAAGTCTTTCATGCTTTCATGCAATGCTTACATTGATATCAATTCGGAAATCTATAAAACCGACACCCAGAAAGTGATTTTCATTTCCTCGTTCATGAACGAAGGAAATGCTTTGTCCTGGAAAGAAGACTTTCTCGCCGACGCCCAAGTCGTGGATTCGACTGGGCAGAAGAAGGGCTATGGAACCCTAAAAGGGTTCTCCGAAAGCTTTGAAAAAGCCTTCGGACCGATTGACCCTGCTGGCACTGCGCTGGCACGACTTCTAGAACTGAAACAAGGCCCGGAAGGCCTTCAGACGTACATTGCAGACTTCCAAAGGCTGCTTACTCAAGCAAAGATCAAAGAAGAACACATGAAGATCTATCATTTCGAGAATGGCCTCAACGGGGGTCTTCTAACGAAGATGTTCAACGCAGGAGGAGTACCCAAGAACCTCGACGACTACATCACAGCAGTAATCGACTTGGACAACTGTTACGCGAGATTACGAGCTCGTAGAAACAGACTCCCGTCACAAGTCCTGAAGAAGAACAGCCGCGGAGATCAAAGATATACCCCTGCCAGAGATAGGGATGCCATGGTGATTGATCGGATCACCGACGAAACCAAGCAGGAATACATGAGGACAGGAAAGTGTTTCAACTGTCATCAAATCGGACATCGGGCAAGGGAATGCCCGCAGAAGAAGAAGACTTCCTACCCAACGGTCAGGAAAGTAGAGGAAGAAGAAGCTAGGAGGATTGACGTGGATTTTTAAACAGGAGACCTATATCGACGATAGCGTTTCCAGAAGAACCTGTACGCCTAATACGAGCAGTTGGTGAAAGAAAAGAACTTTGCGTCCCCATAACTCTCGTATCCCGAACACGTCAGAAAAACGTCGAAACCACCGCAGTAATTGACTCAGGAGCCGCCGGAACCTATATCTCCGAGGACTTCGTGAAGAAGCATGATATCAGAACCAGGAAACTCGAAAACCCATTCTACATCAGAACAGCCAATGGAAGCTACTTCAGCAGTGGACCAGTGGAACGGTATTGCACGCTGATTGTCCTAATTGATCAAAGAATGATGATAGGAAAATTCAACATCACCAAATTAGGAAAGAAGGACCAAATCCTATTAGGAATCCCCTGGCTCCGGGCTATGAACCCCGCTATAGACTGGACCAGACAAACGGTGTCCCTTCCAGCAACAGAAAAATCTGCCGAAATCGAGAAATATGTCAAACAAACCTCTCGACCACAGAAAACCTTTTTCACAAAAAAATTCAATACGAAAGAAGACGCCTGGAGTACGTCACCATCTTCTTTAACCGAGCTTACGGACGGAGGGGAATACCTCCGACAAATCGAAGAAACTCCCAAGTTTAGTAATAAAGCACAGGAGTTTGCCTCCGAAGAAAAAGAAAAGAAGAAGAAGACCTTTGAAGAACTGGTACCGAAATACCTCCATGACTTCTCAGACGTATTCGCAAAGGATGGCTTGAAAGAATTACCCCCAGAAAGACCTGGTATCGATCATCGCATCGAAACGAAGCCTGGATTTATTCCCAAAACATCCAAGATCTACCCCCTTTCCTACAACGAACGAAACGCAGTAAAAAGATTTATCGAGGAGAATCTTGCCAAAGGGTTCATCGTGAAATCAAAATCCCCTCAAGCAAGCGGGTTCTTTTTTGTAGGAAAGAAAAGCGGAGAACTTAGACCGTGCCAGGACTATCGCTTCTTGAACGACCAGACCATCAAGAACGCGTACCCCCTGCCACTCCCCTCATCATTGGTTGAACGATTACACGGCGCAAAAATATTTACCAAAATCGATATTCGGTCCGGATACAATAATATTCGGATTCATCAGGATGACAGGTGGAAAGCCGCGTTCGTTACGGAAGAAGGACTCTTCGAACCTACAGTCATGTTCTTTGGGTTGTGTAATTCCCCCGCCACCTTCCAAGCGTATATGAACGACACATTCAGAATCGAACTCAACGAAGGATGGCTCGTCATTTATATGGACGACATGCTTATCTTCTCCGAGACAGCTGCCGAGCACCAACAACGAACTTGCATTATTCTGGACAAGCTACGAAAAGAAAAGCTATTTGTCAAACCGGAAAAGTGCACGTTCGATGCCAACGAAGTGGAATACCTTGGGATGATCATCAAACCAGGAAGTGTGGAGATGGATAAAGGGAAGACGGCCGGTATAAAAGATTGGCCCGTCCCTGAAACAGTTAAAGATGTCCGCTCCTTCTTGGGCTTTTGCAACTTCTACCGGACCTTTGTCTCCCATTACTCTGATATAGCTCGACCCCTTATCGATTTGACAAAAAAGGATACCCCATTCTCTTGGACGCCCTTGTGCCAACAAACGTTTGAGAAACTGAAAGAATGCTTCAGTTCGCACCCCGTCCTTCAGAACCCTGATCCCCACCATCAATTTGCCATCGCTACGGACGCTTCTCTTGTAGCATCAGGAGGAGTGCTATTGCAAACTGATACTAACGGTGTTTATCACCCATGTGCGTACCTATCGCAATCGTTCAGTCCCGCTGAAAGAAATTACCCCATTCATGATCGTGAGCTATTAGCTATCATCCGCGCTCTCACCCACTGGCGACACTACCTCGAAGGACACCCACAACCGGTCATCGTGTTTACGGATCATATGAACCTCCTCTACTTCTCAAAAGCAGAACGCCTCTCAAGAAGGCAGGCTAGATGGCAACTACTCCTGACTTCTTTCGACTTGAAGTTGTACCATGTCCCTGGTACCAAATTAGCGGTCCCAGACGCCCTTTCTCGTCGACCAGACCACGGCAACGGATCTGAAGATAACGCCGATACTATCCTCCTCCCTGATTCCATGTTTATCCGCCTAATCGACGACGAATTACGCACGGCTATCGCTTCCACCACACCCCTTGACGACCCCCTATTCTCGGCCGCGCAAGATGCTCTCAACGGCCTATGTCTGCCCCCTATGAAATCATCTCTCAGTGACTGGCGTATCGCCGATAACATCCTGTTCTACAAAGATAGAGCCTATATTCCCCCTGCTCAACGATCGCATTTGTTACAAAAACATCACGATCACCTTTCCGCCGGGCATCCCGGGCGTTTTAAAACCGAGGAACTTGTCAAACGGGAAGCCTGGTGGCCCAGTATGGGCACCTACATCAGGAATTATGTCGATGGCTGTGCCACCTGCCAGCAAATGAAGGTCGATACACACCCTGTAACTCCACCACTACTCCCTATTAGCACCGCGGCTACCCGCCCATTTTCGCAGATCTCCGTTGATTTGATCACTGATCTCCCCATATCCTCCGGCTTTGACAGTGTCATGGTCGTGGTAGACCATGGGCTTAGTAAGGGGGTGATTATTACTCCCTGCCATAAAACTATTACCTCGGAAGGAGTAGCGAAACTCTTTTTGAAACACGTCTTCAAAAGATTCGGTCTCCATGACAAAGTAATCTCCGATCGCGGACCCCAGTTCTTATCTAGATTCTCTATTGAACTTGCGCGACTCCTGGACTACTCCTTAGCCCCCTCCACTGCCTATCATCCGCAGACTGATGGACAGACCGAACGACTAAACCAAGAACTCGAAACATATCTTCGAATGTATTGCCAGAACAATCCTTCTGAATGGGTGGAGCATCTCCCCATGGCAGAATTCGTTCACAATCACAGGAGACATTCAGCGAAAGACGCGTTGTCTTCTTAGATAGATGATCTATAGATAAACACCTATAAAAACAAATATCTCCACGGTCAGCGATTCAGACAAATACCAATGGCTGATAACGTGGTCGTTCGTGGGTGGCTGTTTACACTTCCCCAAGCTATGCTCAGACAAAAGCACTTCTGTGAGGTCAGAACCGAAATGCAATCACTCCAACGGTATGGCAGTGATTCAAAGACAAAGAGAAAATCAGCCCTACAGTATGGTACTGATGAAAACAAACAGAATGATAAGAGAAACCCTTCCTTCAGTAGCAATGCTTTTCGTAATAAACTTATTACAGAAAGTCGTGCGAAGTTACAACAATCACCCCCTCAGCACAAACAGGTAGAATCAAAGGTCAGGACTAATCAATGCTCAGTAGAACTCTTAGTTTACTGTTGAACCTGCTGCCAAGGAACTCACGATGAGTATTAAACAGAATCAGGAACGGACGTCCTTGGCTTTCAGTACCAAGTCCCCTATTCAACAACTAAAGTCTAGCAGACAAAGAAAACCCTGGCTCAGTATCGCTACTCCGATGAGTGAGGTCAAGTGTTACTATCAACTCCTGAAGTCTTCCCACTAAGCCTCTTGCTTAGATGGACGTAAAGACAACACGAAAATCCCGAAACAAATTCAGCACAATAACACCTAAACTTAAAGGAAGTGAAAAGAAAAAGAAACAAACACAGAAAAGAAATAAAGAAAAAAAGCTTAAAGTTTTACCAGTAGAAAATCAAAAGAAAGAAAAGAGCTTGCTCGCTGTTGTTCACGATGACCTCTCAGTTAGTTGCTTAACAGCCCTCGTCACTGTTGCTGACACTGATCACACTTCACACTTAGTTCTATGCTTTTCAAAGTGGGGCCTCTCTTCTTATTATGAGCAAAAATTGGGGTCTTTATATAGACAAAAGGTGGTGGCTGTGCTACTATTTCCCACATTCCTAAAGGGAATGGGCTCATTCAGACTGTACCAGTAACTATTTACATGAGTCATTTGTGTCATGATTGTGTCATTAGTCTTTAGTCATTTCAAGGTACGACTTTACCATAATTTGATGTTAGGTCATAGGTCACCTGACTGTTAGGATTCATAAAGCTTAGTCTCATGTTATCAAAGATCATGTGATAAGCTGATTATGTTATGCAAAAGAAATATTCAAGATTTTTGTTGGTTGGTGCCTTGTTCTGATGTTACATTGTTACCCGTAGAAATGACGCGAGCTGTGTATTTAGGGTTTTGAGGAAGTTTTCCCAGGGTAACCCATGCGAGAACTATTCTTTACAGTCACCTGACATGTGTGGGATTCAGCCTGAGTCATTGTTGAGGATGACTAAGCAAAATTCATCGCAGAATTAAATATACAAAAATATTCAGCCTATCCGAGTTCCGTTGAAAAGATGAAATGAAATATTTGTCTGAGATGCATTCTGGCTTTAGAGTAGAGGGAAATGGTTTCATAGTGATTTCTAGGGTATTAGGCTCATGGGAGAGCATTAGTCATCCATGCACCGAACCAGTTTGGTGCAGGTCATCTGGTGGAAACTGAGAAATCAATCGTCCCCGATTGCCAACTCTCAGGGGAGGGGTATTTCAAGAACTAGCGACACTCGGTTCATCTTTTGTGTCAGGGAATGGGTATCTTAATGGATCAGTCATGATATGGTTTAGGGGCACAGCTGGAAGTTCTTCATTTGAATATATTTGACCAAGACGAAGGTATTGGGTGGGTAAGAACCCGGGTTCAGGCTGAGGATTTACCTCCAAGCCTTGCTCAATTCGTGTTGCACGATTCATTGTTCTCCAAGACAGATTGTGGTACTTGCACAGATATTGTCCTCAACAATTTCTACGTAACCCGTATGTTTGCTCGCTAGGATGTATAGAGCAAGGGCGTAGATAGTGTACAAAATGAGTTCCAAGACTCGCATAGTTGACTACAGTTATGGTACGTGTTTGATTTGCGGGGATGAAAGACTGCCGAACGTAGTATATGGAAATGCAGACCGTAACGGAATGATGTATACTACCAAGAAAAAGACTAACTAATCAGCTATGAAAGGAGTGTACTTGTCAACTAGAAGAAATCAGGCAGTGGATCCAGACCCCTAACAAGGCTTAAGATTTCATCATAGCGGCGATCCTGAGAGCTTCGTACCAAAATTTCACTTCCGAATTCCACAACACTATTCCCAAAGCTATCCATTCCGTCCAACTGCTTCTGAAAGTCGTCAAGGGACCGCATAATTGCGTCCGGCTCGGTGGCCTTGAATTTCCTGAGGCACTTGGTGCGCTTCTTGCACCAGCGTAGAAAGCGAAGGTGTTTGGGAAGGGAAAGGACGTGAGTAGACAGGGTAAGACGAACGGGCGGTGGAGCGAGTGGATTAGTGGGTTCATAGTCCAATGGAGTGACATGCACAACAAAGACGTCCTTGTAGTGCTCCACTACTTCCGAAACTCGGCCAGTGAAGATCTGGTGGAATTTGGACTGGTCCTCTAGGCGCACAATTTGGCCGAGGGAAAAAGTGGCGTGATAGGTGCAGCAAATTTGGTGGTACGTCCAGCAGCGGTCCGGTGCAGAAGTGTATGCATCCGGTTTGGTTTCGATGATAGGGTGCCGATGAGTCAGGTCGACAAATGACTTGGGATGGCGGTGGAAGAGCATAGTTAAAGAAAGAGAGGAGTGATTTGCAGCCAGGAAAAAGAGTGATATTGAGTAGCGCTGTTGTGTGCCAGCGGAAAACTGAGGAACGCGTCCAGTTTTTTGGCGTTCTTTATATGAAGACTGGACAGGGTCTTCAGGGATTGAAAAATATTACCAAAAGGAGAAAAATTTGAAAGTTCCGCTATCCGGCCCCTAATGAATTGTAAATGAAAAGGGCGCTGTCTGTTTAATTAATGCCGCTAAGGTTTTAGGTTTTAATGTATACATTCTTTCTGTTGCCGAAATTAAGGTTCCGTCATTAATTTAGATTCCGGCTCAATCATTTGCCTCTCCGCGCGCAGTAACCAGTGAAATAATAAGTAACATGTGGTGCAGTGCCTTCTTACAAGCCGCTGGTATCCCAAATCCCATAGTACAATTATAGTCTGTAAGTATCCGGAAAATAGGGTTGAATGTGAACAATGTACATGATGTATAAATAAAACTAGGCAGGCCGCTTGCATTTCCCGCAATACGCGTTCTTCGGCGGGTATGCGGTTCATTGAAAAAAAACTTTAGGGAAACTAAGAAAACTAATCTAATGAGAATGTTACCCACGACTGGACTTCTATCCTTTCAATTTCTTTCAGATGGGCTTCTGCGTTCTGGGCCCGTTGCTCTAAGGTAGCGCAAATTGAGCAAACCCAGTTAGGGTGATTTGGTAATGTGCCCGTTCTTCCGGGCTTAATGGGTATGTAAGATATGCGTTCCCAGGTTCCAACAAGATGTCCCTACTTCCTCCTCGTTGTGTTGTCTTTCCAGTACGTGACCTACCCATACTACTGTAATATTGAGTAAGTTCCTACGAGCTTGGTGACGCCAGGCTTTTAGCTGCTGTGGGGAATAATTGGCTTCCATTAAGGGTCTGGGGTAAAACTTTCTTCCTCGGCTTCTCCGATTCCTTGGGAAAGTCTTTGTAGTTGCTGTGAATTTCTGGGTATATATGGTAAAAGTCTAAATGCAGCAACTCCGCGGGTGATATTGTTCCGTCCATCTCACTTAACACATATGATCCTCCCTGAGTTTTCCGCTCCACTTTGTATGGGCCAAGATAGCGGGGTTTTGTCTTTCGGTTCAGTTCCTTTTCTATTCGGGTGTTTCGTACAAGTACCAGATCTCCTGGCTCATATGCTTCTCGTCTTAATCGCTTTGAATATCTCCTCTCAAACTGCTCCTTCGACTTGAACCGAGCATTCTTCAGTGTTTCTGCTGCTTATTCTAGGTCTTCAGGGCGTCTTTCCAACTGACGTATCCTTAGTGCTAGTAATTCAACTGATGACAGTCCACTTGTAAATCCATCGACCATGAATGTTGCTTCTGCTAAGTCAAATGGCAATACTGGGTGAACTCCGTGGACTAGGTAGAAGGCAGAGAATCCTGTTACCCGACTTGTGGTGACACGATCTGCAAATAAAGTTTGGGGGATCTTCTGAGGCCATTGCGTAAGGTTGTCATCACATGCTTTTACCAGTGCTTTTCTCAATATGAAATGGCCTCTTTCAACTACTCCGTTAGCCTGGGAGTTATAGGGCGAAATAGTAACATGTGGGATATTCACCCTCTTCATAAGGGCTGAAAATGCTCCTTGTACCTCTGGTCCATTATCTGTGGTCACTTGTCTGATGGCACCGTATCTGCAGTAAAGGTCTTCCCAAAAGAACTTGCTAAGAGCCTTGGCAGTGGGGGCCTTAAAAGGTCGTCCTTCTACATAGCATGATAAATCATCTCTTGCTAGTACGATATACTTAAATCCTTGAGCTGGAGGCATATGCATGATGTCAATGTAGACTTTCACAAAAATTGTAGATGGAGTAGATACTGTTATAGGAATGTGCATTTTTCTAGTACTTCGTATCTGACAGGGGTGACATGATTGTACATGATGCCGTACATCTGAAAATAAGTAGGGCCAGAAGAACCTAAGCCGAATTGTTTCCCATGTGGCAGCTTCTCCCCTGTGTCCTAGTCCTCATGTGCCTGACTCAAAATAGTCGCATGTTTTTCCAGATCAAAGATTACCAATAGGGGTGGTCTAGCCTGCATTCTCTTATACATTCTTCCATTCTGTACAAAGAACTTGACAGCCTTCTTCAGAAACCTCTTCTTAGCCGAGATACTTTCAAATGACGGTGTTTCTAGGGTAGTCAAGAATTTGAAAACATCCTTTAGGTTCTGCTCTTGAAAACTTGTTCCCATGAATACTACAGGAAGAGAGGTCGTGTTTTGGTCTTGTGATACTGTGGCTCGGAAGCAAGCTTGGGAAACTCCACTGTATAAAGCCAAATCATCTAGCCATGAATCATCCTGTAAGTCGATATTTTCTCCTTCCCCTAGACCTCTTCTTGATAATGCATCTGGTCCCTTGAATTTGGTGGCAGGTACGT
Source organism: Suillus tomentosus (assembly GCA_016647685.1). Classification (NCBI taxonomy): domain Eukaryota; kingdom Fungi; phylum Basidiomycota; class Agaricomycetes; order Boletales; family Suillaceae; genus Suillus; species Suillus tomentosus. The sequence goes on along the minus strand of JABBWJ010000030.1, from coordinate 115,478 downwards.
GGATAAGTGTGAAATCGAATAAAAGGATTCCTTGAATCCACCGATTGATGGCAGCATTTGGTTGCAGGTCAGGCTCATTTAACATCCCTTTGATGTACTTGGCATCAACTTCTACATGGAGAACTTTCACACCAATAATATATAGACGGAAATGACGAAGTGCTCGGTAAAGTCCGTATAGTTCTAGTTTCGGCTGAGAATAACGGGATTCTACTTCATTAAATGGTAATGATCCGTATCTCGCAAGTCTCTTACGTCCATTCTCATCAATCTGAGATAAGATAATCCCTGCTGCCATGTAGCTGGAGTCCACTGATAGTATTACTGGTAAGTCCGAGGTATAATCAATTGACCTTAGAGCTGGTGCTGAAGCTACCAATTTCTTTAATGTCTCAAAAGCTTCCTTCCGTCTCTCATCCCAAATAAATTCTATGTCCTTTCTCCATAGCTCGCTTAAAGGTCTTGCTAACGTAGAATACCCAGGAATCCAAATACGAACAGTACCACATAATCCTAGGAATGCTCTAGCTTCCTTTGGGGTTGTCAAGTCAGGCCAGTTGAGAATCTTATCTACCTTGGTTTTGTCAGGGATACGTCCTTCGGGGGTACAGGTTTGTCCAACAATTAGAACTTCTGGGAGGCACAGTTGAATCTTAAGTGCTGAGAATGTAGCACCAGCTTCCTTGATTCGATGCATAATTCGATGAACGTCTAGGGCATGTAACCAAATAAATTTTCGTATTCCTGAGTTCTCTGCCAAAACAGCAGGTTGTCCTTCCTCATCAGGGAATGTGGTTATAGGGCCTTTGATTGGGAGATCATCTATGAATATGTTGGCTTTGTCAGGGATTTCATCCTTAAGAACAAAGGTCATGCATTTCTGGAATTCTGCAGGAGAGTTGGTGAATCCAGTGGGGAGTGAAGTAATACGGAGTAGTCCTAGGGGAGTTAGGAATGCTGTAAGGTCTCTACTCAATGGGTGAAGCTTTCTAGCATCAAATCCCCAGAATAAATCAAACACGGTGTAACATTGTGCTCCTGCAAATGGTTCTACAAAATCATCAAGAATAGGGGGTAATCCAGCATCGCGAATGGTGACTTTGTTCAAGGGCTGTAAATCATGGACTATCCTTAGCTTTCCATTCTTCTTGACCACACAGAACCATTGTGATCTATATGCAGACTGACTCGACTCATAGACACCTGCGTCAATTTTGAGCTTGAGTACTTCTATAACCTTGCTTCGTATTCCCGGTGGAATTGGAATATTTTTGTACTCCCATGGAATATGTGGAATGGTAGGAATAATATAGGGTGAAAAGTAGGATTCTTTCAAAGTACCTCTATCTGTGTCCTCAAATGCTAACGCGTCCTGGTGCAGCCACATAATATGTCGAAATAGCTTTTCTTCCTCTGGGCGTAAGAATCCTTTCGAGTTGATGTTCAAAGCTTCAAGTCGTTCTGCAGTGAGTTTCTTGGTAGGAATTACGTCTGGAGGGTTATGAGATAGGGGTGGGAGATTTGCTAAAGGGTCATTTGGAAATTGCCTCATTACTTGGGCTTCCTGGGGAAATACTCCTGGAACCGGTCGTACTTTCTTATCGACTTTCTTATACATCGTGAATGAATTCGCCTTATGGGGACTATCTTTCTCATAGTCTAGATTGTCATTTGGAGTCCAGAACATTCCATCATTCTCATCTCCATCATTGGTCATTATCCATATTGAATCTCCAGGTGGAAAATTTTCCAAATTATTATCAGCCCATTTGGTTGTTTTGTCCTCCTCTCTGGAATATTCCATTTCACTTGCTTCCTCCTTGTCTTCTTTTTCGGAACCTGTGAGAGTATTCCCGGCTCGCACATAACATCCGTAGCATGGGTTCTCCATTTCTACATATTGCATGACTGCCGAATTTGTTGCTAAGGGTATAATCTAGACAGTAAGTTTGTGTATACTCTGACGTCTGTCCAGAATTCAATGTGGGGCGGTTAGACTTGGCAAATTCAAACTGACAGAGGTTGCTAAGGGTCTTGAAACAGTGCTTGTCAAATTGTATTTGACTAGTGCTTGTCAGCCTTAGGTTTGCGCGTATTCTAATGAGAAACCCTTTGACCGAAAGTTTATAAATTTAACTGTCAGAACTAATGGGGAAGCTTCCAATAGGCTCTGAACTTAGTTAGAAATATTGTTGTTTGAAAAGTATCTCTGTGCTAAAGTTATTGCTAGGGAATATTGACTCTTAGCCCTTATTGTGGGGCCAAGAATTGCACAAAGACTTAGTGAATTTTTCGTACTAATAATTTCAGGCTTCTTGATCTTTCAATGAATCAATTTTTGATTCATTACATACATGTATATAGGGGTTGACATCCGGTACTAAATGAAACTTCTATCAAAAAAAACTGTAATTTCACACGTCATAGACAAACGAAAGCTAAAAAGGAAAAAAAACAATCGCATGATATAAGTACAGTATTTCAATCGAGATAGTCAGACGCGTCGTATGTATGTATACAAAAACAAGAAAGTTCAATCATTGTGTCAAAGGTACGAAAAAAAAGAAAATGCTATTCTAAAAAGTAAGGGCCGACGCGCTTGGCATCATAGTCCTTGTCACACTTAGCTTCGGCAAGTGAAAGGATGAATTTAGTGCTAGTAGTAGGGACGACGTTAGTACCGCGCAGATCATCGAGTAAATAGTTTTGTAACAAAATAAAAACTATGTCCTCGTCGGGGAGAGAACGTTGTAGGAGGTCGTCGATATCGTCCGCAAGTGCGAAGTACCCGAAGAAACGGAATAAACCTACAGCCGTTCGTAAAAACGCGATCTCCTCATAAGTGAATAGAGGGTTAGCGGACGGACAAAGTTGGTGAAAGAACGTAGCGCAATTCACGCTGGCCGGGATGCACCGGACTCCATCGACAACGATGAGGAGAAGCTGCTCCTGCAAACATTCTTGCGACTGGAGTGGGGTGAGCGTTGCGTGCGTGAGTTGGAGAATTTCCCGCGCCGTTGTGCGCATGTTCTTGAGTTCGAAAAGGCGGGAATGTAAACGCGACTTGCCTCGGGGAACGTGAAGGTTGTATGTCGAAGTGTCGTAGTGGTAGATGGCGCTGGGACGGGTGGTGTGGAAAGCGGCTCTCTCTAGCCCGAGTTCCCGAACCGTTTGCGACGCCATAGCGCCGGAAAGGAACCTTGTGCGCGTGGTAAGGCGATGAATAGAGATGTTGTCGAATCTGCTGTGGAAGGGAAGGGGTTTGTAGGAAAGCTCGCAGTAGCGAAGGCCGAAGGGAGATGGTGTGAGTCGGTCGAAGAGCCCATTGTCGTCCGGCTCCTCGAGTGCATCGGTGGTGCGGGTGAAGGTAAGCGACGGGATGAGCTGGGGAATAAACTTATGGGTCCATGGGTCCGCAATGTCCTCAGCGAGTTTGCGAATATGCTCAAGGTGCATCTGCACAACGCGTGTGCTAGGACGGGTGGTAATGGGAGCGGTGTAGAAACAACAATACTGCTAGGAACAAAGATAGCTCCTAGCTGTATCTATAAATGTTGTAGGTCGTGTGTTGCCTAGTCTGCGTTACTTGAGGAGACAAGTGCGTTCGACCCTAAAGGGGAAGTGAGTACAGCAAAGATCTAGAGGTACGCGCTTCAGCGAAGCGCGAGAAAGCGCAGGTGCGCGCCAGGTACGAAGGCGCGGGAACGCGCGCGCGTATTAGCGCGAAGCGCGGGAAAGCGCGCGCGCGTATACAGAAATGAGAGACTAAGCTTAAGTGAAGATATAAGCAAGAAAAAAGATGTGTGATGTGTTGTGCTAATGAATAGATTTCTACTGCGACTTTCTAAGTAGTAAGTACTAGGTAAAGTTGGGTGAAAAGTAAGGTAAAGTGTAGTATGTACTGCTGGCGCTTATATAGCGCGCCTAAGCGCGCTCATGCGGAGCTGAAGCGCTACCGAGTAGGTATGTAAAAATATATATGAGTGAGAAACTATGATAAAAATAAAGGTGGAACTATGCTAATAAAGGAAATGGAAATATACGCACTAGGGAGCTTGGTGGACAGTGGATGGATGCATCTGGATGGCTGGCGCTATAGGGCGCGCAAGCGCGGGAACGCGCGCGCGCGTATACATCGTGAAGCGCGGGAATGGTGCGCGCATGGCGCGCGTTGCGCGGGAAAGCTGCGCCTCATATAGAGATAGCTGCGGGTAGCGCACAGAGTAATGCTATGAGTTCGTGCTGTATACTCCTTGGTGAAAACTACCATATCACGCCATGAGAGGCATAATTCTCTACAGCGGGCGCGACACTGTCTTCGTCGTCAGCATAAGATGAGGCAAGTTCGTCGACATCGACGAACTCGCCGTCGGACAATTCGTCGTCCTCGGGGGTCGTGTCGCATCCTGCACGAAAGGAGGGCGATGAGCTGTTGGTGAAGGCAACGAGCCAAGCCTTTACGACTAAGGCTTGGTGAAAAAGGGCATCTGCCGAAGGAATACCTTCGGCCGATGCCTTCACAGGAGTCTGGGGTAAAGATGTATTAGGCGGCGGCGAGCAGATAGTGTAAGGACGTACCGTAGGTGGTGTAGGGAGTGCATGCTCACCCGACACACTCTTCCTGCATTTGTCGAAGTCGTCCGTAGTTAGTACCGCTTTCTCTTCTTCATCTCTTTCCGAAGTTCGGCGAAACAGAGTTTTGTCGTGGAAGTCGTGGAAGTGGGAAGATGCGTGTTCCGGCATCTTGAGCTCGTAGGTTATTGGAGGTGGTGCAACGTTCACCGCGTGCTTGATGAGGTGTAGATTATTGTTAGCACGTTCGGCGGATTCAGAAATTGAAGTACGTACCTGGTCCGTTAAACCGGGCATATGAAATATGTCCTCCGGGGACATATGAGTGAAATCGTCGAAGTCGACGAGAGGGAGAGGGATGGTCGACTGGCGCATGTGTTTCTTGACGTCCGCGCCGTAAGTCTCGAAGAACGGGCCAGCTGTAAGTCGTCTGGCAAAAGCAAGGGGAGTTGGGGAGCGAATTTGCCTCGCATCAATAGGAAGTTCAAACGCGGGTATTAATACATTTCCACATTGGGAAATTACGTCTTGCGCGGCAAAGTGCGCGTGTACTAATATATTCGGCACGAAGTCCGCAGTGTTCCTGGCCTGGCCTTGAAGATTGCCAAATTGAGATCCATTAAGGACTAAATAGTCCGCCTCATGGTTTCCATTTACCGAGTGAGTGTGCTGGACGTTAGCGGTGTGCCGAAAAGCGTGATGCCCCGGGTTCATCAGTTGCTTTACTGTGGGGCCGGCATAATCGGCTATAGCTGGATTTGGCTGGAAAAGTGTAACAGAGCGTGTGGGGGGCATGCTTGCTTAATTTCTCTAAGCTCCCCTATTTCTTGACTTGCTTTTATAGCTTTTATTATGACACTGTCCCTTAGAACTTTAGTAATAATTGTACATTATTTTGAATTAATTGAGTACTGCTACTGTCTACTACTGAGTGAAGTTGACACGCTATGTTTCCCTGAAAGCCATTCAAAATGTTTGCCCCAGTTGCTGCCGCTTCTACTGCCTCCGGTGTGATGTAAGTACTATTTTTGGACATCATTTGATGCGAACTATTGATACCGGGAATTTCCGAACATGTAATGTTCCAGCTGTTCGCACCGGTATCCCGGGTCTTTCCATTTTTGGAAGGTACTACTAACACTTCGGATATCTGATCGTTAGTGGGACTATTCCCAAATTCTAGCCAAGTACCTGTAGGTCGTTCATGTATAGATACTGCATTATGTATTTGCCACGGCCTTCCTAATAAAATGTCAAATGGGACTGCGTCCCCTACATAAATTTCGGCCGTTGTAAGTACAGCCCCAATATTAACAGGTACCTGTGACACAAGTCCCTTCAGGTGACCTTTCCCGCCGTTTGCATCATGTAATACTAGTGTTTTGTTCCGGTTAATCGGAAGATTAATAAATTTCTCATACATGTGTTCGGATACTATATTTAGCTGGCTTCCGGTATCAATTACCGCTTTGAGACTGTTTCCATGAATTTTGATCGGTAATTCTATTAATGCCTCTTTCGTCCTTGCTTCGGAACTTTCCGTGACTCGAAAACCTTCGGCTGTTTTCTCCATTTCTTCACTCGGATTGTATACTAGGTGAGCTTCTTTCCTTGCTATTGTTCTAGGTTTAATTGATTTGGCCAGTAGGCCCGATAACTCCTTCGACACACCAAGTATTTCTCCCGCGGTAAGTGCTACAGGTATATTTAGAATTCGGTTTAATACTGATTTGGCATTGATTCCATCAGCAATTTCTGATCTTCGGATGCCTGATCGAGCTTCGATCGCGTGATCCGTCGCCTTATGACTTAGGTCTTTTTCTTTTGGTGCGTCTTTTCCTTTCTCTTGTGTCTTTCTCCCTTGTCCTCTCACTTTTGATCTTTCTAGTACTTCGTCTTCCATGACGATATCATCGTCCTGCGCGTCGTACCGCGCTCGTTCGGCGGCCGCCTTTATTGTTGGAAGTACTCTGTCCCTGACTAGTACTCTCCCTTCCGGTATGTCCTTCATTCCGTTTCTTTCTTTCTCTACATTTTCCGTTGATTTTGCAGGTAAGTTTTTCTTTTCTTCCCTGGGGATTCCCTGGGGTATTCTTACTGATTCTAATGCTTTCTTAGGGTCCGCCGGTTTAAATTCCCGAGGCTCTGGCAGCAACACTTTCTTTTCCGCCGTATACTCGTTTGCCGGAGCCGCGGAGATCTTAGGATTCAGCGTTTGCGCAGGAGTTCTGTTTGCAGGTCCGTATCCTCTTCCTCCTCTTAATTCGTAGCGCTGACGCTGCTCTTTTTTTATTTCTTCTCGCGCGTCACGTCCTTTCGATGGATAGACGCCATCAAACACTTCGTTCCGTTTCCGTGTTCCGTCCTTCGGAGTTCTGTACACCGGGTATGTTTTTAATTCCTCCTCGTCACTTTCTTCATTACTAATATATCCCAATGCTAAACAGTGCTCTCTATCGTCCGTTTCGCTCATTATTTCACTCTCACTTTCCCATGACGTTATAAAGTGAGTCTGTGCTGATTGCTTCCAACTTTCGTATGCACTTAATATTGTCTGGTTCGACCATTTTCTTAGGGGCATCTCTCCTGGCAATCCTATCCTGCCATTTTCCATTCTTACTAGCTCTCCTTTGGTAAGTAGGTCCTCTATCTTCGGACATCCCGCTAATCCATGATTGTCTCCTCCGCATCCAAAACAGATCATCTTTTCAAGGTAGTTAGGGGTATTTCTAGCTTTGATAGGTACATTGTAGCTACTGTTTGTATGTCTGTCTGTGTTATTGAAATTATTGTTCCTGTTCTCCATTATATTGTGTGTATTGTTTGTAAGATTAGGTCTTGGTGAGAATCTTGCATTGGGAAATCTACTGTCTCTTAAGCCCATTGAATATTCTTTCTTTTTCCAATCTAATGGACTTTCAATAATCTCTTTTACAGCTGGATCTAAGGTAATAGCCTTATAGTATAGTGTGCTATAATTAGCATCCCCTATCCTCATCCTTCCAAGCTGTTGAATTAGATTTTCCACTTCCTCATGAGAATTACTCTTCGTAGCGCGTTGCTTCTGCACTGCTTTCCGTGTTTTAGCAATAGGGGTTTCCTCGTCTGAACTCCCATCCTCAAAGCGAGTCTTACGCAAAATGGTCTTACTGGTAGGTAAGTGCCTCTTATGCTTTGCTTTCTTTGAAGATTTAGTTCTCTTCCGATATTCCTCCTCCGAGTCTGAACTTGAGTCTGTATCTGAGTCTGTGTCACTAGAGCTTTCTGAGTCTTCACTGTCTGAGTCATCTGTGTCTGAATATACTAAGTCCGTATCAAAGCGATCACGTTGCAGGATCTTTTCTGCTGCCTTGGATACATCATCAAAGGTAAAAGGGGTGGTCATATCTCTTAGGGGTGTTGCTGCTAATAACCGTGTTTCAATCTTAGAGCGTAATGTCCTCGGTATGCCTTTCCAGAAATAGGTAGCATGGTCATTACTTGAAATTTTGCCTTTGGCTAACAGCCATCCTCCTATAGACACAAAGTCCCGAGTATACTTCTTCCAGTCTGATAATGTCCTTATAGATGCTGACCGATGCTTGTTGACAAAAGTTACTAGGCTACGAACTTTGTACCTCTTGGCATCTCGATCTGCGTCGAAGAGATTAATAAAGTCTGCTTTCAAATCAGTCCAATTGTTGTTTCTAAAGCTTGGTAAAATTTCGATGAGTCGTGTGATGTGTGATGAACAGTACAATGTTACATTCTCGCACATCTCTTGATTAGTTGTGATAAAACATTGATCACATAATCTCTCATAGTGACGAATGAACCTCTTGACCTGGTTGTATTTTCCCTTGAATTTGGCTGGGGCATGTTTGCCTCCTGGCAATGGTAAAATAAGTGGTGTATGACCCGGTGCTGCAGGTTGAGCAGGTTGTATAGGCTGAACAGGTGCTGGGTTAACTGGTTGGGTACTCATGGTAACAATATATGGTGAGCGGTGTGAATGTGTGTGTCAATACAATGACAAGGCTGGTCTGAATGTGCTTGGTCTAGCTAAACTTGAAAAAAATACCACCCCTCGCGGTGGGCTCCAGAAATGTCTTCTTAGATAGATGATCTATAGATAAACACCTATAAAAACAAATATCTCCACGGTCAGCGATTCAGACAAATACCAATGGCTGATAACGTGGTCGTTCGTGGGTGGCTGTTTACACTTCCCCAAGCTACGCTCAGACAAAAGCACTTCTGTGAGGTCAGAACCGAAATGCAATCACTCCAACGGTATGGCAGTGATTTAAAGACAAAGAGAAAATCAGCCCTACAGTATGGTACTGATGAAAACAAACAGAATGATAAGAGAAACCCTTCCTTCAGTAGCAATGCTTTTCGTAGTAAACTTATTACAGAAAGTCGTGCGAAGTTACAACAATCACCCCCTCAGCACAAACAGGTAGAATCAAAGGTCAGGACTAATCAATGCTCAGTAGAACTCTTAGTTTACTGTTGAACCTGCTGCCAAGGAACTCACGATGAGTATTAAACAGAATCAGGAACGGACGTCCTTGGCTTTCAGTACCAAGTCCCCTATTCAACAACTAAAGTCTAGCAGACAAAGAAAACCCTGGCTCAGTATCGCTACTCCGGTGAGTGAGGTCAAGTGTTACTATCAACTCCTGAAGTCTTCCCACTAAGCCTCTTGCTTAGATGGACGTAAAGACAACACGAAAATCCCGAAACAAATTCAGCACAATAACACCTAAACTTAAAGGAAGTGAAAAGAAAAAGAAACAAACACAGAAAAGAAATAAAGAAAAAAAAACTTAAAGTTTTACCAGTAGAAAATCAAAAGAAAGAAAAGAGCTTGCTCGCTGTTGTTCACGATGACCTCTCAGTTAGTTGCTTAACAGCCCTCGTCACTGTTGCTGACACTGATCACACTTCACACGTAGGTCTATGCTTTTCAAAGTGGGGCCTCTTTTTTTTTATGAGCAAAAATTGGGGTCTTTATATAGACAAAAGGTGGTGGCTGTGCTACTATTTCCCACATTCCTAAAGGGAATGGGCTCATTCAGACTGTACCAGTAACTATTTACATGAGTCATTTGTGTCATGATTGTGTCATTAGTCTTTAGTCATTTCAAGGTACGACTTTACCATAATTTGATGTTAGGTCATAGGTCACCTGACTGTTAGGATTCATAAAGCTTAGTCTCATGTTATCAAAGATCATGTGATAAGCTGATTATGTTATGCAAAAGAAATATTCAAGATTTTTGTTGGTTGGTGCCTTGTTCTGATGTTACATTGTTACCCGTAGAAATGACGCGAGCTGTGTATTTAGGGTTTTGAGGAAGTTTTCCCAGGGTAACCCATGCGAGAACTATTCTTTACAGTCACCTGACATGTGTGGGATTCAGCCTGAGTCATTGTTGAGGATGACTAAGCAAAATTCATCGCAGAATTAAATATACAAAAATATTCAGCCTATCCGAGTTCCGTTGAAAAGATGAAATGAAATATTTGTCTGAGATGCATTCTGGCTTTTAGAGTAGAGGGAAATGGTTTCATAGTGATTTCTAGGGTATTAGGCTCATGGGAGAGCATTAGTCATCCATGCACCGAACCAGTTTGGTGCAGGTCAACGCCGAAGACGAGCACACTGTCGTGACCGTCTCCGTCGACGATATGGCCGTTACGTTGAAGCACTTGCACCATATCATCAAGTTCAAGGACGATCTCATGCAGTACTTTGAGATTTCGGACTTAGGTGAATTGAATTGGTTGCTGGGTCTAAAAGTAGAACGAAACTGTGCTGCGCGCACCATCAGGCTCTCTCAGAAAGCTTACGTCGAAACCATCCTGGAACGTTTCAATCTCACTAACGCTAACACTGCTGCCACGCCCATGGATACGGGCGCAGCACTCTCAGACTCACACTCTCCCTCTACGCATGCTCAAGCCGAAGCGATGGAGAACGTCCCTTACCAGCGTGGTATCGGCTCGCTCATGTATGCTGCTACCAGCACGCGTCCGGACATCGCATTCGCAGTCTCTATCCTATCTCAGTTCATGCGCAACCCAGGACCCGCACATTGGGAGGCTACCAAAAGAGTGATGAGGTATCTTAAGGGTACGTCGGACTATGGGATCACGCTCGGCGGGCTGGATACAGGCTTGGAAGCCTACGTTGATGCTGACTGGGCGTCCCAAGCGCATAGGCACTCAATGACCGGCTACATCGTGCTACTAGCAGATGGTCCGGTTGCCTGGAGCACCCATAAACAACCACTCATAGCCCTATCTACCGCCGAAGCCGAATATATCGCCCTGACCACCATAGGCCGCGAGATCATGTACCTACAGCTGCTCATTGAAGAGCTGTACGAGTCCCCATCCCCTCCTATACCAGTGTACTGCGACAATCAGGCCGCGATAGCCCTCGCGTCTAACAACAAATTCCATTCGCGCACCAAACACATCGACCTACGCTATCATTTTGTCCGGTTCCATGTCCAGAACGGCACCTTCGCGCTCACCTACTGCCCCACTGAGGAGAACGTCGCGGACGCCCTCACCAAAGCCCTACCACGTCCCAGACTCGAGAAGTTGAGAGGATTGATGAAGCTGGAATGCGCTCGAGGGGGAGTGTCGAGAGCAGAGTCGTCGGACACGCCGGAGTGAAAGGTACGAGCGCATCCGTCATGCGGACGTTTGTGACATCGGCCGAGTACAATGTCTTAAAGTCATTTAGTTTTTCTTTCCTCGTTCTTCTGATTCTCCTGCATAATAAAATAGCGCGTCGTTCGCAGAAACATCTCAGTGCTTGTCCCAAGACTGAGATGTAAGTTACTTAACGTTTTCGTACCGTTTACCAAGCTCACAAGTACCAATAGCATTTGTCCTATCTAGGTACATATCTAATATACCAGAGTGCTTGTCCCAAGACTGAGATCATTTGTCCTATCTAGTCGTTGCTCTCTCGTCCCGCTCACACTAGACGTCTACATTTCCTTCATCCAAGCGACTCTAATTCCCATCTGGCAGCATCAACAGCATCAAGGTTAGAGCTGCCCTCACCTGGTTCTGCTGTGATAGATTCAATCGAGGTAAGGTAAGTAGACTTGTCACTTCTTGAATGCACTTTCTGTAAACGTCACGTGATGTGACTAAGTAAAATTTTACGTAAGCGAGAGGCACGAATGTGTGCGTAAAATGTAGTCTATGTAGGGACTGAGTAACGTTGAATCAATTGGTTTCCTCGTCGCTACCAACAGCTCGGCGCGAGGACTAGAGTTCATCTGCTCATCATCTGATTACTCCTCGAAACTCCAATTGAGTCTCAAAATCTATTCTGCCTATTCCTTGTGCTCAGGATACATTTACTCACCGCTGATCCCAATCTTGAGCAGTGTCCGGATTTTACTTCTCCGAGTCTCCAAGACAGTTGTCTTCCCCTCCTCAGTACCTCCGTCGATGACGCTCAAGCCGCTGACATCTTACGCGCCAGCTGGCTTGCCACTAATGCAGCATACAAGCGCCAATGGCAACTCCAGCTTGATGCTGCCACGCACAAAACCACGGAGCACGAGCGGTTACTCGCTGAAGCTGAAGCCCAGCGCTGCGCCACCCAGGATGTGCAGGACGCTGCCCTCCTTGACAAAGACCGCAAGAAGAATCACATTCACCACATCCCCATTCCTGACCGCCCTCGCCCATCTCGTGCTGCCGAAACCTTCATCGTCTCTGACTTCGCCTTGCGCAAACTCGACAAAGCACAATTTATTGAACTATACTACTGGACTAACAAAGGTCTTGCCGACGCTCGGCTCGACTTCAAAACAGTGGACGACGACAGCATGGTACCCACAATCGGTGTTGATGGCTCCACTGTCTGGACTGCCGCCAGCGCTGCCCGCCCGTCCACCGGCGTCATCACTGACCATCTTCTACAACCTCTCGATTTTTCGAAAGCCGTTCCCCACTACATAGATTCATTGGAACAGCGGGGGTGGGCAGCTCCTCAAGTTACTGGACCTCTGACAATTTATTAGAACAGTGCGCTCTCCTGACCTACCAGGAAGAACAGCGTCATGCGTGGCATCAAGCCATTCCTCTGCCTCAAGGGGCGTGGAACATCTCCATCCTCGACGAGTTGGAGTTGCCGCGTTGCTTCGATTGTCTTTATCACACGGAGCGTGCTCGTGCAAACTTAGAGTTTGAATCAAAGGTACGTCCTTCATTTGAAAACTTCATATTGCTTTCTGATGGTCTTTTCCTTTTCATCTCAGTGCTTATTCCCTATCTCATTGGTGGAATTGTGTGTCCTGTGTTGTGCGTTATGATTGTATCCTGTGCGTTGTGCGTTATGCGTTTGGTGGTGTCATTTGTGCATCTTGTGTTCGATCGTGCTTTTCTGCGATGTGTTTCCTTTGGGACACAATTACGTTAATCCTCTCGATTGGATTTTCCCAGCATTTTCACAATCTGGACACTCGCGCATCCCTCACTGATGCTGCTGTTACTCCTGTCAATCGGCGTGGTCGCCATTCTTCCGGACATTTGAACTCCCACCATCACCACGACACTCACAAACGTTCTGGCTCCCCACCCGGGCATTCCCCTGCCCCCACGTCTTTCTTCAGCTCCAGCAATCCCTCGGGTTTTTCCAACGGCACACACAGTCAACGCTCTCCAGCCGTGTGCGCCGTTTGTCTCGGGCGCAATTGTCACTCCTTCGTCGAGTGCGCAGCGGACCAAATCTGGGACAATTCTCGCAAAGTCGTCAGCAAGCGTCTCAACAGACAGCTACTCTTGTGCTCCAACGACAAGCCACTATGTGTCGACTGGCAACGTGGACGGGGATGCACGACGAGCGCCATCTCTGTTCAGGTTGTCTGTCCCTCACCCATGGCGCTCAGAACTGTCCTCGAGTGCAGACGACAGACAGCAATCTGTCCTTATAATGCAAATGTCTGGGAGGCGCTCCTTGTGCGTCACGATCTTTGGTCGCAGTATCATGACGTTTGCGACGGTTTTCGTACCGGCTTTGATCTCCATCTTCCTACCATTTCGGTCTCTCAGATACCCCTGAACCACTCCTCGCTTTCCGTTTACCGTGACACTTTTAACCTTATTCTCGCTCGTGAATTCCACACGGGACGTTACATTGGTCCTTTCTCTCACTCTCAGTTATCTTCTTTGCTTGGCGAGTTCCAGACTTCGCCAGTATCTATCATTCCTAAGCCGGGCAAACCCGGCAAATATCGTGTCATCCAAATCTTCTCTTTTCCCAGCTCGCCTTCCCCTTGTTACCCTCAGCCCTCCATCAATTCAACCATCGACTCCAACGACTTCGCCTGCTCTTGGGGCACCTTTGATACTGTGTGCTGCATCGTTCGCACTCTCCCTCCTGGATCTCAAGGCGCTACTCGCGACATTGCGGAGGCTTATCACACCATTCCCTTACATTGTTCTCAGTGGGCGGCTGTGGTTGTGCGCACAGATGAGGATGCTTTCTGTGTGGATACGTGTACGTCTTTCGGTATGGGTCCTTCCGCCGGTGCTTATGGCCATGTCGCCGACATGGGTGCAGATCTCATGCGTGCTGCTGGCCTTGGGCCTCTCACAAAATGGGTAGATGACCACCTCTTTTTTAATTTACCCTGCACTCATCTTTCTAGCTACAACGCGCATCAGAAAAGCTTGCATGAGCGACTGCGTCACCATCCAATCCGGAAGACCGGTGGTCGCTTGTGGTATGCGGGTGAGATGTTGGACGATGGTTCCGTGGAAACGTACAGCGAAGACTGTCGTTTTCCCATCCTGGACCTCGAGCATGCATCTGCTCAAGGTGTCGATGACGTTGGTTTTAGTAGCAGCTTCAGTGCCATTGATCGCACCTCCACTCCTTTGGGGATTCCTTGGAAACTTTCCAAGGATGTTCTCTTTGCTTTCCTCGTCTTGTTTATTGGTCTCCTCTGGGACCTCCTGCAGCTCACAGTGGGACTTGCTGAATCAAAAAGGAAAAGTATCTTGCGGCCATCTCTGCTTGGCTTGCTCAACCCACTCATGTCCTCTTGGACGTACAAAAGCTGTAGGATAAACTACTTCACTCCTGCCTCGTTGTTCCCGCTGGACAAGCGTATCTTACCTGCCTTGAAGCCATGCTCAGCATCACCTCTTCGCATCCTTTCGTGCCCTACCATTCAGTTAAACACCTTGACGACGACCTCGCCTGGTGGACAAAACAGCTGTCCAGTCCATCACTCTATCGGGATATCCCCCGTGTCTTCCCAATCGTTGACGCACACAGCTACTCCAACGCCAGCTCTGGCGTCGGAGTCGCAGTTATTGTGCATGGGTATTGGCGTGCGTGGACCCTCCTTCCGGGATGGCGCATGGGACATTGGGTGGGCCGAAGCAGTCGGCTTTGAACTCCTCGTTCGCTGCATCCTGCGCCTTGGGATTCCCTCTACGGGATCGCACCTCCGTGTCCACTGCGACAACATTGGTGTTGTCGAGGGATGGAGGAACGGTCGCAGCAGGAATTGGGCAACAAACTGTGTTTCAAGGCGAGTACTCTCTGTACTCACACCTCTGGTTAGTAGTACCTCCTTTCATCTCCCTTACATCGCTAGTAGAGACAACCCCGCAGACGCTCCTTCGCGTGGTTGCTTCCCCCCCAGTCGCTTACTCCTGCCTCCCATCGACCTCCCTGTTGAGCTTTGCAGTTTCCTCATTGATGCCTGCCCTGTTTCCTCCCCTGTTCCAATCCCCTTCCCCTCCATCGACCTGCAACAGCATGCAGACCTTGATGTGTTGGGCGACAGGCCAGCATGGCGGAGACTCGACAATGACATGTCGAGTCTCCACGAGCATTGGCGGGACTGAAGCATCACGGTTCGTGGTACCACCTGTTCTCTTAACGGCATCCTCCCCCACCACTCAGGCTCGTCCCTACCATCCGGCGCTCACACCCCTTCCCTCTCCTCTTCGCCCCCACTGTCTAGCGCGGGATCGCTTGCATCTGTGGCGTCCTTCCCACAATCGTTCACGTTCGCTCAACAACAGGGAGACTATCCCTCTCTCTGACACCGATCTTAATCGCATCCTGACAGTCATCGGTCACTCCTTGGCCTCCGGCACACGTGAGACCTACAGTTGTGGTCTGTTGGTATACCATGTATTCTGTGATGTCCGCGACATCCCTGAGGGTCAGCGAGGCCCTGCTTCCTCTGTCTTACTGCTTGCCTTTATCGCGAATTGCGCCGGATTGTATTCTGGAAAAACTTTGGAGAATTACGTGTATGGAGTACGGGCCTGGCATTTTCTGCACAGTTTGGACTGGTGTGTGGACCATGTCCAGATCTCAGCTGCCTTAACAGGCGCCGCACGTCTGGCTCCACCTACTTCGAAACGGCCCAAACAGGACCCTTTGACCATAGAGATTATCGACAAGCTCCATTCCACCCTTAATCTTGCCCTAACTCTAGATGCAGCGGTGTACGCGTGTCTTGTGACCTCCTTTTTCTCGCTCGCGCGTCTCGGTGAAGTCACTGTGTGCTCATTGGCTACATTTGACCCTTCCTTACACGTCAAGGTCTCTGACATTCATTATACCCAGGATCATCATGGTGCAAAGGTGACAGTATTACACCTCCCTCAAACCAAGATGTCCTCCACAGGCGAGGACATCTATTTTGCGCAGCAGCACGGGTCCCTCGACCCACTGTCAGCCTTGTCCAACCATCTCCAAGTTAACTCTCCGCTTGCCTCTGACGCGCTCTTTAGCTGGAAGCACAAGAACGGTCGACGGCCTTTGACCAGGTCCGAATTCCTATGCTGGTTGGACAATGCCTCAACGTCTATTGGTGTCACCTGGTTGAAAGGACACGGAATTAGGATTGGTGGGACCCTCGAGTACCTTCTGCGAGGTGTCCCGTTCGAAACCGTGAAGTCTATGGGGAGATGGAGCGGGGATTCATTCATTGCATATCTGCGCCAACACGCCATTGTAATGGCGCCATACCTTCAAGACACACCCGCACTGGAACCATTCACTCGATATGCGATGCCTGCCGTGCGTTGATTCAGCTGGTAAGTTGCTTCACTCCTTTCTTCTTGGGGTCAAGCATTCACTGGATGCATCCTTGTGCTCCTTCCTTTTGGGTGTCCTTAGCTCATGCTTGTCCTTGTTTTCTGCAGGACAGAGGCGAGTTTCAGTCGAATAAACTTGAAAGTTTATTGCCCAAAAAGAACACTTAGTTAGTTTCATTGTTTGCGTTTGCCTCAGTCCATTTGTGTTAGCTTGTTCATTGTCCGAAAATATTAGCTTGAATATTTTGACTTAGTCTCAGAACGACGGAGTCCAAAACATAGAGTGTGATTCAACATAATTGGTGAGTCCACCCAGGGCAACTTCGCCATGTGAAGGGATGGACCATTTTTGGTCTCATGTGATGCCAAAATGGTCATGCACGTGCAGACCATTTGCCAGACCAATCGTGTAAGTCATGTGACATTGGTTGAGAAAATGGAGGAGGGAGACACAACACTAGCTATCGTGCAGAACGGGGAGAGAATGATGCGAAGTGGAGGATGGGGACCGATGGAGGTGAGGGGAAGCTAATGTATGTACAAAATGTGGACATTAGGGTAGTGAAAAAGCTAAGAAATGAGATGAGTGTCAATAGCATGAATTGAAATGAAGATTTTTAGAGAAAAATACTACAACGTGGCTCAGTGCTCCTGCAGATACTCGATGCGAAGGTGCTTGGCACCGTTGTGCACAGTGAGCAGCGTGTCCGGTGTCGTTCCATCAATCTCCAACTCCTCATACAACTTAAACAACACCGTCCCCGATTCGATGACCTGCACCAAACTGGTTCGGTGCATGGATGACTAATGCTCTCCCATGAGCCTAATACCCTAGAAATCACTACGAAACCATTTCCCTCTACTCTAAAGCCAGAGTGCAGCTCAGACAAATATTTCATTTCATCTTTTCAACGGAACTCGGATAGGCTGAATATTTTTGTATATTTAATTCTGCGATGAATTTTGCTTAGTCATCCTCAACAATGACTCAGGCTGAATCCCACACATGTCAGGTGACTGTGAAAAATAGTTCTCGCATGGGTTACCCTGGAAAAACTTCCTCAAAACCCTAAATACACAGCTCGCATCATTTCTACGGGTAACAATGTAACATCAGAACAAGGCACCAACCAACAAAAATCTTGAATATTTCTTTTGCATAACATAATCAGCTTATCACATGATCTTTGATCACATGAGACTAAGCTTTATGAATCCTAACAGTCAGGTGACCTATGACCTAACACCAAATTATGGCAAAGTCGTACCTTGAAATAACTAAGGACTAATGACACAATCATGATACAAACGACTCATGTAAATAGTTACTGGTACAGTCTGAATAAGCCCATTCCCCTTAGGAATGTGGGAAATAGTAGCACAGCCACCACCTTTTGTCTATATAAAGACCCCAATTTTTGCTCATAATGAATAAGAGGCCCCACTTTGAAAAGAATAGACCTACGTGTGAAGTGTGATCAGTGTCAGCAACAGTGATGAGGGCTGTTAAGCAACTAACTGAGAGGTCATCATGAACAACAGCGAGCAAGCTCTTTTCTTTCTTTTGATTTTCTACTGGTAAAACTTTAAGCTTTTTTTTCTTTATTTCTTTTCTGTGTTTGTTTTTTTTTCTTTTCACTTCCTTTAAGTTTAGGTGTTATTGTTCTGAATTTGTTTTGGGATTTTCGTGTTGTCTTTACGTCCATCTAAGCAAGAGGCTTAGTGGGAAGACTTCAGGAGTTGATAGTAACACTTGACCTCACTCATTGGAGTAGCGATACTGAGCCAGGGTTTTCTTTGTCTGCTAGACTTTAGTTGTTGAATAGGGGACTTGGTACTGAAAGCCAAGGACGTCCGTTCCTGATTCTGTTTAATACTCATCGTGAGTTCCTTGGCAGCAGGTTCAATAGTAAACTAAGAGTTCTACTGAGCATTGATTAGTCCTGACCTTTGATTCTACCTGTTTGTGCTGAGGGGGTGATTGTTGTAACTTCGCACGACTTTCTGTAATAAGTTTACTACGAAAAGCATTGCTACTGAAGGAAGGGTTTCTCTTATCATTCTGTTTGTTTTCATCAGTACCATACTGCAGGGCTGATTTTCTCTTTGTCCTTAATCGCTGCCATACCGTTGGAGTGATTGCATTTCAGTTCTGACCTCACAAAAGTGCTTTTGTCTGAGCGTAGCTTGGGGAAGTGTAAACAGCCACCCATGAACGACCACGTTATCAGCCATTGGTATTTGTCTGAATCGCTGACTGTGGAGATATTTGTTTTTATAGGTGTTTATCTATAGATCATCTATCTAAGAAGACATCGAGTGTTGTCGACCGGTCCAGCAGCATTGTTGCAAATGCCTCCTGTTCGAGGGCAGGGCTTTCACCGGAAGGCCGTAGAAATACTTGCTCGTAGATCTGCTTGACGGTTTCGAGGAAGGCGCGCAGATGGAAGTGCTTGCCTTCGGAGAATACACCTGGTGGCTGTGGCTTGGCGCCATCAGTGCAGAAGCCCCGTCGATGGTTGTACCCTGAGTTCTCAGGACCAGGGTACATTATGGTCTTGCAGTGGGAGCATGTGTGTGCCTTGCGAATCTGGAAGCAAGGGTAGTTAGTAGTTAGTAGTAAAATGTGAGCAAACACGAGAAGTTCAAGAAAGACTTGTGCACCTTCCTCCCAGGCTCAGCCTTAATGAGCTCGATAGTGTGACAATGCCTTCTCCAGAAGGTCTCTGAACCAGAACAAGCTGTATTGTGACTAAAGCAAGTAGTTAGCGCATGAAAAATGCCAGTGAAGCAGCTGAACTCACATTTGAAGTCACTCTTGGCCACATGGTTCATCACAAGCACCTCGATCTCACCGAGTTTTCGAAGAAGGGCCTGGGGGTTCTTCTTCACCGTTTTGAGCCCATTAGCGCTATTCTTCTCCTCAAGACGGTTATTGTAGGTATCAGTAGCTACAGCCCACTGTTTGGGCGTCATTTTGAATGAGATCCACATGAACTCGGCTCTCATGTCCATGAACAAGTGGAACTCGATATTGCCGGATATCTGCATGGCGCGGGCATCGATTCTCATGGCAATGGTGAAGAAATGTTGAGAACGGGTCATCCCCAGGGGCCTCAGAATGGGTGTGAGAGCGGTAGTACCAGCAGGACCGGTCACTGAAACTGGGTTTGGGGGAGTGGGGCTGGGTATGACTGCCGCAGGAAGTTGACACTGAGTGCTGGCACTGGCATCTGATGGCTGTCGTGAGAGAGCTTTGCAGCATGGCAGCTGGCTTCTTGGTTCGAGGTAATGGTCTAGTGTGACTAGAGAAATCCCCTGCAAAGCAGATCAGAGGTAGGTTATAATGGGAGGGAAAGATGGGAGGAAAGTGAAGTTTTTCATACGAGGCGGTGAACTTTCGTAAGGAGAGAGGGAGGTAGTAGGTATAATAGGAGGGAGAATGGGAGGGAAGTGAAGTTTTTCATACGAGGTGGTGAAGAGAGAGGGAGGTAGTAGGGAAGTGAAGTTTTTCATACAAGGCAGTGAAGAGAGAGGGAGGCAGTAGGTACAATAGGAGGGAGAATGGGAGGGAAGTGAAGTTTTTCATACGAGGTGGCGAACTTTTTGTAAGATGAGTCGTCCATAGAAGAGGGAGGTAGTAGGTACAATAGGAGGGAGAATGGGAGGGAAGTGAAGTTTTTCATACGAGGCAGCGAACTTTTCGTAAGATGAGTTGTCCATAGAAGAGGGAGGTAGGTATGGTGCAGACTCCTACCCATCAGCAGTGTGTTGAGAGTACATCCGAGTGCCGCCACACAAACCAAATACGACCAACAATAATTCAAACAGCGCAACTTTGGACTCTAACACACTTGGCCAACTGGCACAAGTTGTTGGTGGCGCGAGAGTTTGACCTTGTTTGTATCTCCCATTTGTATCAGCTCAATAATAAAGGCAAGGGGAAGATTCAAACGCGGGTCGTAAGGCAAAAAAGGTAGTATAACTTACCACTATACCATACTGGCTTCTCTTTGTGACATTATAATAGCCATATCACCCATTGGCAAGACTACCACACATACCTGGGCCAGCTCACATACACAAGTATCACAATAAGTAGACAGATCAGCCCAAGAGTCAATTATTATTATGGCTCATACACCGAGTATATTAATATAAATGCAATTGCACAATGAGTTCAATATCCGGCTGTTGTTATACTGGTGAGCGGCTTGCCAATGGGTGATATGTCCATCATAATGTCCCTAAGAAAAGCCACTATGGTGTAGTGGTAAGTTATACTACCTTTTTTGCCTTACGACCCATGTTCGAGTCTTCCCCTTGCCTTTATTATTGAGCTGATACAAACGGGAGATACAAACAAGGTCAAACTCTTGCGCCACCAACAACTTGTGCCAGTCGGCCAAGTGTGTTAGAGTCCAAAGTTGCGCTGTTTGAATTATTGTTGGTCGTATTTGGTTTGTGTGGCGGCACTCGGATGTACTCTCAACACACTGCCGATGGGTAGGAGTCTGGGTATGGTGGGGAGGGAAAGATGGGAGGAAAGTGAAGTTTTTCATATGAGGTGGCGAACTTTTCATAAGATGAGTCAGTCCATAGAAGAGGGAGATAGGTATGATGGGGGAGGAAGATGGGAGGAAAGTGAAGTTTTTCATACGAGCACATAATACAGTGACATATCTCCTTACTTACTGTCCAGCCCACCTTGACATTTCTGCCAAGTGATATGGGCCAACCCACCTGGGCCCACATTATAATTGTAAGTAGGTGTCATAGAGTGTGCCCTTTGTGGTTGTGTACCCCATGGCTAGGCTAGGGCCCATGCCTTATATTCATCAACAGCTTGGGCGGGCCCATGGGTCTCTGGATTGAAATATATTGTGCTTACAGGTGGGCCCGAGGTAAAGCAGAAAAGTGATTGCTCAACAGTCTTGAGTGGGCCCACAGGTTTCGGGGATCACTGGAATACTTTCGCCGGTGATATTATGGGTGGTGAGGAAATGAAACACGCCGGAGAATTAAAAAGTAAATGGCCGCCAGCAAAAATGAATGATTGTTCCAGCCGGCGAACACATGCCCAGATGTCGCCGGACGGTCGGCGCCTTGCGCCCCCGATACGCAGTGGGTGGGTGCCATTTTGAATTTATGGGCGGCGATGCAATAGACTGACTACAAGCGGCGATTGCATTACATTTACACCGTGCATCAGCGGCGTAACACGGTGGATGTCCAATCAATGGAGTCCTGTGCTAACCAAAGGAATGGGCCCATTCATGCAATGCAGGATGGAGGGGTGGGCCCGGCAGCAGCCATTACACATACAAATGGGCTTAGGCCCCGAACGTTGGCGCTCAGGTGGGCCGTATGATAAATCGCTAGGATGGGCCCACACAGTTTGTATGCATACCAGCCGGTGGGGCCCACAACACCGCCGCGGTTAATGCAACCCGGCCCGACCCATATACACCTCCACTGTCGGGAGGGCCCAGATACCGGTCATGTGTAGCATGGGCTCACCATCGGTATGTGACGGCAACCACAGGCCTGGGAGCGGGATCTTTTACAGGGGTGGGCCCAGGCCTGGTATGTTAGAAACCGGTAGGCCCGCATAACAAATCCCAACGTGCGGCGTGACGGCGACACGGCGCTACAAGCAAATCACTTATCCATCAGACACATAATAAATGTTCACTAGTAATAAAAAGTACTCATAATTCATAGATATCATATCTGCTATGCTTCTATCTACAACAGAATGCATCAGCGATTATTGACTCGTACTTGGAATAGTGTCCTCGGGGTATATCAACAAATTTGTAAATATCATCCCTCATGTACCACACCCAGCTAACTCTATCGCCGATCACACTGTCTACCCCATGCCTAACAACTCTCCCCGAAGTACCAACCATAACGCCTGAATTATAGGCAATTTCAATGCCAATATTTGGAAATTTCATTCGCGCCGGTCCATAATCGCCGATACTGGTCATGATATCGAACCATTGAGCGAGGGATTGAGAGTCTCGGTGAAGCGGTGAACGACGATTGCACATCACGGCGAGAACTGTAAATGAAGAAGCCCATTCTCTCAGGCAATTCCCCATTTCCTTAAGTTGATTATTGTCTGCCCATAGACCGAGGCCGAGCTGTGTTGTCAAAGACGACCAGTATAAGCTACCATGCATGACTCTCAATGCAGCAGCAGCCAAAACCGCCGGTCGCCGGATCGCCTGACATAAAGTTGGCCCGTCCTGTTTAAGAGTCGCCGATACTTCCGGATGAAACTTTGGAGCCTAGTGACATGAGCCAGTACTTCAGGCCATAAATTGCCGACATACCGGATGACCTTGCAGAAACCATCCCGGAGATAAATTGATGCAACCCAGAGTAAGGCCGTGTTCACTGCTTTGAAAACTGCTCTGGTGTGTGCGCCATTTCCCTTTCGTGGCGGAAGTTCGGCTAACACTTTTACCCAAATGGTCCGACATCATCATGGTCGCCGCCAACATATCATTCTACTAAAGTCAATAAACACCATCGGCGGGTGTCGAGCACCCACCTTTATTGCCTCATCAATCGCCCCGGGAAGATACCATAGAACAATAATGCCGAATCGGTCCAGCACAACAGTAGGCCGCTCAAGGATAAGCTGACCACCCGGCGGATATCGCTCTAGAAGAGATTCTTCGCGCCGAGAATTAATGCCGGTTTCCTGCATGTGCAACGCTTCCGAATAGCGCACCAAATCAAAGTTGATTGTCACTGATGACGAGTCAGAACGAGCGGCGGACAGGTGGCGAGGTCAAACCTGGATTGAGATATGCATCGGCGAGGCGCCGTGCAAGATTGCAGCAGGCCACAAGCAAAATGACGTCGAGCTCTGGGGGAGGGAGGACCTTGGGCATCGCTCCGACAATCGAACAAAACTGCCGGGAGACATAGTCACTAGCAAGATGAGTGGTGGCCAATGCCCAATCAGCAGGAATGGGATTCATGCGTGGGGGACAGAAACTGTATCATTGCTGACTTTTATGATACTGGCTTATCAAACTTTATTCATAGGACGTAAGGAACATTGTGCGGGGCGACCGGTAATGAGGGACGCATGCCCGAGCCTCGCCGGTGCAACGCGTGTCGCACGTAATTACATATGCTGGTCTGCAGACACCAGAGATATTGCCATAAAAATGACATACTTAAATTGAGCACGTAATTGATCACATATCACACTAGGCGGCGCCTATTTCAACGTATCTACAAATAGAAAGACCATGTGTATGAAACACTATCTAATTGTGGCGAGATCCGGAGGCCGATGCACCGGGGGTATCGTTGCTTTGAGAACTCCTTGACATATGACCACCCGAAGGACCTGAAGGTGCATGCATGCGAGAGCTAATAGATGCGCCAGCTGCAGCTGATGGACCTGGAGTTGCATCCATGTCTCCCGCAAGGCGAGCACCCGCCGAGGCAGTTGCGACCGATGGTCCGGTGGCCGTGGACGGCCCTGGCGTAAAGTTAAAGTATAACCTTTCCATTGCCTGGGCCTGGCTCACACTAGGGCCGTGACTATAGGGAGTCTGGTGACTGGAACCAGGAAAAAACACGGCATTATTGTAATGGGGAGGTATGGACGGAGTAGGGATCAAACATTGTCGGAGGGACTCATAGGCGTCCTGCAATACAGCAGTCGTACTCCCCTGTGATGCCAATTTAACATCAGCTGCACGGAGCTGGTTCTCATGTGTCCGAGACTCTGCATGCAAGACGCGAACTTGCTCCTGAAGCACAGCGACATCGGCGTGCAATCTCTCCATTGTTTTCATCTCGGCATCCTGAGCGGCAACACGGACATTCAATGCATCAAGGGAGTTGGCGGCGGCAGCATTACGAACACGGAGTTCAGCAACCTGATTGCGTAGGTCGTCGATGGTATTGTGAAAGTCTTCATGATTGTGTGAGAGTAATGCCGAGTCATTTCTGACCTGGAGCGTCATTGCTTGCAAGTCCTTCACTACTGCATCTGCGGGCACATCAACATCCATGACCTCGGTGCGTGATGGCGGCGGATGCGCGCGCTGTGGTGGCATCACTGCGTGCATCGTCGCCGTAGATGATTCCGGTGACACACGTGCGGACACAGTGGTGATGGGTGGTAAAGAGTGCCTCATTGAACCCGCATCTCTAATCCCAGTCACATGGTCATCAGACCCAATATACTCGGTATTCTATAACACGTCAACGAACATTCACACAACACGGACTTCCATACTTACCGGCTGAATATCCTCCATACCTTTCACAATGTCGCCGGTAGTTGCCGGCGAGAGCTCTTTCTCGTCTTCCTTTGACGGAGTGCGCCGGTGGCTACTTTTGTGCCGCTTGCCTATTGTAACCTTGCTGGCGGCCGTGGTCTACGGAAGCATCATGATGAAAAAGAAACGCAAAAATAATGTGATCCATACCGGCAGAGGAATAGGATGTTCAAACCATGGTTTGCGTTGATCGCCGGTGTCGGCGGACACCGGCGGACGGGTGGCTGATGGCGTGCTTTTCGTAACCTGCTCATTCTGACTAGACTCCCTGGATCTTTTCCTGTGCAACTGTGTGCTACTATGGCCGTCCGCACTATCCACCTGCGGTGGGACCTCTTTGCCCTTACCCTTTCGGTCCCTCACAGCCGGCTTGAGTTCACGTCCGCCGGCGGCCTGCATCTGCTTTCGCTTCGGCATGGGCCTCTGCCTAACCACAATGGTATTCCCTTGCAAAATTTCCACCGGTGTGGTTTCATCGCTCTGATCCTGAGAGACAGTGTGCTTGCTACTGCCTTTCCGAATGTCCGGCGGAGCGGCATTAGTGGCGACTACATGGTCAATGATTTCGATGCCATCACTTTCAGAACTATCCACGACCTTCAGTGTTTTCTTACGGATACGATTTGGCTTTGGCTTGGGTTTTGACGCAACCAGCGGGTCCTCCGTTGCATTGTCAATCACCGCCTCAGCCGGTTGTACCGGAGGGTGGGACAATGGCGATGGGCTTGAGGAAGCAATAAACTTGAGAGCCTTCCGGTACAAAGGATGTTTCTCAATGCGGCGATCATCCATAATAATGTTGCCCCATACGGGGATACTTATAAAGGATTGGCGAGTCACCGGGTCCAAATGCGACTGCAACTCCATCGCTGCCGATAGCAACAACGGCAAAATCATGCTCGCCGATCGTCCATGTTGTTCAAACACCGGCGACTGGTGTTGATTCAGCCCCAGTCCATTGTTCATCATGGCATACTCACCAAAATTTTTGCGATTTCCATGGCCATCGTGAAATGGCCAGCGGGGCCATTCTTCAACTGCATAGCTTGAGCCACCAGTTGTTGCACTCGAGTAGTAGCATCTTCAAGTGCTTTGTTGGAAACCGTTGTGGATGGCATCATATGTGGGCGGAAACAAAGGTAAAAGTCCACAAGAATAATTCTGACAATATATGTGAGAGTGGACCAATTGAAATTTGAAGTCCACATAGATCGGCTCGGGACCCGGTGCCATGAGGCCGGAGAAGCACTGCGATGGATAATGTGCCTGATTTCTCACGGCAAACATCCATTGTTGTGTGGCCCACATTTAAACCCCGCCGTGGACCAAACCACAGTCGTGTGATATTTAATGCCAACATCCAGAGGTCGCCATCTCCCTTCCATTTAACACTGATTGGTACCATCGACTACCATGGCTCATTTAAACGACCGCCGCGTCCATTTCGATATCCCGATGGACGACGAGTCTGAATCTCAAGCGCCGTCATCTAATGCCGGCGACACTTCAAGCAGTAAGTCTCATTTCATGCCCAGATCAAAGCTTACTTTATGATTTCTTTCAGTGATGTATTTTGGGTTTGGGGCTCCCCCTGTGCATTCCCAAGTTAACACAGCGGATACAGTGTCGGCACCGCCATATCAGCTCAACTTCGGGTTTGAACCTCAACCCACACCGCCGGACCAACCGGCCTTTAACTTCGGGTTTGACACTAACCTCAATGTTTCACTCTCACCTCGGCCAGCAGCTGCACAGGCTGACACTGCGACGGTGCCGCCAGGGCCGCCGTCCAGGTTTAACTTTGGGTTTGAACCTCGGGAATGCACCCCGCCAATCCTCCAACCGGCGTTCAACTTTGGGTTTGACGCCGGCATAGAGGCGTCACCCACACCGCCTCCAGTAGCTCGGCCAATATTGGAC
Source organism: Suillus tomentosus (assembly GCA_016647685.1). Taxonomy (NCBI): domain Eukaryota; kingdom Fungi; phylum Basidiomycota; class Agaricomycetes; order Boletales; family Suillaceae; genus Suillus; species Suillus tomentosus. The sequence goes on along the minus strand of JABBWJ010000030.1, from coordinate 88,578 downwards.
TTCGGCTGGAACACACCAGTTGCGACAAATGATCCGGTCACACCGGTTACGACACCATTCAATTTTGGAATGGACTTAGATGTCACTCCGCAACGGTCAGCGACACCAACTGTCATCCCCACTCCTCCTCCGCCTCCAACGCCAAAGCCAGCCTTCGACTTTGGTTGGAATCTATCGCCGACACCTGCGCCGGGTCCACCACTTCATGTGGGATATGATCTCTCCAATACACGTAAGTCGGTCCTACACACCATCTTGTGTTTATTTATATTGACATGTATTCACAGCATTTCCGTTCAATTGTCAAGCTCCTCCGGCTAAAGTGGGAGATTGGCAACCTCTTCCGGTTAGGGTGGCCGGACCAGCAGCCACGCCGCCCGCTCCCACTCGGATGGACGTGGCGTACACACCGAAGGGCCTACCAAATGTGGAGTTCGCGTTTCCAAAGAAATGCACGCCGAGCAATTCCGCTGAATCATCCGAACCTCGGCCTTCCCTTTTGAGCATGGTCGGCGATGCCGAGAAGGCAGCGATCAACATAGTTGAACGCCTTGGAGGAGATGAATGTAAGAATCACTTCTTGGTCCGGTACAACTCTACTGACTATTCCTAGTTGATAAGCTTGCGCAGTTAATGCTTGGCAGCATAGTCAACCCCGGCGATGATGTCCGGCCTCCTAAGCCTGATGAAGTCCTGGACAGCAACCGGGTCATCATGTCGGCGTTCTGTGAGAGCAGAGATAAATTGACCCGGATTTTCAAAGATTTGATCCACTTGCATCACATGGCGGCGGTGTAGGCCAGAGTTGTTCCATTGGTGGACTCTCTGTCCAAAGAGGTGCAGAAGGCAGAGGGAAAGTCTGCCGGTAGTGACTAGTTTACACAATACATATACCAATCACTTGTACATAGGTTTGCAGCTTCATTTGTTGTATATGCATGAGACCGGTGTTGCACCGGTCATAAAGTGAATTGATTGTTGGTATTCTACTGATATGCGATTGTATGATTACTTCTTGCCGCGTGTACCCAAAGATGACTCCGGCGCAAATGTCCTGCTTCTGGTTCTCTTCGCCGGCGTATCACTAACAGCGTCAGGAGCACGGCGCTTTGACCCCCTGGGCTTTTCATTGGCGGCATATGTCACCTCCTTGCCTCTTGTGATAGCACCCAAGGATGTGGATGGCTGCTTTATGGCCTTCTTCTGAGTCCTCGCAGGCTCCTTGGTATTGCTGACCGCGGCAATCACAGGTTTTGCCACATCGCCGACGGCTGCCGACATCTGCCGTGCACTTCGCCGTTGGGGAGCAGGGTCAGATTTCATCTTGCGAGGCTTGGGCTTGTTCACCGGGAGAGTCGCCTGCCGCGGTGGCGTGACATCTTTCCTTCGGGAAGTGAAAAGTGGCCCGTCATCTTCACTTGATGAGCCATCATTATCGCTATCTAACTCATCCTCCGAAATGCTATCCTTGATGGCCCGGCGAGCCTTTTGTTGTCTCCGATGGGCATGGTTTGCATTGCTGCTGGCGTGCAGGGGTGCTGGGAACACAATGGCCTCACAGATGTCTCCATCAGAATCTTGCCACGCCGTGAATGAAAAGGCCGGTTGAATGTTTCTTCCTTGCCGGGCGAACAAGAATTGTAGCAAAGTACTTGCATCTGATATGTCCATCTTGGAGGGTTCCTTGAACTGCACACCGGTGGGCCATTGTGTACTGTCGAAGAACGCCGATGGGTCCTGGCTTACATCTCCCCAGGGCACCGCTGACTTGAGGGTGTCTTCACCCCCACACATCCCTATGCTTTGTGTAAATCATTTCTAACGTTAAATAAAAAGTACATACTGTATAGCTTCGTAAGGAAAGATCGAATCATGTGTTGTTGCTCAGCACGATTCCATCCCGTTGTATCCGGGAGCATCGGCCAACCTTCGGCATCTTCTTCGAGCTCAACAAGCTTCCTGGGCTGCCGCTTCTTTGACTTCACCATCAGGGGCTCTTCCCCATCTTCTGCATCTACACCTACATTAGTATGTTTGGTCCGGCACAAATAATTTGCATCTCACCGAATTGCTCCCCAGCATATTCCCCCCATTCCGGCATAAAAATGCCATCCCAATCCCTTGTTTTAATGAAGCTCTCGCCGTTCCCAAACTGTTCATTGAAGTCATGACTTCCACACAGTTAATGTTGAACGTAGCATATGTATGAGATGACACACCCTCCTAACATGAGCTTCCCTTTGCTGTTGTTCCATGCAGACAGCACACAAACCCTCATTCCAGCTTGCTTGAACATTTCGGTGGCGAAATGCTCAATCATCTCGGCGCCCTTGCTCTCGGCGACCTCGGCTTGAACCTCCGGCGGCACCGCTTGATTGTTCCATTTCTCCGCCGTGGCTTCCGCCTGTTCCCTCTCCTCCGCCGACAACCTATCAATCACTGACTTCGCCGCCTTTGGCCACTTGCTGATCATCTCCTCACTTCCAGCCATCTCCCCGGTCTCCTCTCGGATGAGGTCTTTATGAGTCTGGATCAGGACTTGCCTCGCCGTCCAACGTCTGCCATACTTGATGAGGGGCTTGGGTTTTTTTTTCCGCCGAGATTGGTTTTGCAACCATTGCTTGTAAATCTTCCATCAACATTCGATCAATGCTCTCATCATTCCAATAAGTGTAAATTGTCACAAACTTTTTTCCGAGCTTTCAATATGGCTCGGTCCTTGGTAGGAGCTTGCAGTGATGCTTCCTTGTAGATGGCGACGAGCACCCTTGATCTTTCTTTCCCTTTCACTGACCTCCAGTCCTCCAGATGGTCCCTGAGGACCACAACCTCTGCCTTGTCCAAGTGAACCTTCTTCTGCTGTGAGAGGACTATAGGAGATTGAGTTCTTGGCATGTTGGGTTATGGATGATAGTGATTCTGAATGGTTCAAGAATCGGAAATACTGTAGTTGGTTGATATGGGGCAGTAAGGTTTGGTTCCTTGGCCGAGATTGCACAGGGTTTCTCTGTTCTACTCGGTTCACCATATATTACAGTTCATATTGGGCACTTGTCATATATATCAGTGTTGTGTTCAGTCAAGATGAAGTGGTGTTCCTTGTATCACAGCTAATATTATGTAATTCTGATGGATATGGTTGCTTTGTTCTCTTCGGATCATCTTATATTACATTCTAGGTCTTAATATTATGTACTCCTATCTGATATGATCCGAGTATGATCAAATTAACCCAAGTATCATGTTCCATCGGCCAATTGAAACCTCTTGCCCTTCTTGCAGATTCTCATTGCAGTGAACAAATGAAAGGTTCCAGACTCCAAGAGTGGACACCCAAACGAAAGTATGCAGTGGTAGAATGGCAGAAATCATATCGGACCAGGAAGGTGGTGGGCAAATGAGTGGAGAGACCCATGATCAGCCAATCAGTTCCAGCAACCCCTACCAAGTCTGCCTCTAAGCAGCCGTCTCATGACATGCTTCACCATGGTGGAGATGACTTTCTTGGGGGACTTGATGATCACCGGGTCATTCCACTGCACCTGCCAAAATCCCTGGTGAGCCTTTCCTCACCCTTACCTTTTACACTCTGCTTATCTGAACTCAAGAGTCAAAACGACTATATAAGACAATGGGTCCCAAAGACAAAAGCATATCTTGACATACTGCTGGAAAGGGAGGTTCCATCAGATCGGTCATGTATCATATGTGGGACAGATGGTGTCTACAAATGTCATGGGTGCTTCGGTGAGCCTCTCTATTGCACAAGTTGTTGCAGAACCCAGCACCAGAGACTTCCCTTCCATCGAGTCAGCCAATGGACAGGCTCCTTCTTTGAGGAAAGTTGCTTGGTCAAGAGTGGGATCGTGATCTGGCTTGGCCATAACGGAAACCCATGTCCATGGGACGATGATGTGGGGGAATCTAGTGTATTTACTACAGGGGAAGAGGAAGCCAACACTACAGACATGGAGAGTTCAGAAGACGAAGACGGCGGCGACCCGAGTTCAAAGCGCGCTGATGACCTTCCGACCGGCGTGCCATTTGTCAAGGGTAACAGCGCATTAACAACAATAGTTGACAAGTCCGGCATGCATACACACCTGGTGAAGTATTGCACATGTCCAAACGCCGCCGTCGCCGATATACAAATGTTTCAAATGGGCTTATTCCCGGTGTCTTTCTTGGAACCGAAGACAGCATTTACTTTCGACGTCCTAAATGACTTCTTGCTAGACAACCTGGAGTGCGGGACTTCGGCGATGAATTACTACAGTAAATTGAGAAGGATGACAACAACCGTCTTTCCGCATTTAGTGCCGGTGAGTGTGTTCATCTCTCGCCGGGCCGATCACTTATTGGGTGAAAGGACCGGTACCGGGAGCTGATGAGGGTGACAAGACAATGGAGAAAACTTAAGCTTCTCAAAAGGAATGGATTCGGCCATGAGGAAAAGGACGTCAGACCCGGCGATCTAGCCCTCTTTTGTCCGGCGTGTCCCCAGCCAGGCATTAATGTCACTTTGCCTGTTGGAGAACAAACGGAAAATTCTCATGTGAACGAAGGATCAAATTTACAGACTCCAAGTTGGCTGTACACAAGGTCGCTCGTCATGGACGGAAACTTCAAAGCCGAGCATCTCCATCCGGTACATCCCGGCGATGAAGTCTCTCTCATGGACGGCCGTGGGTTTATGGTAGGAGACGCCTTGTACAAGGAGCATTTAGCTGTTGCACAGGACACTATTCAACGATCGGAATGCAACAACCACCGCGCGGTGAATCAGGCAAATGCATCCCGTCATAAATTGGAAGCAACAGGCATCGGCGGTTGTGCCTGTGCACGGCATGGCTGTTTCGTGCCGCACGCCATGGTCGATTTTCAGAAGGGAGAAAGGTGTGTCTCAATATCTCAGTGAATAAATGCCATTGCCAAAGTCATGCAGACAGATGAACATGGATTATGCGTTATGCGAGGCGTTAAAAATCAACGCTGATGGAATCCGCCGTGCCCTGACATTTTATGATGTAAACTGTCAGTACCACAAGTGTTTGAAGGACCGCATCGCCAAGAGTCCAATCTTACAAATACCTAAGGAACTGGATATTATCCCTGGGATTGGACTGTGGCATGTGCATGGGCATCAAGACAGTTGCTATGTCAGATATGCATCAAATTTCATTGAGGGCGCCGCTCGGATTGATGGCGAAATCATGGAGACTCTATGGGTGCCGTTAAATATTATTTCGCCGGCCGCTCGCGGCATGGGAACTCCGCACCGGAAGGAATGCTTGGACTATCAAATGAATGATTGCAACTTCATGAAAATGATCCGAATGAGTGAGTCCTCTGTCCGATCATGTTTGACAATTTTTAATATGCCATACAGGCAAGTCCCTTTGCAAGAAGTACAATCAGGCGGTCAGGGGGGCCGCCGACAGCCGACTGGCATTTGAAAAGCTTGCTGAAACCGCCGATCCAGGGCAAGTTCGAGAATGGGAAAGCCAAGAAAGGTTGGCGCACCAACGCCGTCGCCGTGATCCAACAGCCATGGATATTTATGAAGTACAATTGCAGAAAGGTCAGTGTGAAGGATGTACAGGAGGGCTAGTCTGATTCAACTATAGCGCCGACGAGAAAGCAGCAGGGAATAAAATTATTAGCAGAACAAGGACAGGGCCCAGGGCCTATCCGGCGACGAGGGGCAGCGACATGGCTCGCAGAGGGTTTAACAATTGAGGAGGCCCAGGTCACACTACAATTGGAAATCAAGAAAGTTGGCGGTCAGCCGACCGACACACAGCGGTTATATATTGCCCGCCGCCGGGACGTCTTACAACGGGATATTGATCGATGGAGAGAGGCCGGGGTTGTGTTCCTCGGCGACAGGCCCGGCGATGATGAGGATCATGCCATGGAACTAGATCTCCTCATCCTTGATGAAGAATTGGATGCAGAAATGGACGATCAGCGAAATGTCTTTAAGCCAGAGAAGGCAGTCATTCCCCTGCCTTCCAATTTGGGGCAGGATACATGTACTGCTATCGGCGTCAATGCTTTGGCGAAACAAGAACTTATCCTCCGGCAAGGCCAGGCCAATGATGCCTTGCACAACATCAGGGTTTATTTGGCGGACAAAGCGGTCATTTTTCAGAAGACGGTAAGGGTTGCCAAATCTCAAGCAACGGCCACCCGAGCTTGGGCCCAGGTGCACTCGGTTGATAGGGCGGTCAGCATCCAAGCCAGTATCTATTTGAAGTGCCGCAAACAACTTTGCAGCCTCGGCGCCGATGATGCTTTACTACGGCGATATCAGCCCCTAGCCAAGGAGCATCTCAAGGTTAGTACCGCCGTTGCCGATCCAAACTCACGAGGACAGCGAAATAATACGCTGCCGTGGTTTTGGTCGTTGGATGTTGCAGGAGATTCCGAGAGTAATGATTGGTTGGATGAATGTAAGCAATTCCCATCGGCGCCATGTCAATTCTCCTGATCTCGCCGATGTGCCAGTTTACCGGGTACATTGGCTCCGGGCAAAGGCTCTGAAAGACCATTGGGCGGAGGAGATTTTACTTGTTCAGCATGAAATGGATTGGACTTGCAATTTCTTTCGTTACAAGGCGGAGGAATGGAAACGTCTCGGCATCATTGCGAAGGAAGCCAAAAAAGAAGCTCACATGGCTTACGCGGGTAGGCAGGGAAAAATCTATGAATCTCTCTTGGAGGAGGCTAAACGGGCATTTCACCGGACAAAAGTTTAGACAAGAGCATCAGTGAGGAGCGGAATAGCTGATCACATTGTAGTCAAATCAGATTCACGCCGATGTGTTATGTTCAAATACCTCGGCGTGATGATAAATCATCTGGCGCCGGAACATGTCAGTGTAATTGGTGGGGAACATGCAGTAAATTAGACGTCAGGATATTTATGTACAGCTATATTACAAGGTAACACTAATGGCGGTCGCCCCTGACCCGCCGCTCATTGCGCCGCCTCCCTTTTCAAATACTTTGTCAATTTTTCGGTCGCAGCAATGGCCTTAACTACATCCTGCCCCAGTGCAGTGTCCATCCAAAGCATTGTGGCCGCCACCATTTTGGCCTCGACCACCTTATCTTCCAGCATTTTCACGATCAGTTGGCCTTCGTGAAGCACCTTGGCGTGGATATTGGACAGTTGCTCGGCAACCGGCGTGCACATTGGGATGGTCAATGTGGCTGGGGTAATTAGAACTTTCCCCTCAGGCTAAGGCCGGCGTTAGTGAACTTCTCAAATTGTGTGGATAGAACCTTACCAATTGCTTGAAATGTTTGGCGATGATTTGCTGAACCTGCACACAGTTTGGGTATGTGTGGAGAAAGTTGTCGTCAGCTACGATGTTGGCTGTGTTCATCCACCAGGGTGTCCAATAAGTCCTGGCGAGGCGGCCCTTTTGCCATGGTCCAGCCGGCGCCGCCGGCAAGGTCATTAAGGCATTGTAGATCTCCTCAAAATTGGTGACCAGGCCGACCTGCTTCATAGATAGCACGCCGACAAAGAACCGGAGGTTCCGAGACAGCGGCGGGCTAATTGAGAGCCCGGCACAGGGGGACATCCAAGGCAATGTAAAGGACTTGAAGATTCATTAGCTCGGCGGGCAGCCGACAAGGCAAATACTTACCTCTCCTTCCCAGTTCAGGTACTGGCCAATGATCCGGCAGGTCTTTATCGGCAAGGTGTGCCGGGTACTCTCTAGCTCAGTCCGAATTGCCGATAAGCGGGATGTAGCATACTCAAATATGGCAGCGATATCGGCCAAGTCCAAGTCCATTTCATCAGACATCGATTCTGCCGAGAGAGTGGCGATGGTAGGTTTGGACATGATGCAATTGTAGTCCAAACTTGTCATGGCAGAGCCTTTAAATAAATTGACATGATCGGAATTTCAATTACATAATGAAGTGGTTTTGGGGATTGAATTTTATTGTGTCATTCGGCGGGTGTCGCCGATGTCCAAGCTTGTCCCTTGTGGACCAGTGGATCGATCTTTAATCGGCCAGATCAGTCAACATCCGGCCAAAACAATGTGTGCCGTTGTATCACAGCTGTGGATGTGTGAATTGTGGAGCGTCTTGGATGCAGTGGTCCTGTTCGGTAAATGCCATCGCACAATGAATGTATAACATAATCCACTGCCACCGTGGTCACAGCGGAGTTAGATATATATAGTTGCCACTTTTCGCCGTTTCTCATTCCAAACTTAAACCAACACCATGTCCTCCTCGAATGCAAACATCGCCGCCGCTAACAAGGCCTTCAGCGATGCCGCTGACAAGATTGAGCACCTTCTGGGCCAAGCTTGGCAATTAGATGCCGGCGATCCTGAACATCTCACTATAGTGATGGAGATGGGCAGGGCTTTGGTAAGTTCTGCTTCAACACACTAACATTACCTAATCTTTTGCAGACCCAGGCAATGATGTCTCACGGCGGGAGTGTTACCGTGCTGTCGCCGCTAATTTTGTCGGCTGCTGCAGAACTGCAGCAGCACATGAATGCATCCAGGACCGGTCTCACCAGCACACCCGCTTGGGGAAACATTCGAGGTGACGATATCCGCATCAAAACTCACCCTTTGTTCCCTTCCACCAGGAACTACCGGCGGAGCCCTTCGGCCTCAGCTTCTCCGCCACGCCCGGGCCCATCTCAGCTCAGGAAGCGGCCTGCGATGGAGGAGCCTGAGGAACGCGGGCGAGGAATTGAGCGCGGGAAACGTCCCCGTGCCTCAAGTGCTCGGAGCCGCAGCCGCCCAGCCATGTCCAAGCGGCAGCGGCAGAAGTCAAAGGCCGTCATTACCAGTGACGATGAACTTGAAGAAGAGGAACCGGCGAGTCCGGTGATTACAGTAAGCTTCTTACTGATTGTAGTACCTCCTATCTGACATCCTGCCTAGACCAATAAAAAGGCACGCCGTGCCTATGTCGAAGTGGACACCGAAGAAGAAACGGAAGATGATGGCGATGAGGAAGACGCTGTGGAGCTGCCGAGGAAGATTACCGCCGCACCTGTCGCCAAGCCGGTAAGTAACCATACTTTTGCATTGCTTCTTTGAAACTGACATCCCGAAGATGACTTCAGGTCCAGATCTCATGGAGGATGAGTTCGCCAATACGACGGCGGAAGTTTGGGCTCCCCGCTGCGGTCAATGTGTCGCAAGGGATCTGATTTGCCGACAGGCCTATCACAAGGACCATGGCGGAAAGTTGCGCGTGTGCGCGCTTTGCAGCCGCCTGAAGATTCGATGCGGAGGCAAGGGCTCCGAGGCGCCGAAAATGAAGCCGAAGTCGGTGATGGCATGGCGCACACACTCCCAATCTCGGCGCCGTCGCTCACCACCACCTGGTACATCTCATTTTTTACCAGTCACTCATAACTAAATAGAATATCAGCCCCAGCTGCTTTTGTTGCTCAGGCAGCCAACCAGGAGCAGCTACCTCCCCCACAAGTTGAGATCCGGGCTGAGCCAGCCCCTCCCAGCATCCCTAATCAGGAGATGCAGGATCTCCGCGACGAGGTTGCCGGCCTTCGGGCCACCGTTGAAACCTTGCTGCAGCAAGTTGCCAATGGCGACCTGCAATTTTGGGAGAGTTTGGCAGCACAGGACCGACGCGCCGATCTGCTGGAAGCTGAGTTAGAAGTCCTCCGCCGACTTGTCGTGTCGGCAACCGCTCAGCCTGCTGCTGGCACTGACCCCCTCGATGTGCCGCCTGGTGAGCAAACACCTCCGGCACTAACCACTCAGCCTCCCCCCGACACTCCAGCCGGTGATATGCAGCCGGGCACTGAACCTTCGTTGGCGCCCACTGAGGACACATCTATCCCGTTGGGCGCCACACCTGCCGGTACCTCCATCGAGGCCAATGTTGAACTGGCCACTGGTCCGGCGACGCCTCACACTGAGATTGCTTGTTTGCCGGTAGCCATGAAGGCCGCCGATGACGCCATTATGTAATATGTTATGCAGAATTATGCTTATATGTTTACCAGTACAATAGAACTCATGTATAGTTTACTTTGTTGTTTGTTACCATGGAATCTAGAATGGGCATGATGTGCTGCCGGTCAGCACTACATAGTATTTGTGATGATAATTTTTAATACTATTGATCACGCGCCGGCGTCCTGCCATTGTGTCGCCATATTTTACCAATGGCACCGATGTAATTCCAATGGTCGCCGTACACAGCAGCACCTGTTTACGCTCACATTGTGTCCAGCGCCCGGCGATGATGGTATTCGGGTCCTGAAACCTTGTTCCAGCATGTCATGGGCCCCGTTGTATCAACGGCGGTACGTACAAGCCTGTTGAAATTTAGCGAGGTATTTGCCCAGGCTCACCCTGTTACCCACTGTCAAGACTGGGCCCATTACCACATCGGACCATGATATGGGCCTGCCGGTGTAGTGCCTTACATGGCGTGAGCCCGACCGTACAACGAGCGCCATATAGCTGGGCCTGTGTGCACCCTCCAAGAATACGGCGGGCTTATCCTACTATTTTTTACATCTAGGGCGGGCCTGCATCCCTTTGTTCAGACCTCGAGATGGGCCCACCGTGATTGTTTGCCTACTGCCGGTAGGCCCATTCGCAGTGCCATACATGGCGTGGGCCCAACCGTACAAACAGCGTAATATAGCTGGGCCCGTCTGCACCCTCCCAGGTTACGGCGGGCTTATTCTACTATCTTCTACTTTTAGAGCGGGCCTGCATCCCTTTGTTCAGACCTCGAGATGGGCCCACCGTAATTATTTGCATACTGCCGGTAGGCCCATTCGAAGTGCCATACATGGCGTGAGCCCCGCCGCACAGATGGACTGATGTAGCCGGGCCCATCTGCGTCTTTGCGCAGATACATCGGGCTCTATCCGGTATGCTGTATTTCTGGGGTAGGCCCGCATCCCTTAGTTCATCCCTCCATGTGGGCTCACTAACACTTTTTGCATACAGCCGGCAGGCCCATTCTACTAGTGCGCACACTGACAGCGGGCCCATTGATGTGCTGACATCATGTGGGCCCGTCGACACACCATTGGGCAACCACCGGGTGTGCTAAAAATTGTATTTGCTCGGCGGATAATGCATATTCGCCGAGACATGTCGCCGATAAAGACGGCTATTCTAATGATTGCGCCGGATGTGCGTGCTAGTTCCATATTCCGGCGAACCCTTGCCGGCGATGTAAAGATACCCTCCCGGCGAATTATGCAGCCGGCGGAGCTTGCATGTTTTAGCCGCCGGTATGTCGGATTTGCCATATTCATATGCGGGGAGCGCATGCGCCCGCTATCATGGAAGTTATTCGGCCGGCCGAATTTGCAATTTGTATCCGCCGCTGTATCTGATGTTCGCCGACCGAGATGCCATCGGCGAATGTAATTTGGCTACATTTGAATATACGGGCCTACTCGAAAATCTTGAGAGATGGCCTTTCTACTGTACTATAGGCCCATCCGTAAATACAGTTGTCTTCAATCTAGCCACCCCCATGGGCCCACTCCACACCTCAGAAAAACATAGGTAGGGGGCCCACTGCTATCCATTGGGCACACAGCATACAAGGGAGCCCACCCAGTGACATACCCTTACAACATATGCTGGGCCCATAGTGGGTTGGCCCTGGTGTCATGGAAGAAATGTCAAGGTGGGCTGGACATGTTCATAGGGTAAGGTCACTGAAGGGGCTCATACGAGGTGGTGAATTTTTCGTAAGAGAAAGAGTGGGCTTACCTGATTCAGTGACAGTGATGTAGCAACTTCTGGAGCATCAGCACCAGTGGTGGTGGTCATACGCCACAAGATCTTATGGCATGGCTTGCACGCTGCTGCCCTGGGTTGGTCAGAATCTTCAGACTCATTTTCTGAGATGGCAACAATGTCATCTGCCTTGCACTTCATTGTTGGCAGTGGCTGAGTGTTTGTTGTGATGACGGCCAAATGAGATGCGGCCTTGCTGGTGTCAGCAACTTCTGCCGCTGCAGCTGTGGGGATCGTGGTGGTTGCAGGAGGGCAGGACAGTGCCAGCTGCGCATCGAAGGGTGCCTGAGGCTGGGAAAGAAGCTGCGGGTCAATGTTAAGTTCCTCAAGTATTTCAGACCTCGCAGACTGCAGAGCAAGGTCAAGTGTGTCGCCTTCGCCACTGAGTGCCTCAAGCAACTTGGGGCCAGTCATATCGAGCTCCACTGGTGACTCTTCAGCCTTGACATCCAGTAGCCCACCAAATGTGGACACAAAATTTGATTTGACAAGCCCGAAATGCTCCTCGGATGGGGTTTCCACGAGCTCTGGCAGGCAACATGTGCTGGTGGCCTTCTCTTCGAGTCGGAGGTTGTTGAATTGCTTCGCGATCCTGTTGATGAGGTGAACATGATGAGAACCGTGAGTTTATGTGATGAAGTCTGATTTGCTTGCCCTTGAAAAGGTAACACGAATGTTTCGTCGAAGAACAAAGTCATGGCAAAGGCCTGTGAAGGTCACAATTCCGCTGGTGTGCACACGCTGGAGTGAGTTCCAGCCTTTGTGAGACCCCTCCACATGCCTTCCACCTGTTTGTATGTCCTGCCACTGACATTCGAGGCAGCCTTTCCATATGTGTTTGAGCTGTTCCTCGTGAACCTGACCTTGATGTTAGTGCAAAACAGGATTTCCTAGGACAAGTACTCACTCTGCGTGCTCCCACTGACCAAACTGTGCCTTCGCAAGCCCATTTCTCAAACGTCGAGGTAAGTCTCATCTTCTGCTCAGTCCGATCCCAGTACTTCGCAGGATTCCCACCCTCAGCGTGTTTCTTCAGGATACAGGCAGAGATCGCCGCGACTACCTCTTTCCAGTGGGGATTCTTGGAGAAATTAAGGATAACAGCTGCGTATCTTGCTCTTAGAATTAGTTTGTAGATTATTAGATGACAAGGAAAATGTACTCGCCTCATAATGAAATGCCAAATGTCCAGTTTCATTGTAGCATCAGGGAAAACAACATTCACAGCACTGCGAACATGGCAGCAGTTGTCGGCAACAAACACTTCAGGTGGAGTGGTGTCAAGAGCTTCGCATCGTATCTTGAGGCCTTCGAGAAGCTCACTTATTTCGGCATTTGACTGGCCATGACAGAAGCGCTAATGTAGTAATCAGCCGGATCAGTTTAGGCACCGTCTCATCATTCAGTTTGCGAAAGATGACCTACCCAGCCCACAATCTCATTATTCTCGTTCATCAAACTTATAATCCCTCCCTTCAGGACATTCAACTTCTGCTTCTCTCGGTTGGTTATGGTTGCCTTTGTAGCAGCACAGAATGTGTTGTCGAACAAGATGCTTATGCCTGCTCAGCGTACAAGGTGAGTGTCAAGTACTGATAGCTGAGCAGTTTCTCACCAGAGAGAGTTCGAAGATATTCCTCTGACTCCCTTTCCCGCATTCCTGACACAAACTCCTGGAAGATCTCGCTGACCATGACATGCGAGATCGGCCTCGCATTGTACTCTTTTACGTCGTAAGGATCCGAGAATGCCCGAAGTGGATTCAGGCTAAAGAAATTCATCCTGTGTCGTGTCGTTCAGCGTGTTTTCCAAGCTTGAAGGTATTCCAGCTTCCGCTTGTTGTGCTCAAGCAAATGAAGTTCTTTGAAGGTCTGTTAGACCAGTGTTTGAGAAGTAGATAGTGCTACTCACGTCGGATGTTTTCAGCAAGTGTTCCCGCTGTAGATGATGGGCACAACTCAATGACTAGATCAAACAGCTCGTGCGTAACAGCGCATCTGTAGAAAAATATTGGTATGTCTGCTGAACCGATGGCAAGTCAGTATGTAGTTTTAGTGTAGTACTTATAGGTGGAGGAGTCTCAACATATTTTGACTGCTTCTGCAGAGTTGCGCCAGCAGTATCTCAGTCCATATGAAGTGGACTGTGTTATTCAAAAGGTCATCGATGCTCAACTCGACAATGCTCTGTTGCGCGTGCTCGACACCACCACCGGTCTCTTATGTGATCGAGAGGCACAGATACGCATCTTCAAGTTGAGCACAGAGTATATGGAGCTCTTGTTGTCGACAATCACGCATAGAAACATCCAAGTGAAGCGCATTGAAGAGGTGGTGACATCATGCTTCCAATATGTCATGCTATCGCACAGGTGGGAAGGCCAGGAGCTGCTGTTGCAGGATGTCCAGGGCAAGGTCGTCTACAAGTTGGATCCGGTTGGCGGTATCAAGAAGTTGCAGTCCTTCTGCAAAACTGTTCGTGATTTGGGGCATTGCTGGGCATGGAGTGACATATGCTGCATCAATAAGAGCAACAATGTTGAACATTCAGAATCAGTCAACTCCATGTTCGACTGGTATCGCCACTCCGCGCTCACTATTGTATACCTCTCAGATGTTCCACTGTCGGCAAAGCCTGGCACGCTGGCAAAGAGCGCTTGGAACACATGGGGATAGACGGTTCAAGAATTCCTCGCTCCCCAAGTCATTCTATTTTACCAGAAGGATTGGAATCCTTATCTCGACGATCGCACTCCCAACCACAAGGAGTCCATCGTGATTATGCAGGAGTTGGAGGATGCAACAGGCATAGATTGACGAGCCATCGTGGCCTTCTGTCCCGGAATGAAAGACGCCCAAGAGAAACTTCAGTGGGCGTCAACTCGGATTACCACAGTGCAAGAAGACATCACATACTCGTTATTCAGCATCTTCGGCATCACCCTAGCTGTCATTTATGGTGAGAAAAAGCAGAATGCACTCGGGCAGCTCTTGCAGGAAATCATATCTCAGTCAGGGGATATTACTGCCCTAGACTGGGTAGGAAAGTCATCAGAGTTCAATAGCTGTCTACCTGCTGACATCACTTCATTGGTCTCCTCACTGCAGCCTGCGAGGTGTTGTGGCTCTAGAGTCGGCTTCGAAATTATATCAGGCACTTGACTACCTGGGCGCTCCCCATTTCGCGTACCACCAGTTGCATCTGCCTTGCATCATATTCCCAGTGACAGAAGCCAGGCAGAGGCCAGGTCAAGACCAGGACACATACACGTATGAACTCAAATCGGACGGGCTTCACAACCTGCAGATCACCACAAAAGACAGGTTCACCCCATTCTCGCCAGCTAGACCGCCTCCCTTGTGGCAGACGTAAGCTGGTGAGACTCCATCGAAAAAACCTTGGGGTACCTGACGAGTAGGTGGACGTTGTGTAGCATTAGCCTAGTGTATGTATGTTGAGCCCAACAAGTTTTATTAGTTTGGATGGTCCGGTTCTCGGTTTGAACCCTCACTGAACCAGAACCGGACCATTTTCGGACCGAACCAATGGTCCGGTCCATGGTTCTCCTAATTTCCTGGAGAACCGGATCGAACCGGACTTTTCCATCACTAGGCTTGCATGGATGACGCCAACAATGCTAATGGTGAATGGGTCTGGAAGTGAAATTGCCCAGTGCACAGAATTTTTTTCATCAAGAATAGTTAATAAAACCTGTTTTCCACCAGTTAATATTAATTATAGCTTGGACGAAAAAATCATGTGCCAACTGCCAATATGTGTTAAAAAATGTCAGTTAATAATTAACTGCCATCTCCTGGGTTAATGACCCAGTTAATAACTGGCTGGATAATTTTTCACCGCACCCTATACTAGTAGCAGCCATGGTCACGGTGTCAGCCATGACACGCGCGGCGGCGCTGTGAGTCACGTGGTATGTTGTGACCGTGAGATTTGCATTATACATGCAAGTGTGTCGGATGGGCCAGATATTCCAGGATCGAGATGTCCTCGGTTTGCAATAAATGATCGCCGTACCAATCGCCAGTCCAAACCTCGCCCTCAAACGCTGGTAATCCCATAAACGAGACGTCCTCCGTGTCGAGATGGGTCATGGACCATGTAATTGGTTTCGGTGATTTCCGAATGTTATCTCTCATATAAAAATCAACACGATCGATTGTACAGCAAATGCAAAAAGCAAAACAAAACATGAAAAACATCGAAAGCAGAACACAAACGGTATTGAATTGGGGGCAAGCAAGGGAGTCCGCCTGTATAGAACTCCAAGCCAATTTTTGGTTGCACCCTAGCACACCTCCATCCACCACTTCTGTCTCAAACCTGTCCAAAGGCGGCACGCCCATCGATCACCGTAGCTTGAACTTTGGTGCTCAAAATTTGATCAACAGGAACAGTCATGATGTCTTGTGATAGCACCACATAGTCTGCCCGTTTTCCTGGAACAAGAGAACCCAGGCTGTCTTCGGTAAATGAAGCATATGCAGCATCGATCGTCATGCCTATTGATTGTTTTCAATATCAGTGACGCGCATATCTGAGTGCTCTCGTAAAGTACCTCTCAAGGCTTCCATGCGAGTCAGCCGTTGTTCTGGAAACCTGCAAAACATACATGAGTTGAATGAGGAATTTTTGGACGAGACAGCCGTACCATCCTGACGGGCCATTGGGTGATTGTCCTTCAGGAGACAGTCTCGTAATGGCTGCATGGAACCCAGCGAACGGGTTCATGTCTTCCACCGGGAAGTCAGAGCCAATGGCGAGTCGAGAGCCGTGGTCGAGTAAGGAGCGGAAGGCATATAAACCCTTTACTCGCTCAGGACCCTGGAAAACGATGAACACCTGCAAACGCCGGTAAGTAGGATTCCCATGAACTCACAAGACGTTCTTCCGCAAACCACATGTCGCTGATACTAATCCGCCCATATGACATATGTGAGTAGCGAACATATTCGGATGAATAACTGAACGTACGCATGCGTAGGTTGAATGCTTGAAATAACTAAATAGCGCCGATTCTACTTCCATTGACATCAAGGAAACTAAAATGCTCACCTCCAAGCTTTCCGACACGTTCCAGATCACTTTGCGTCAGAATTTGGGCGTGTTCTAGGCGAGGTCTGAGTGCAGTTATATCGACGTCCTTCAAGGCAGCCTCGAATGTGTCCAGAACCACGCCGTTGGCATAGTCCCCGATTGCATGAATGTTCTTCCAGACAAAAACAAATGAGACGTATTGTTTTATTTTGCGATCGCCGACACTTACAACCTGCCATCCGTCTCTTAAAAATTTGGGCACAACATCAGCCAAGACTTTGGGGTCCACACGCATGAATCCCTTCGTGTGGGGATTGTCATGATACGGCTCGTGGAGCTGAGAGACATCAAGAAAAACACAAACACGGCCAAAGAGATTCTCACCGCTGCTCCACCAGAGCGTAAAGCACCTGAATGACTAGTCAGTTTGACAGCTTAATACTGTCACCACGCCGTCTTACCGTCAGCAAAGATCTTGACACTGCGAGCATTCAGCCTGCCATCGCCTGCATTGATGATGGGCTCTGAGAGATTTCCCCAGTAAGGATCGTTTTCATTGAAGTATCTCATCCCATAAATTCGAAACTATAGGCCGTTGTGAATTACACGATGACGGCATCCTTGAGCACTTACTGGAAGATTTCCTGCCGCCGCCTGTCTGCATGAATAACGTCAAATGTGTTTTTATACCAGGATGTTTAGGAAACCTTGTGAAAAATTCGAGCGAAATAGGTTTGAACCCCGCATCGTGGACGGAGGTTAAACCATGAGACAAGACATCTTTGACCGTGGCGTCGAAACGTCTCAGTAAATCCTGTTCAGTCGGATCGTGTTTCTGCAGAAGGTCCTGGGCTTTGTCAAGAATAACACCTGATGATTGCTGTAAGCTATTTTTAAGCCATATCTCCGCAAGGAAAGAACAGAACCGCTTGGATTTCCAGATGAATCTTTCATAATGACACCACCTTCTATTTCTGATGGCCACGGAGAGTTCAATGCAAAAGTCTCCTTCGAGAGCCACAATGCATGGCCATCCTTGCTTTGTAGGATGACTGGCCGGCCGCGGATTATCGGGTCCATATCAAGATCGTCCTGCAAAGTAATGAGCTCTAGATTCGTGTGGCACATGATTTTACGAAGCTCACCGAGGTTGGCCATTCTTCCACTGGCCAGGAAGTGTGGTCCCATCCCCAACCTTCAATAATTTTAGAAGGGTCATTGAGTATGTCATCGTTGTCCAAAATATGTTGTCGGACGAGTGCAACTGTATCTGAATTGCGGTTACACTACTCAGTTCGCTTCCGGGACGAGCCATTCTTATGCAGACCTTTGATCGTCTTGGCACTTTCAAGAAGAAGTTGCTTACTTGCACCGTATTCGAGAATATGTGCATGTGAATCTGAAGTGTTGAAAAGTTGTTTTAGATAGTTGTTTCTTTACTCGCAGCTTACCGCTTAGTCCCGGAACCACGATCGAAGATTCGTCCAGATAACGTATTTGAAGCGAAGAGCGGAGGCGACCTCTGGCAACCCAACGTGCCATAATATCATCTAGTAATGGATAAGTCTAATTCGGCTCTTTGTGTTGGGCTTTTGCCTAATTTGACATACCCAAAGAACCAATGTCCAGTATTAAAGACCCATCCACAACAAGGCACTGGGCGTTTGGCACGGCATGATCCACAGTGTAAATACGAGCACCTGATGAGGAGCAGACTGCGTATGAATGCGAGAGTGACGAAGTTTCCTCGGGGGATAGGAACCAAGCCGCAAAGGCAGCAAGAAGTATTAGGATTACAAGACGGGGACGGTCGAATCCAGACAGCACAGAAGACAGTACAGAAGTACTTCGGGGTAGGACATTCTGAGGGTCCGTATCACCAACTTTGCCAGGATCCTGGCGTTTGCGCAGTTCAGACATGGCTGGCACGATGCCCTCAGTAATAAGCATGCGGAATATTCAAGGACCACTCCACCTTTGAGTCTCAGTTGTGCAGGGGGGGCGATTTTAAGAAGTTTGGGGTGTTGGGGATGGAAGCATTTTATATAAACCTTTATAGCATGAGAAAATACGAGTTCCGAGGAATGATGAGTCTAACAGCCCAGTAGCGTTATTACATTGTGACGAAAGTTTTCACTTATGAAATTTTACCGATAGGCGCTGACAGGATACAGTATTGCCTTCGTATTGCCTATCACAAGTTCGCGCATCCCCAGTAGACTCCATGCAGCAACCCTGTCATCTTTTCGATTTTTGGTCGGAATTCGAACATGATCCAACTTACGTTCATTACCCAACTTGAAGATATATGCCAGCATGTTGAGCTCTCATTCCCGCGATGTGTCATAGTTAGGCGGATGAATCACTTGTTGAAACATCTACCACATGATGAAAGTGAATCTTTTGTTATGGGCGACAAACTAGTAAGTACCAGCATAGTGGAGTTTCCAGATTCGAACTTCAAAATTAATTAGCCACTTTGTTCGCGTTTACGCTCGTAGTACAGCCTTTACTATGAACTAACCGCTGGTGACGTGACCGTGAGAAGTCTCGTCCAGTTTATGACACGCAATGCATTCAGCACCTCACTCTCATCCGAGTTGACGGTCGAACAATATTTTGTTGAGCTTCAATATCCTCCCTTACAGCTTTCCTGGGAATGCCCCTCAACGGTTTTCTGCGGCAGAGAGCTCACCCAATTGTGGCTTCATTCAATTATCACAAAGTTCTGCTCTATGGTCTAGTGTCTACAATTGCAGTTTCGGCAACCATCACAAATGCACTCCGGTATCACAGTAATTTCTATTCTGTCGCAATCTATCTTTCAAAGAGTAATAGAAGTGTATTGGTGCGTGGTGTATTAATTGTGATTCTCGGTGTACTCAAACAGCTTTCAGATACTTGCAAATTTCGGTCTTCTTATTGCATTGTTGTGTGGGCAGCTCGTGCAACAGATATTCTTTGGTGCTCTTCGTCCTCAGGAGGTGGAGGTAGCTTCTATTGCATTGATGGTCGATTCTGTGCTAAATTATCACTAGCGGCTTTATGACCGACTATGGTTTTTCATCACAGAATCTTTACTGGCGTTCACAATATTCCGGGATGACTTTGATATTCCGTTTGCCTTGATGTTCGGCTTTTTGCTGTTTGTTAGGTCATTTCACTGGCTCGCTTCCGATCGAATTGAGTGGGTATGTGTCCTACTTCGCCTGATGTTGCAATGCACTGAGTTATAATCTAGATGGACCAACGCCCATTTCCCGGCCCACCTACACTTTTTCATATTCGAATGACCACTCTTTTTGTCATACTTTGGTGCACAGATCTATTGATGTTTGCGGTTGCGGTTGAGAGTACACTGAAAAACGGTATAGGGGGCATGATGATGTTTGCAAGCGAGGCACGTTTTCTGCATGTTCCATCAAGTTATATTTAATATTTTTTTTAGTACGCCATCTTGATGGCGAGCGCTATGAACACTACGGCAAAGTATTGCATTTGTGTCATCGATTTGAGACGCGCAAGGCAAAGGGGTGGCGAGAATGCACCTCCATGGCAGAACAAAAGCATGTGGGTATTCTATATCGAATTGGTCACCGGTACGCAATATCCATATCAATTCCGAACCTTTGTAAACTTGTTTTCCAGATTTCTTAAAACTCAGTACATACCTTTTATTCTTCCTCCTTATCGTGGCGTTCTATGGGTTACCGCTAAACATCATCCGAGATGTTTATCTTACCGGGCGGTCATTTGTGACACGATTACGCGCGCTTGTTCGATATAGAGCTGCCACCCGTAACATGGATGAGCGCTACCCTGACGCGAGCGAAGAAGAAATGTCGGCTATGACAGATAGAACGTGCATTATCTGCCGCGAGGAGATGTCCGTCCATGGCGTCTCTGGGAATCCGGAAGGGGAATCACACTCGAACCCTGCACAACAGAATTCTGATGGCCCCAACACTACCCCAAAGAAGCTGCCCTGTGGCCATGTTTTTCATTTTTATTGTCTTCGATCCTGGCTTGAACGCCAGCAAAGCTGCCCTACTTGGTGCGTTAATTCGCGTTGCGGAATCTCGAGATCACTCATGTTGTATTCTTTTCGTAGTCGACGCAGCGTGCTTGAGACTCCCGCGCAAGAACAGCAGCGTGCTGCGGGTGCCCAGGCAGGAGCAATCCCTGGACAGCCAATTAATTTTGGCAACCCGGTGGCTCCAGGAAACCAACCCCCAGCACCTCGCAATGTTACTAATCAACAACCCCCGCCGAATGCAGTTGCTCAGGGGTGGTTGCCCGGGCAAGCACCAGGCGTTGTTATTCAATACAACATCCAGTACCAGGGTCCGCCACCTTCACGGGATGCATCTCAAGCAACGGCTACAGCTACCCCTCAACCTGTGCCTCGTTTTCCTGGATTCAATGGCCTTGATGGACAATGGCGTCAGTGGGGTATGGATCCCCGATGGTTTGATAACGAGCCTTCGGGCGCCCCAGGTCAACCCTCGGCCATCGCAGGTGACTCGCGGATGAATCCCCAAGAAGCTGCTGCCGCCGCCGCCGCCGCCGCACTGCAGCGAACTGGACACAAGAATACCCAGAGACCCCATGATGAGGCACCTGCATCATCCGATGATACACCTGCTATCAAGCCTGACTCTGGTGAGGCGCCGAATGTATCACCTTCTGATGCCAGTGTTTCTTCTGCTGCCATGCCAGATCCAGAATTGGCAATCCCTACTTTCATTCCATTACACGCCCATGAAATTCCCTCTCGAATAGGGACATCACAAGGCGTTAACCCGTCCCACACCCACTTGTGGCAGCCATTCTCACCGTCTCTAAATAGTGATGTGGTACCTCCGCCAAATCTTGGCGCTTCTGTCTACGTGGATGCCGTTCAGACGCCATTACGTAGCCTGCCACCCAATCTGACAGACGAGCAGCTGATGCTCATGGACCAGATTACTCGAGAAGCCATTGATGAAAGACTCAGGATACTTGAAGGAGTTTCGGTTGCAGTTAATCGCTGTGTGGATGATCTCACTCGAGTACGAAGCGCCTTGCCAGCTTCCAGTAACATGCCTTCAACTGCTGCCCAATCACACGGTGTTTCACCTTCCTCTGCTACTGAAGAGTCTAATACGTAACACACTTGTACCGTTGTTAGACCGTCGAATGTCATCCTGACCTGACTCTATGGAAAATTGTATACTTGATTTAAATTAATTGGTACTTATTCAAATGTTCAACAGGAGTGCTTCAGCCTTACGCTTCACAGTATTGGTGTCCACATTTGATCTGTCTACCTTAGAGTAGAAGGTTTTGTATACTTGCCCAAGGATTTTGCGTGATTCCCCATCAAGTGTTGTTTCAGCGATCACCTCGTTAAGAATACGGTCGATATCCACGTCCGACATCAAAGGGGGTAAGAAAGCTGCAAGAATGTCTGCTTCGCGATGTTCTTGTTGAGCCAAGTCCAGTCTAGAAGCACTGATGAACTGAATGGCAGAATCACGCTGCACAAGAAAACAAATCAAGTAATGAGCAATATCAATGAATGAAATTCTGGACTGACACGTCGTAAGGTAGCTTTTCGTAGGATCGCGGTTATAGCGGAGGATGACACGGGCGAACCAGCTGATTTGTCGGCAGCATAGACTTCTGAGAGAATGGACTGCGTCATTAGGCGCCTCAGAAATTAGAACCTTTAGCTTCACTGATGAGAATAGACGCTCACGCGTATAGTTGTAGAAGTCACTGAATCCTTGGTCTATTTAAGCGCTTTATTGGCAAGTGAATAATATCATTTCAACAGGACAGTCACACCTTCATAGCGGTCTTGACTCCGGACAACAGTTGTTGGCGCATATCTGTACAACGTTTGAACCTGACGGCACCGGCTAAATTTTTTTACTGACCTGTGGCTATCCCTGATGTGGCAGACAAAGCGCGCGACATCATTTGCATTTTGCAATGCGTTTGTCTTAAGGAACGAAATGGAAGTGCTACGATCATGATGATGATGATCGTTGAAGACAGTTCAATTTGGAACTCCGCATTCGAGTATAGCGATGAATCTCGTGCTCTGACTTTCGTGCGGTGCAACCAGGGCTTACTCACCTTCCAAAAGTGCATCCCAGCAGTACTGTGCACCACATGGTGGCAAAAGAATCCTTCACGTTCGTACAACTTGTGTGCCGGTGATACTTCTCATTTTATGTCTCTGTTTTCTTGATATGCTTGCCTCAGCATTTTCGGGAGGCACGACCGTGACCTGTTCGAGAAAGGACAACGTGTTTTGTGTCAGGCGGACTCGAACGACCACTACCAGTGCTAGTGATCATTGATGGCATGATGCACAGCTCGTGAGCGCTAAATTAACATCAATATGAATGATTCAAGGCATGTGCAGTGGCCAGACCTCGAAAACCTCGTCAGCTGCAAATTTGCCTCTGACTTATTGGAGTAATTTAAGTTAGTCGTTACTACTACTAACTAGTAGCAACAGCGGCGGTTAAAATTTTCCAACTTTCTGGCACTCGCCAACGCCAAACGATGATTCGTTTGCACGAAAGGTGTCACCTAAACTTCACTCAACTCAACCTACCGACAACTCGGGTTGTTCATTTCCAGTTCCTTGTCCAGAATGCCCGTTCTCCGTGCTCATCTAGTTTTCAAGTCAAGTCTCATCAGTGCAGCATACGGCGACGTGCGCCCTCCACCGCACCAAACTCTACTCGTCCATCGTTCGCTGCCTTCTTCGGTATTTGACGGTGCACTTTGAGCGCCCACGCTCTCATATGGTCACCATATTGTTCTCCGCGAAAGCCTGCCTTACCTCTGCCAAACTCATCCTACATCGTGATGCCGACTGTCACCAAGTTATTCAACATCGATGTTTTCGGCCTCAACCGCACCTCCCCCAGGTATGGAGGATTGTATTGCTCATATCTTATTGGCATCATTATCGCCAGGTGTTCCAAAACACGAACCTGCGCCGGTATATCACCCATATCAGCCATCATCATCCTAGCACTCGCAAACAGCAATGATAACTTGTGCACGCTGCCCGTTTCGAAATCCTTTGTTGAAGTTGGATGAGCTTTAAAAAAACGTAGAGACATGTCTCCTTCATTTGTTGGACATGTTTCTTTTCTCGTGTCTTCTTGCCTTGTGTGTTGTCTTTCTTACTTCGAGTGTTATTTGTATTCTCTAAATCGCATTCCGTCCAGCGCTATGTACTAAGTAGAATAAGCACTCCGTCATTTTCCTCATGCCACTGGGCGAAAGCAGAAAGTAGCATCGGAAGGTCACGTTCTGGTCGGAGTCAGCGTGATGTTTCGGAGCTTTGAGGTAGCGCCAGGCTTCATGAAGTTGGGTTGGAGGTTAGTACGGTAGCCTGACAAGCAGCGAGAGACTGCAGGCCAGGTCCTTGGTGAGCCGTTATAAACGCGCAATGGGCACGATTCGGACAAGGTACTTGACCTTATACCCTTCAAATTCAAATCGAGCGGTGCTGGAGGTATTGACCGCTGCTGCTGTAACAGGGCACATATACGGTATGACTCCAAAGCTGTCGTTGTGTTTGTGGCCTAGTGTTTTGTGATTGGTACACGAGATATGTATGGTACGAATATATCGAAGTGAGTGTTTGATTCAGCCTATGGCTTGACCGCGATAGACTAATTTCGAATATGGATCTTATGCTGATAGCTTGTCCTGTATGCCCCATGCACGCATATGGTTCATACACAGTTATATCAAATATCTATATCAATATCAAGCCCATATGTTGCCCACTGATTCGAATAGATAGGCTGGTCTCGGGTTGGGCATGTTTGCCGGGTTCACACACTGACACTGCAATTGATTATAAGGCTATACCGACGCTTCTCCAAGTTGAGTCACATTTACCGTCCCCCATGGATCCTTCAGAGATAAGGGAGAAAATCGGTCGCTTTCGAATCCTCGTTATAGGAAGAGCAAATGCAGGAAAAACCACCATCCTCCAGAGAGTCTGTAAGACTCGGGACAATCCCGAAATCTACAACAGCGCCGGGAAAAAGGTGGACATCACAATGCTAGTAGGAGGATGGTACTGACCCATTGACATCAGGTGGATCTTGCAGTCTTAGCGCCATCCAGAGAGGTAAGTTGTGCTCTTAGTCGATGTCGTGAACTGACGTGCTCTCAGCGCGGACTGCACGATATCGAGAATGAAACGGTGTTTCGAAGCAACCCAGGCTTCGTTTTCCACGATTCACGCGGTTTCGAGGCAGGCGGCGAATCAGAATTCATCAAGGTCAAGGCATTCATCACTGACCGTTCCAAGGAAACCAAAATAACAAATCAACTTCATGCTATATGGTAATTGCAACTTATCAATCGCGACATGCGCTATCTCAAGGTTTCAACATAGGTACTGTATTCCAATGGATGAAGCAAGCAGGTCATTCACTGCAAGTGAAGATAAATTCTTCTCTCAGTGCGACACAGGAAGCAGTAAGTTTTCGTATCCCACGCTCGTTGACGTTAGACTGATGCGCAGAATCACAATCCTCAGTTCCAGTGATCGTATCATTCACAAAGTTTGATGCCCTCTACGGTGTCGCATACTCAGAACTGAAAAAGGAAGGAAAATCTCGGAAGGACGCTAAAGAACTTGCCCCAAAACGCGCCGAAGAAACATTTCGAGATGGACCACAATTGAAGCTCATCAATGGCGTCCAACGGCCTCCAAAAGGCCATGTATGCCTTCCTAGTAAGCCGGTTTATGGTTGAGTTGCAATACATGATGACCGTTGATCCATCAGATATGGACAAAGATAACGCAGATTGCGGGGCGCTGATCGAACGCACGGCTGGGACCTTGGATGACGAAGCACTGAAACAATTATTCGTCTCGACCCAGCAGACCAATTTGGAGATCTGCATGAAATATGCAATTGAGAGGTAACTACCTATGGTTTCATCTACCTCTCGCAAGCGCTAGCAACTGATATTGTCCAGAACACTCCCAGAACATCTTGACTCGGCAGAAAAAACGACGTCCGAGGGTCATCAGAAGATAATAAGGACCTTGGCCGACTGGTTTCCGCATATTTCGGTAAGCTTATTGGAAAGTTCAAACGTTGCTCTCATTTACATTAACCGGGTACTTGCAGGCAGTACGTTTGTCAACCCTCGTTCGAGCTCGAGCCATGCTGATTTATTTATAGGAAACGCTTCAGCACGATCACCTCGTAGAGATACAGTCCAAGGTACTCTCTGTGGTACGTCCAATTGGTCACAGATTGTACACATTTCTCATGTTGCGAATCTACCAGCCCTCTAACGAATCATCACCCTTGGAGATCATTGTTCAGCTCATTTCATGTGAATTTCAAGTTTACGTTGCGATCAACCTGCTTATTATCGACCATTTAGCCGTTGTCATTATCTTCGAACACTCTTTCTACATTTTCGACAAGCGGCGCTATCTTCAGGACGAGCAGGGGTCCGATTCCTCTTTTCATGTCGCTCTGGAGCAGTACATGGCATCTCCCCATGCAGCTGCTGTCGAGAAAGGTGTGAACGCTACCGTCCACGCTTATGAAAAGGCTGTGGCCAGTGCCGCGAAGGAGAAAGAGTATTTGTGCCGTCAGGCGAAGGAGGAGTTAGTCAATGCTGTCCTCGAAATCACCTTAAATCATCGCCTGAGTACGTTTCATGGTTATGTTGTGGCAGCAATCCCGCTGATCCGTTTGTCTCCAGCAAGACCTTAATGTTAGGCAATGCAACCCAATGTAGATGCTGTTCCAAAGTGGAGCTGACGTGTCTTAGCAGTGAATGTACGTTTCTTTAGAGGTAGTTTCAGGAAGTGGAATTGTACGAAATGGTTGTATGATCGCACAATATGGCACTCTCCCCAGTATGGTGTATGCGTGTTTGAAGCATGCCGGTTACCCGCGCTCTGTGCATCGATATCCCTCAGGCCTCGGTTGGAATTGCATCATTCTCATTTTCACTAAGCAATGATAAACGATAAGCGATAAACGATGTTAAATTGGCTGACTACGCTGCTGACCGACGTTCAATTGTATTATGTCATTGCTCAAGACCCCACTCGAGTGTCTGACCCGTGCCACCGCTCCCTACGCCCTGCCTGGTGCCACGCCTGTTCTCATTCAGCAGGCCTCTCTTATATTTGACACTATAGCTCTTCACTGATCAGGATTTTCTCGACCCATGAAAATCAACTGCGGAACAGTGTCAAATCGGACTGCAACTTGAACGTTGAACGTTGAACTGCGACTGGATTAAATCTTTCGGAAATTTTATCATCATATACGGTAGTTTCCGTCATTTTGCACTTCTACAGTCTTGCATATACATGATATGCACAGTGGTTTGCGGCCCATGGAACCTGGTTTCCCCTCATCTGGGACTTTCGTCTCATCCATCAAAGAGTCTTGCCGGATAGCGACAGTGGCCGCAAATATCAAGGTGAGCGTTTTGACGAGTACTTATTTTTTCTCCACATTCAGCTTGTCTTTGTGTGTCGCATCATCCATGTCTGTTTGTTATCCCCGCAATCTATCACATAGATTTCGTGTCGATCTGCCAAGGATTTCTTTCTGCGATCAGCCTTTGACCGGTTGATTCGTTAGGTCGAAGATGCCGCTATCAGACGCCTCCTGGAATCTCCCTCTTTTCAATCCTCGTTCCATCGTGTCTCAAGCTCCCACGGGCTTGCATTCCCTCTCAAGTTCCCCTCACTCTTATCAGAGCTAAACTTTTTGTCTGTTCTTTCTCTCCTGAACTTCGCTTCCGGCTATCGAGTGCCACTTCACGAACAGACAGGACGAGGCGCATGGGATAATATACGGGCGTTTACATTCTCTCTTTATCTGTCCTCTGCGACAGGGCAAGGAGATCTACTTTCTGCGAAAGGCATGAAGACGATGAGTGAGCAGCAAGTGGCACAACACATGGGCGTCACGATCCACGTCGAGCGACCTCATGAGAAGATCCCTGGTCTCACGGTCGGGGAACTCGGTGGACCAATATATGAGCTGGTGAAACTGATCAGCTCGACCCTAATCGAGACGGGTCAGATTCTGGAGGCTTCACGATATTCGGATTTAGGGAGCTTTGTTTTGGAGAGCTTGAAGGAAGGAGCAAAGGCTGATCCTAGCGCAAGTCTTGGAATCGTGTTAGAGAGGGTGGGCCGCGATTTTTTACACCTCGCAACCACCGAATAATGAACTCTTTCGAATTAGCTGGTCAGAGCTATTCCGGCTTTCCGCGACATGGCAGTGGTTAACGGGAAACGTGAGTGGGCGGCAGATCATAGCTAAAACTGTCGTCACACTGATCAAATTTTCGAAGCGGTGTACTGCTTCAAAAAGGCACTTTTTCTTATACATGCAGTGAAGATTCGTTTTGGTTCCTCGCCACCGTTTCACATCCCCAACACAGCTCAGGCACCCGTGTTCACCGATAATGTTTTACCGTCCCTTTTGGTCCATTTGGGAGTTTTGGACCTGAGCGGTGCAACATCTCACGAACTTCATGATTTGTTCCCTGGTGCCGAGAGCGAAGATAGGATTGACACACTCTTGGCTTTGCCTCCTGAGGCTTCACAAGGAGTTGCGCAAGATACCAAGAAAACACCCCCAAAGGATGGTCCTGTACTCACGACGGAGCAGGCCTATCTTTTGCGTGCGGCTGCCGTACACGCTTGCGAGAGAATTGTTCAATATGCAAGGGGTGACGGACAACTCAGCAAAGAGCAAGCATGGCTGAAAGATATCACATTGCCCGAACTAGATATCTGGCTCTGGGCAGTAGCCAAAGATCGACCAGATTACAGAAAGCTGGAGAGATTTGTTCTGCGGGGTACAGTGTTCTTTTGAAGTCTTTTAGTCGCAGTTTAGTAGCATAACCACCTTGGTTACTATGGCACTGTCATACACGTACTGCCCATGCGTTGAAATAGGTTGAAATCCTATAACTTGTATCTTCGTGTGCGTAAATGAGCGGGACCATTCCAATAAGTTCGTTCGCCAATTGCAACTCTTCACCCACAATCTTGAGACTTGGAGGCAGAGGTATAATAGTAACTTTGCCATAGCAATACGGTCACATCTGGACTCTAGAAATCGTGGGCGAGCGTTGCTGAGTTGTCCGGGGAAGCCAATTTGGTGCTATTGATATCAGTCAGGCCGCCTTAGGCATATACGGAGCGCCTAGGCCGCAGTTTCTGCATAAGCAGGGTCCGTGAGGCGTTACACCTATGCAATGGTGATTAGACTGCAATTTCCAAATGAGCATTGATGATCAAATGTAACTGAGTCATCCACCTAGCCGTTACGCTATAAGGCAGTGATACTGAAAGCTTTATCTTGAACAGCATTTGTGTAAATTATGGGAATTCTAATAAGCCAACGTGCTTACATCAAACAAACCACGGTGACAAGAGACGATCAAATGGACAGCCCCCGGTGTCCCTGGACACCTGACACCAAGTAGGGACACCTGTGCAGATGGAAGTATCCCTCGCAGGATGCTTGGGTGGGAAGGGATGCCTCGTCTAATCTGCAGGGCCAGATTTAGGTGTGAAGGGTCCCAGAGGTCAGGGCTGTTCTGAGAATAATAAGTTCACGTTTGTCGTGTAAATGATGTCTTATGTCCAATGGCGATGCTCGACAGTGCTGAAAATGAAGATCTTGGTATATTATAATAGACAGTGCCATCGAGAGACGTATCGTATCAGCCATCAAGGTGGCTGCATCTGAGTTGTCTGGGAGACTTCTATCGAAGCCGAGGCTTGAGCTTGAAAACCTGAAGCGAACAAATATAAAGTTGTAAAGACATTTGGGAATCAAAGGAGATACTAACTTCCCAGCTGCGTCTCCCAATAATAACCGCAGAACGACCACGGTATATCTGGCAGCCTGAAATGTCTGAAGAGATTGAGACGTATTCCACTCCACCAACCTCGCCAGCAGACGGACGAGCAGACGGCATGCCCACAGAAAACGTGATTCGACCCTCGATATCGAGAAAAAACAGTCGGCTATCGCTGTTATCGTCGTTATCGTCGCTGCATACAAACATCACATGGCATCATGATGTTGTGGTAGAGCAACAACCACCTTCAGGAAAGGCAGTGGCACAACGGATAAGTCCAGGTGATAATCCCACAACATCAATTCACAACGACCTCTTTATGACACCTCCATCTACCGAATCGCCCAGATCAATTTCAAGCTCGAGCTTAAACTCCAGTCCCAGTTCATCGTTAGCAATGCCCATCGAACACAGGAGTCTATCTGCAAAGTCACCTTGCTTCGTACATTCGCACCTAGATAAAGGAGCATCGCTACAGGA
Source organism: Suillus tomentosus (assembly GCA_016647685.1). Taxonomy (NCBI): domain Eukaryota; kingdom Fungi; phylum Basidiomycota; class Agaricomycetes; order Boletales; family Suillaceae; genus Suillus; species Suillus tomentosus. The sequence continues at coordinate 58,351 of JABBWJ010000030.1, read as the reverse complement.
CTGGCTTGATGTCCATACTAAGGATAACGAGGTACCCGGATCAGACGTTGGGGTCGCCAAGGCTCTTCAGCAACGCCATCAGCCTCAACACCACCTTGAATTCTCTTATCCCGATGAAGTCTCGGAAGATGATGATAGTGATACATATGGCGGCAACCTTACGAAACAGCTGGCAGAGACAGCAGTCGGGGTTCGTGAAATGAGCAAGCAACTCGGTGAGCACTGTTCTTATTCTCAGACTTTCCATTCACTCAACGACTATGCTCCTTCAGGACGTGCTCGAATAAAATCCAATATCCAGAGCGTCCTCATTGTAACCAAGGCCAGGGATAACCGCCTGATCAACCTGACGCGTGAACTTGCATTGTATCTGATGCTTAAACATCGTCAAGGGGGTCGAGGCCTCATTGTGTGAGTTTTGAGCTTAGTATAACATTCAGGGCGTTTACGATGACTTCACCAGCTATGTAGACCATCAACTGCGCAATTCGAGGAGGTTTGACGCCGAAGGTTTACAAAGAGATCATCCAGAATTGTTCGAGCCTCTCCCACGAAGACGGTCGTCCAGCAGCAATTCTCTCTCTTCCTTGTCATCGTCATCCACTCCTCAAGATGATTTCAACACGCCCCAGGAGGGTCAACTACGATACTGGACTAGTGACATGTGCCGAGATAGTCCACATCTGTTCGATTTTGTTATCACGGTGAGCGATCAATCTCACACGTCTCGTTGTATCCACTTATTTTGAGATTTAGCTTGGAGGAGATGGCACTGTTCTTTTCACATCATGGCTCTTTCAGCGAATTGTTCCTCCCGTTCTCTCTTTCGCACTCGGCTCCCTCGGCTTTCTCACTAATTTCGACTTCGCTGACTATCAAGCGGTTGTAGACTCAGCCATTGACACAGGTATTCGTGTCAACCTACGCATGCGATTTACTTGTACAGTCTACCGTGCTGTATACGACAAAGGGAAGTGCCGCAAGGCCGTGAAAAAGGGTGAAACAGGTGAAATCATGATGAAGGATGTAAACAAAGGAGGGTGGGAGGCACTCGAAGGAGGTTGGTCTGGCGGATTTACCACTTCGGAGGGCGGCAAGTGTTCAAAGGATAAGGAGATCATGTGCTTCACGACAAGACCAGTTGAGACGTTTGAGGTTATCAATGATCTTGTGGTGGACCGGGGACCCAGTCCCTATGTCAGTTTGCTTGAATTATTTGGTGCGTTACCTCCCCTGATATCTGGGATACGTATATTTATGATTTTGAAGGCGACGAACACCATATGACAACTGTGCAAGCTGATGGGCTTTGTGTAGCCACGCCCACCGGTTCCACCGCTTATTCGGTAGGCTTCTCACTATCACTGATCGGTCACTGATATTAACTCCTCTCGGTGTAGTTATCTGCTGGAGGATCCTTGGTTCACCCTGAGATACCTGCAATCCTTATTAGTCCCATCTGCCCTCACACGCTATCGTTCCGTCCCATGCTTCTTCCCGACAGTATGGAGCTTCGCATATGTGTCCCATATAATTCTCGTAGTACCGCTTGGGTGTCTTTCGACGGCCGAGGCCGTGTGGAACTGCAACGTTTGTCATTAAATGCTACCTTTCATTCCGTCGCTTACTTCTTTTGCAGAGGGTGATCATATCAAAATAACTGCTTCCAAATACCCTTTCCCAACTGTTTGCGCGGATAAACAGTCAACTGACTGGTTCCACGCCATCTCACGAACCCTAAAATGGAATGAACGCGAGCGTCAAAAATCGTTTGTTGTAGTCGAAGAGGGTCCGTCACGGAAATCCAGCCTGGGGAAAACGAGGAGGCCTGAAAAAATGAAGCTTGATGATATATTCGATGAAACTTTGGAGGATGAAGAGGAGGATGAAACGTCTGACGATGAAGATAACAAATTCGACATTGATGATTCGTCCCCTGAGGCTTCGACCATCGGACGTGCTGGTATCCAAATTCCGAACGAGTTAAATGCTACAGATGCTGCAGTTGGTCTTGCAAAAGCTCGTGAGGAAATGGGCTCCCAGACAGATGAGGATTTACTCTCGACACCGCAGTTGGCTGCGCTTGCACTCACTCAAGGACGTCATCTCAAATCATCTCGCTCGGCCAAATCACGTTCGCGTTCAAGGTCGGGTCTGCGTTCTGGTGTTGATACTCCAGGACGGTTCGCTGGACCCGCACATCGTCCGCCTCATATCAATCCCTTCCACATTGACCATCAATTAAGGACGCCCTCCCCTGCACTTTCGAACTCTTCGGATGATTCATTGTCGACCATGCACGTGGCGCAACGTGGTGCTCGGGACGATATACATTCTCGGGAACAATATTCAAGTGGTCGTAGTCGTATTCCTAAGGACAGGGAGTTTGATGACAACCTTCAAACTCCCACCATCGCAGATACGCTCTCGGGTCGCAGAAACCATCACCGAGTGGATTCGAGGGATTACGACCAACATCAACCTCGCGCATTTGCTGTCTGGGGTAACGATGAGACCGACAGTAATGCGAGCGACAGTGATGCTTAATCATCTGGAATATGTCAGGACTTCCTCACCGTCCTTCCGTTGCCTTCTTTCCTCCCCCCCTTTTTTAAATTAATCATTTTACCATACCCAGACACCTTAACTATGTGTTACTAGCATCATTACTTGTACTTGACTTGTACTATGATTTTTATAGGGATATCCGGTCACATGCATATAGGGTCTACTTGTGCATACTACGTCGTTTGGCCAATGTTGTTTCATTAGTAGATGGACATCGAATATTGTATCCTGACATGATGGATACATCGGATATGTCCGAAGGCATTCCAAAGAGCAATGCATATATATAACGATCGTTCTGTTGAGTGTACCTGCATCAATCAGCCGCCCACCTCACAGCATCCCTGTGCGCCTTTGTCGCATCAACGTCAAACCAGATCACCGAAGTAGCCATACACAACGCAAATAAGAACGAAAACCACTTCCGTCTTGTTAATGATGACCTATATGACATTGGGTCCTACCATAGAAAAAGCGCGATTGGATAAACCAAAGAGACCGAAGAACTGGTTGATGTAAGCCGAACGCAATGGGGCGGGAAATACGACAAAGGCAAATACACCATGTTATCAGAATCGGGCTCGGCCATCATTGTCTGGGACAACGCGTAGTAAGGCGCCTGGAAAATGCTGAACGCAATGTTGTATGCCCTGAGAAGGATATAAAACAAGGTAGGGAAAAGTGGGTTCTCGACGAACCAGAACTCCCAGATGTTATGGAAGCTCGTGTACATGTTAGAGCGATGATGGGTGGAAGAAACAAGCTGAGCGACACCGATTCAAGTTTTTCTGTCCGTATTCCAATCATACCCCACTGCAAAATCAAAATAGAAACATTAGTCATCACAAGTTGTACCGTTGACGATCACATAAACAAGTACGTGGAATACTAGTGCTACACACCAATCTCCTTCGTACTCATAGTCGAGATAGTCGCCTGTGACAAGTCCAAGGGGGGTATTTTGCAGGAACGAGAAACTGAACTTGCTGTTCTGGCAAATGGTAACGAGAGTTCCGGTGGTATGAAGATGCTAGGTATGGCTCGAGAGGCAGACAACCAAACAGTACATCTGTGAGAAGGAAGGAGAACAGATAAACAAAGCTGTAGGGAAGATACTTGTATGTCTTCAGCGCAGCGCTGACTCGATGTTCGTGTGAGTCGATTTCTAAGGAAGATCTTGCCAAATGCTCACCTCCTTCCATCCAATCGTCATGTTGTATTCGCCTTCAGGTAAACTAGGTCCTGGCCTGGGTCCCTGGAATATAACTCGGAGGTTCTCAGCAGCCTACTAGAGACAAGCTACAATATACTCACACCACCAGATACCAAGTACTACCCAGTACGTGGTGAGACTACAGATGAATCAATACAAACACTTCAAAGACTTGGTTGACAAAAAATTTACAGCACAAGGACATAATTGTCCAACTTGGGGTTGTTCGTCATCGGTAACAAAAGCGCTAAGTTCAGCAATAAGGTGGTTATATACCCGACATTACTATGAACTGGAACTCACGATAATAGCTCCACAACTCCCTTCTGCCCACGAGCGGTTCATCCTTGCTGACGGATGTAATAGTAATCTTATTCGCGTCCTCCATCTAGTCTGAGGGCCCCTGATTCCAAATCCTTAGAGGGTGGGACCGCGACAAGTTACAAGACGCACCATAGACAAGCAGATATTCTATACTAGTCTACGAGGGGCGTAAGGTGAGCGGCCATGAGACGTAAGACTTGAACTTGAAAGTTCGTTGGAGAAGTGTGATTCTCGCTTGATGTCTCGGTAGGGCTTGAAACTGTGAAGATAAATGTCGGACGCATGTAGCCAGTGCAACCAGTTATGACTGGTTGGGAACATTCTTGCTGAAACGGTGATGGCGAACTGCCTCGTGTCTTGGGCGTCTATGGAAACGAGGATGGTTAGCGCGGTGAAGCAACATAGAAAGGCACAATACACGCACCTCTGTAACTTAGAGAAAGACGCCCACAATCCCTCGGCCGTGCTCAACATCATCAATCTCCAGTAAAATGTCACAGCTGATTCCAAGCACCACACCCATTCGAACTTTTGAAGATCATGAGGACACCGTAAGGGCAGTCGCAGTGTTCCCCGATAAACGACGAATGCTTACGGGTTCATACGACAAGACACTTCGTCTTTGGGACTTGGAGACAGGTGTTGTGTTGAAGAAGATGAAAGGGCATAGCAGCGGGGTGGAGGCACTATCGATATCGCGAGATGGTAAGATAATAGCAAGCGGCGATGGAAATGGAGAGGTCATCGCCTGGCACGGTGAAACTGGCGAATCCATCGGGCGTAGCTATTTTGACGCGGTCCTGCCGCGCCTGCCGCGGTCGTGACGCGGCCGTGACGCGGCGTGACGCGCATGTGACGCGGCACTGACGAGCCTTGACGCGGCACTAACGATCCTTGACGCGGCCACTGACGCGCCATTCCTATATTCTATATTCAACTTCCAGATCAAGTTGGATGAGTTCACGACCATTCTTTTGTTATTTTATTTGCCTCAGAGCCATGTACAACTAGGTATATATAAACCAATGACTATTTTCTTTTCCTCCCTCTCTGGACCCTTCGAGCCTGTGGAGCACATCGACGTTTAACGGGCGGACATTCTTTGGCCGGCAGAGAAGGAACTACAGCTTCGGATAGCTCGTCTGCAGACTCCAAAGATGTAGCATCAGAGTTATCACTGAATAAGGGGCCGCGCTGTCAATCACATAAGTTAGATATCTATCGAACGGAGCAGGTAATGTCTTCCTCACTTAAAGTTCACTCTCGCTATAATCTCTTGCAGAAACCCATTCATCAGGAATTCCGACATACACATTCCATCGCCTGTGATCTTGGCCAGCAGATAGCTTATCATGAGATCAGCCCAAGCCATCTTCAATAGCATGCTATCGTTCCATTCTTCGTTTCGAGCTTCGATGCGTTTTTCAAAATCACTGGCCTTTCGGTGAGCAACCACGAGAGTGAAAGCATGCACCAAAGGCATGCCACCAAGCCATTTTACTCTTGTGAGTGGTGTTTCATGTGTTGAGGGAGGGGTGGTGGATTTGGGACGGAGTATGCAGGGTCATGTGATGGCTGAGCGGTCTACACGGAGGCCGGAAGATAAGCTATTACATTGCCTGTTCTATTTGTCAAATCTGAGTTCACAAGGAGAATATGTCGGATGACGCACCTGAACGGTCATAGCAGGGTATGAGGTCCCCAAAACTCAGCAGCGGACCCGGCCGATCTGAATAATTTTGATTCTCTGTCTCGTTGGGATAGAAAAAGTTGAATATATGTTTGATTAATTGCTAAAAGATGGTTATAACAAGTTTACTCCGTATTTTAAAGAACTCACAAAGGCCATGATACGATTTACAAAAGCGCGATAATGACGGTTGTTTCTCGAGCCCAGAGGAGACAACGAAAGAATGCTTAGTAAAATAAATTTATTACTGCCTATGGACAATTACAGTGTACGACGTCTAATTCTGTCAGGATGAAAAGGAACACTGTTAGAATATCAATTATTATGACAGATGTAAAGTAAAATGTACCTAAGTTATACGGACAGTGTGACAGTTGAGGTGGTGAGGTTTGACGCGGCATGTGGAGGTGGTGAGGTCTGACGCGGCATGTGCTACTTGTGACGCGGCATGAATGAAGTTTGACGCGGCAGTGACGCGGCGTGACGCGCGGGTGACGCGGCAGTGACGAGGTTTGACGCGGCGTGACGCGCCTGTGACGCGGCACTGACGCGGCATGGAGGAGGTTTGACGCGGCAACTGACGCGGCACAACTTGTTTGACGCGGCACTGACGCGCATGTGACGCGGCAACTGACGCGGTATGTGCTATGGTTGACGCGGCACTGTAGTAGGTCTTGACGCGGCATAGAGTGTGGATGTTGATATTAGTACAGAGACTGCGAAGATATTTGGGAGAACTTGTCGTGGTGTGAGTAGTGCTTGACGCAGCCTAAACGAGGCTTCTGACATGCCATGGTTGGGGCTCGACGTGTGGGTGCAGGGTATAGAGAGTGGATCAAACTTGGCAGGGTGAGGTCGAAGCTTGACGCAGTGAGACAACATTTGACACTGCATCTGAAAACCAACATAGATGAACGAATTAGAGGTAATGCAACAATATAGGACTGACGCGCAAGATGCATACTAGTAATATGAACGCAGAGGACAAGCACTGTAAATTTGGTGAGAGGTGAATACAGCACTATAGAGCCTGTACGCAGGCAGACACTCATATGTTGATCATTAACGATGATTCAAAGTGTTTGGAATGCGATATGAAGTTGTGTAAACATGATTTGTACATAGGAATTTGTTACAGTGCCGCGTCACATATGCCGCGTCAGTGCCGCGTCACAGGCGCGTCACGACCGCGGCAGGCGCGGCAGGGCCGCGTCAATTTCACCTGGCCCGAATCCATCACCCAACACATCAAAGCCCACTCCGAAAATATCAGCTCGATAGATTTTTCTCCGAATGGAATGGTGCTGGTCACTGGTTCATTTGAAGGCACAATCAAGTTTTGGTGTACCAAAACGTGGCAGATGCAAGGAGAACCAATCGGGTGTGGCAATTATGTCTACTGCGTTCGACATTCGCCTTCTGGTGAACTTCTTGCCATCTCAACAAAGTCCAATACCCAAATTTATAATCCAGGCACAAGGGAACGCGTCGCATGTCCGACAGGTCCCAAATCATGGACATGGAACATGTCACTCGCCTGGACGCCCGATGGTACACGCCTTCTTTCGGGAGACAGTAATTACATATTGGAGTGGGACACATCAACCTGGCAGCAGGTCGGTCGCCCCTGGGAAGGCCACACTCAGGCTGATGATATCTACACCCGGGCCATTGCCATTCATCCCACTGGCACCCTTGTCGCTTTTGCATCTAATGACAAGCATGTTCGTCTCTGGCGGGCCTCAGATCAACGAACCATCGCCATCTTTCATCATTCATCTGCCGCGACATGTGTCACGTTCTCTGTGGACGGCAAGCGCATTCTCATAGGAGGTGAAGACAAAAAGATCTCAGAATGGGCAGTACCACATCCAAAGGCGAGTGGCCATTTCTGACTCTCATTACGCAATTCGAGCATTCGTACAGATCCTTAGTATCACAACAGCCCGCGATGCATGTCTGGCTGGGGACTTGTCTATCGCTGAAGAGCTCCTCACCCAAGAGATCCACGCCGACGCCGACAACTTTACTTCATATGCCAATCGTTCGTTCGTTATGGCCCGGAAGCACAACTTGGACAACGCTCTCGAGGATGCAATCAAGGTGAGATGGATCCACCCATCATTGTCATCTTACGGAAGGCTAACATTCATCCGTGACATAGTCAATCGACATTAAACCATCATTGATTGGCTTTATCTCAAAAGGCATCGCCCTCTGCGGAAAAGATCGCGTCCGAGAAGCAAGGGTGGCATTCGACGTTGCATCTATGTTCACGAACCATGATTCAGAAACCAACCAATTTCTTCTCTTGATCAAGGTACATTCGATCCGTTTCCCATACTACCTGCTTCATCCCGCATGCCAGGCCATCGCACTCTTCAACGCAGATCAACACGAGGAAGCAATGTTGTCTATCAAAGAGCTGGCTACTGCTTGTCCAAATGTCGAGCCTCTCGCGCGTCGTGTCGTGGAAGTCAGTATCATGAGCTAAGCTTGGTCCTCAATACTGACCTTCGTCGCTCGTACATTAGACATATTTGCGTGTTCGTCTCGGAATCACAGCCTTGGATGGTGCGCGTTACCACGAGGCCGCTGATCATTTCACTTCTGCCGTCAACTCTACTGCATTCTCGTCAAAATACATTCATTTGACATATGAAGACTTGACCGTGGTGCGTAGACATGATGCATACGTAATGCTTTTCATAACCTAGTACTTTGTGCAGCTCTTTGGCTGGGATCTCAAGTCCTTGTTGCTTACGACACCAGAAACGGTGCCAGGCTTTCCTTTCAGCAGGTAAACCCGATCAAGCCCTCGAAGCACACAAATACATGATAGACGCCATCGACGAGACTGCGAAGGCCAGCTGCCTCGATTGGTCCATTGGCGAGTTTTAGTAATGTCACCTGAGGCAATCATACTCACCTGCATTTGATTCAGAATTTAAGCAACAATGTAGCGTGCTCTGTGCTGCCAACGGAAATGCGGCCCTCGCTGCCAGCGAATATGACAGGGCTATTGACCTATACTCGGCGGTAATCAACTCAAACTCGGCATCTGATGTTGTTTTTGCAAATCGTAGCAAGGCACAGTTGGGCAAAATGCTATGGATGGAAGCGCTTCTCGATGCGCAGAAGGTGCGATGGGAGCTATCGTGCCATAGCCAATGCTCATCTAGGCGATACATAGGTTATTGAACTCCACTCTTTGTCTTATGTTGGACACAACTTGAAGCACGCAGCGCTTCATGGTGCGCGGCGCTATGATGAAGCAATTGAGACCTTCCAAACAATGCTCTCGATATTGGACAATGCACCTGATGTTCAGACACGAAGTAAGGCTCTGATAACGCATTCGTCGACATGTTTAACTCTTTCTCCAGAGCTGCGCCAGCAGTATCTCAGACCTTCGGAGGTAGAATGCGCCATTCGACGGGTCATTGATGCCCAACTCGACAACGCTCCGCTGCGTGTGCTCGACACCACCACAGGTCTCTTATGCGATCGGGAGGTGCAGATAGACACCTTCAAAATGAGCATGTTGTATAAGGAGCTTGTGTCATCAATAATTATGCATGCTGACTTGCACATCGAGCACATCGAAGAAGTGGTGAAGAGATACCTGCAATATGCCATGCTATCACACAGGTGGGAAGGGAAGGAGCCGCTGCTGCAGGATATCCAGGGCAAGTGCGTGTACGACTCGGAGTTGGACCCAGTTGGCGGCATGACGAAGCTGCGGTCGTTCTGCAAAACTGCTCTTGATGCGGGGTATAACTGGGCATGGAGCGATACATGCTGCATCGACAAGAGCAACAATGTCGAAGTCCAAGAATCGGTCAACTCCATGTTCGTATGGTATCATCATTCCGCGCTCACGATCGTCTACCTGTCTGATGTTCCGCCTTCGTCAAATTCTGGCGCACTGGCAAAGAGCGCTTGGAACACGCGGGGATGGACGTTTCAGGAGTTCATCGCTCCCCAAGTCATTCTCTTTTATCAGAATAATTGGACTCTTTATCGCAATGATCGTACTCCCAACCACAAGGATTCCATTGCAATCATGCAGGAGATCAAGGATGCGACAGGCATAGACCGACCGGCCGTTGTGGCCTTTCGTTCCAGCATGCATAACGCGCGAGAAAAACTTCATTGGGCGTCAACCCGCGTTACCACGCGTCAGGAAGACATCGCATACTCGTTGTTTGGCATCTTCGGCGTCCGTCTGCCTGTAGATTATGGCGAGAAGCGGGACAAGGCTCTCGGGCGGCTCCTGCAGGAGATCGTGGCTCGGTCAGGGGACATCACTGGCCTCAATTGGGTCGGAGAACCATCAGAGTTTAACAGCTGTCTACCAGCCTCCATCACTTCCTACGAAGCTCCACCATGCGAGCTACCACCCCTACCCGAATATGAAATTCAGTCATTGGCTTCTTCGCTGCGAAAAATGGGGGTTGCTGATTTTGCTCCAGACCTTTATACTCAGCTTCGGAACACGAGCGCCCCTCGCTTCGCAGCACAAAGACTACATCTGCCCTGTATTGCATTCAATGTCACGGAAGTCAGACGCCGGGTGGGTAGTCCAACCCCGGAAAGTTATGTCATGTATAGGGTGAAGGCAGGCGGACTTCACGACTTGCTTATCATCACCGGAGAAACCCTGGTTCAATTCTGGCCGGCAAGGCCCACTGAGCAGCAATTTCTCCTCGTCCGTCCCTGGGACCGGTCTCTTCTGGAGCTACCTGAATTTCCAGAGTTTCCAGAACCGTCTGACCATGGAGATGATACGGAGAGCGAGGAAGACTATGAGACGCCGCCTTCTTCTCCATCAGACGACTGGTCTGGTGGTTCTCCTGTAAAACAGGGGATGTCTGACCTAGAATCACGAGCATTGCGGTTGCTTGTTCGCCTTGGGCAACCTTTCAGCGCATTTTTGTTAGCGCAGCAGCGCGGTGGAGAATACAAGAGGATCGCGACGGATCATGATATCATTGGACAAGTCCAGGACGTGGTTTTCGTTGGAGACTCGATGGACATCAGGACCATAGAGATATTGTAGTGGTATGTTTTTGTTTCACAGTTTTTGGACGACTTCGAAGATGATACCATACAGCTGCAGCATACGTATCGCACACGCATGTTAGATGTGATTTTGGCACTTAGGTAGCAGCTCAGGTACAGATTATGCTCCGAGTCCCGTCGCTTCCCTATCATTTCTTGCAACCCTTTGTTCGTCCTCAAATAACTGCATTTCTGATTGCTTGAATTTGGTGTAGGAGAACCGTCGATCGGTCGTTTTGACGCGCGATTCGTCGAAAATGAGATACACTTTGAGACATGTGCATGTAGCTATCAGTGTAGAACGCGTACTGTACCTTTGCAGGCTAGTACAGGCATCGGGGTGAATGTAGTAAATGAGGGATCAGGTGAACGGTGGTTCCAGGTTCCTTCTATCAATTTAGATTATATAAAAGAGGCCAGGCCTGACCCACATCGTAGCTCCGTAAATATCGAGCGTCTGTATCGTGCATAGCAGTAATAATTCAGAAACCTGCAATTCATTAACATCACGGTATTTGGATGCTAATCTATGACGCATTCACCGGCACCCTCCGAGTAATTGGAGTATGGGTGCGCCTGCAGAGTGACAATCACGTCTACCTTTTTTGTCCTTTCTCGATCTTGAATATCTTGGAGATCGCGTAACTGTCATATTCCGTACGTCCTGCACGCCCTCATATCCATCTCATTTCAAGGATTTTAGGATCCCTTCTTCAAATAACTCCATTCTGCAAACATTCAAGTCTTTGCAATTATTCCTGCTATTTCTGCTTGTACGAGGCTGAGAGCACGATCACAGTCTGTGTTCTTCATGATGTTGATCAAAGCATCAACATTGTCGACAGATTTTCTGAACGACCTCTCTCGACATTTTGTGATGCAGCTCTTTATTTTCATTTCTGGTTTCCACAAATGACACAAAGTCTGTCCTGTGATAATGAAGCTTGTTCTTCCTTCTTGACAGCCGGTACTTTGTGCCGGATACTTTTTCTTACAAATCAATGGCTTTGATGACTACTATGTAGTCTTCCATTTGCAGATCTACGATATTTTCGTTGTCCAGACGTCCATGGTTGGAAGTACATGGATCACTCGCCGCGGCCTGGTGCGATTTCAGATCTCGGGATCTCGAGCTTTCGCAGTTTGACAATGACAACTTTCGGTATAGACCACCATCTAGTAGGGTTGCAACATATTCCAGTGAGCCAGTGCAGACTTAAAATGCATCCATGACTAGTCAACAGCGCGTATGAGGGGAGGAGTCATGGTCCCATTGAGGCTTCAATGTTCAAGCGTACAACGAGACTGCAAAACTCGTAAGTACTTTAGTCATTCTATTTATTCAAGTATTTCCCCTATTCCAAGATCTCCATTGCTCGAGCGGCAGTCAAATTTGTTCGGAACCAAGACATTGGTCAAATCAACATCAATCTAGTAGTAATTTTTATGTCGTGCCATCAGTCATCATGTGCACCGATGCTGATTGAAGTAGAAATACGACTCACCGTAGTTGAAACGTTTGCATGTCATGCAGTCATTCGTCTTAAACACACGTCAAGACGCGCTACCACGCCGGTGAGTCGTGTGGTTAAATCCAAGACGCAAAATACTTATACTCACATATATGAGGCCCTCTATCGTACATTTCTTCCCAGGGCAGCAATTTTTTGACGTGCACAATACAGGACACCCATCGCTGCTATCAATGTCAAGGGGAGTGGCAGACACTAATGCCATCAAAGCAAAAGCAACGACGACGACAGAGGGGAAATGCATTGTTTGTGAGGATGTGATATGGGGTCAAATCAATTTGAATGAGACGGTAAGCAGACGGCTTTTTATACTATGCGCTGAATGTTATTCTTCGTGGTCCGGGTGACGCAGGAAGAACATATCCATTTGAAGTCCCTTATCGAACATACAACTGGTGACACGCGTCCAGGGCCTTAAATTCGGACATCTCTGTCCGTCAGTGTGAAGGCTGACGCCCTCGTGTTTCACGACACATTTCATCCCGTGATCCTTATGGTTCATATCTTGCAGTGTACGCACATGAATTTTTTTTTTGGTTAGGACCAGTTCTACCGGTCTGAGGGGAAAATGCACTCAGCCGTATGATACTTACTAAAACAGCAAGATTGTTAAGGATGAATGATGATGCTGCGATGGTGTCTGAGCCGGGAGAATCATCATCGGATTTCGCTATCGGCACATGTCAGATATAGGCACTTCCCGACAATCTTGACTCACTTTGGCTGTTACGAAAATTTCGTCGATCATCATTGGATAGATATTCTTCAGGTTTGGTCCGGCCGGTAATAGAAGTGCTGGTTGTAACGGCCTTAAGACTGTCCATCCAATAATGATAGTCACCAATTTTCGTAACAGCCAAAGTGAGTCATGAATGTTGGGAAGAGGTTAGCATAGAATTGAGTCTACGCACGAGTGAGGCACACCTAGGCGTGTGCTACCTTGCTCTGACCCACGACGATGGCATGATAGTTTAGTCTCAGTTGTTCAGCAACAGCCTGAGATCTGCCTATTTACTCCATTTTACTTTATTATTCCTTGGCACCCACCCGCTGCCTCCTCTCTCAGATTACGGCTAAACTACTCAAGCCGGACTGGGAAGCCCACACCCAAACATTCTGTTCCTCATCATCTAGACCCTGTCAAATTGCTGTATCTAAGTCATTGTCCAATTCATTTCGTTCTCGCTCACCAGCCACCACGCTACGAAAGCATAGACCGGCAGAATGTCAAACTACAGGGAATAACAGTGAAAGATGTTCTATGCGATAACCTTCTTCACCCTTTTCGATCGACTCAAACAACTGCACTTCTTTGTAAAGTAGAAAACAATCAGTTGTACAGCCACCTACAATCAAGAATTGCTTGATCGGATGATCAAGGATCCATCTACACCTGCCTGTTACAGAGACCGATACTGCGGTGTCGTAGACGGTTCAACTCCATGCTGCGAATACTTATGGAGTAACCAAGATCGAACTCGATCGGGCATTGCTTCCATGTTTAGACAGAAACCGAAATGTCGTATTTTTGTGCTACGTGTCATGACGAGGTCCGAGGACCTCAGTCTTCACGGTGGTGGTCGTGCCATCAAGAAACAAAGAACTAAGAAACGCTGACACATTGTTGTATCAGGTGCTCCTTATTTTTACAAAGCCTTTGATAGAAATGAAGATATGCTTGTGATCGAGGAGTGCAGGCAGAATCTCAATCTCTCAGGAGAGACATGTCCCGCAACAGCGGCACTCATAGTCGAGGTAGTCGCCTGTGACAAGCCCAAGGGAGGTATTTTGCAGGAACAAGAAACTGAACTTGCTGAGCTGGCAAATGGTAACGAGAGTTCCGGTGGTATTCATCCCCTGTCCAAGAAGATGTCAGGTACGGCTCGAGAGGCAGACAACCAAACAGTACATCTGTGAGGAGGAAGGAGAACAGATACACACAGCTGTAAAGAAGATGCTTGTATGTCTTCAGCGCAGCCCTGACCCGATGTTCGCGTGAGTCGATTTCTAAGGAAGATCTTGCCAAATTAGTGCTGCCGCAGTCCGGTTCCGAACTTCGGTTCGAACCTGAACCTTTCCGAACCGGACGCATGGTCCGGTCCAAGGTTCGGCCAAGACTCAGAACCGAACCTTTCTAGAGGTTCGGGGTTCGGGCTGGTAGTGAATAGGTCCGAACCCGTTCGAACCTCTCAATCTTTGTCGGCTTTACACTTGTTTTGAGAATATGTAAGTATTTACTACATCACCAAAAGTCCTAAACTTAGGTAAGACGTGCTCAGGTCTTATCATCCGGTATCAGCCTCACCACAGTCACCATGGCCCATAAGCTCAGACCAGCCTCAGGTCATTCTAGACGGTCAGATCATGAAACTGAATTTTGCTCATTTGACCATCAGCTGATGGGTCATGCATCATAACGGACATGTGGTGACTGCTTAGCAGGCCTGAGCAATTTCAGACACCTTACAATAGCTTATCGCAGTGGAATGGTATTATAAGCACGTATCATTGTTGTAGTACATGACATTGATTATACACACTGAGCTACTGTAAATGCGAGTGAACTAGGAACTTGTTGTACAAGCATGGGAGAAATGAACTGCGAAGTGACCAGAGCGAATATGCGAATGCGAAAGTGAATGTCCGAACCACGGAGAATCGTACAGTGAGAGCAACCGGTGAGTGACGGGAGACATCAGTATGTAAAAAATGCGTCGAATGAGCTGAACTGCATTGTGGTATCAGAAAAATATCTAGAAAAAGAGTGAGTACGTACCAGAGAACACCAACTACTTTCTTCCTTTGCGTTTCTTAGTAGCGGTGGCGGTAGTCTTCTTTCGGCCCTTCCTGCCACGCTTTGAAACAACTGGGCTGTCAGGCACGGACTCGGCTTCGCTGAGTGAGCTTTCACTGTCGCCATCAACCTCCAACTCCTCTGACTTTCGTTTCTTGCTCTTGTCGGATGTAGGAGCAGGGGTATCAGGCTTCGGAGGGGGGACAGATGGTGCGGAAGAGGAGCTCGTGCCAGCTGGTCGGATGGGACGCGGTTTGGGGATGGATTTCCGCTGCGGGGAAAGAGTGGCTATCTCGGGAGGTGGAGAAATAGTTGGCGGGGAGGTAGTTGGCGTAGAGGTAACGGGCGTGGAGGTAGCAGGCGGGGAGGTAGCAGGCGTGGAGGTAGCAGGCGGGGAGGTAGTGGGCGTGGAAGTAGCGGGCGTGGAAGTCACGGTAGTGGGCGTGGAAGGATGCACTGTCGAAATGTCGGGATCGCCAGTAGGCTCGGCTTCAACTGGGGGAATGACAGAGGCGGCAGACTGAAAATAAAGATGTATTAGTTAGAAATGTCATACTAGGATAGACAATGAAAAAACCTTGACTCGTGCCGCTGCACGCTTTGCAGATTGCTTCCTCATGAGAACGAGGTCGTCGTCATCCTCGTCGTCATCAATGACGTCGAACAACGGGACACCCCGTTTATTGCCAAAGACCGTCCTTGGTAGAATTAGTATCGTAAACACGAAAAAAATTGTACTGACTTGTTCCACCATTCCAACAGTTCCTCGGCCCACGCTTCATCGAACGGCTCTCGGATTGCTTTGATGGTGCGGTAGTATGCGTCGCGGTAGCTGTAGTTCCCATCCGTCTCTTGCCATTTGTCGCGTGACGAGATCCCAAAGCGACTCTAGAATACAAATGAGACATTAATGCATTTAATACCAAAGTACGTACCTGAACAAGTGCATAGGCAATGTGTTCGGCCTCGACTTTATACATGCCGTGTAGTTTCGCATTGCCAGAGCGTGTGACAGACAGCTCTCCATCTTCAATGAGGGCGGATGACGGACTAGTATAGATGTGCCGAAATACCTACATATCATCATATATCATCAAACAAAATAGCAAAAAGAAAAGAAATAAAAACATACGCGCTTCAGAAGGTGACCTCTGAGGAGACCTTCCTGAATGTCTTCGACGTCGAAATCAATACCTGGAGGATCACCAGGGTATGCTAGTGCAGGCCAGGCACCTGCGTTCATCCTGATTTCGCCGTTTTGAAGCTGTTCCTGTACCCTGAGAGATGTGAGTAAGATATCACCATGTTAGTCAACTAAACACTTACTTCTTCGGATCAGCGTGGTATGTGTTCACGTGCTTGACCGGACACAACATGCCCGCCAGCTGCGGGTGATTCACACCCATTCTAGCACGGGACTTCTTGTTCTCCGAAAAAATCGGAGGTTCCAGTCCCTTGACCTCAGGTTGGGCGACCGCGTAGTTACCAATGAATGGTTTGAGGTGACTGGCATCCTCAGAGCGGATTTGGCCAATGATTTCCTGCATCTTCTCATAGGGTGAGTATTATAAGATAGTTAGTATTCATTGGAAGACGTACCTCGGATAAAATGCTGTTCAACTCCGTTTCTAACTTGGTCCTGTTGTGGCGACCTCGAATGAGAGTTCGGAGATAAGGGGTGGAAGAGAGAATCCTCTGGTAGGTCTTCAAGTGACGCTCTTGAGCGTCTTTAGTCCTGTACAATATTTAGCATTCAGATAATAACAACTATAGAAAGAACTTACACGACGCTAAGAGCTTCTTTTCGCTCTCTCCTGGTGTCGTCTTCCTCGGGTTCGGACAAAGTCCTGGCAGCTTCTTCCGCTTCGATATACCTTGCAATCCGAAAAGTGTCCTTGAGGATGACAAACATGTCGATACCACGAGGGATCCAGCGTGCGACGTGCATACACTCTTCCCTCCCACTTCGAGTAGGTCCCGGTCCTTTCCTATTGATCGAAATAGTCAGTGTCTTGATCACGCGTAAATCGCGCGTGAACATCAACTTACTTGTCTTTGGTAGCCTTGTTAGCTTTTCTAAGCATATATGCGTTATAAGTAGAACAACACGGCCAGATATTGACAACGACTTACTTCGTATATGTTTTCTCGAGCCGTTTAGGCTTAGCTGATTCCTTTCGAGAACCTGAGATGTGTAAGACGCGTCGTAATCAGAAATCATTTCCAGAAATACTGATCCTTACCTAAAGAAGATAGCTCATCCACCGATGAGACAGACGACTCCTCAGACGATGACGACCCGTCGCTGCTGCTCTCCGACTCGGATCGCGAAAGGCTGAGGCTGGAGTGGTGTCGGGCCATGAGAGAAGATGAAAAGCGATAAGAATTTAGAAAGACTAGGACGCGTCGTGATTGCGTGTTATTTGATGTTATTGATATCGGAGACTCAAATACTTAGAAACTGATAACTAAAGAGGGAATTTGCGATAAAACAAATGTGCCGGCTGAGGGAAAATTATGCGCAGTATGGGGACAAACGCGCGCGCACGCGCAATACAATTGAGCAAGATTTACGCGACACGATACAGTTGAGCAAGATCTAAGAAAAATACGGTAATGTACAATACGAGGGAATCCTTTCAATCTTCCAGCGCTTCATCGGCTCTTCTAGTTACGTAGTAACTCCAGGGCGCAGTCGGGTTTGCAGGATCTGGATTGGGGTTACCCACACGCCTGGTGAGAAGGTTGCATGGGGAAGCAACAACAGGCCTGTCAAGATTAATTCAAATTTGAAAACAAAAAGATCAGCGACTTACTGAGATGAAGTCTGATTGGTCGCGGACTCAGCAGACTCCACAGCCTCCTCAACCCGTTCTCGAATGCGAAATACGATTTTCTGTGAAATTGAAATAAGCTTTAAGACGAATTTGAACATGAAAATATTACCTTGATGCCGGGGGTGTCAATATTCAAGTTGAAACAGTATGTACCGTCCAAAGATACCGCATTTCGAATGTCTAGGAAAACAACGTCACCAAGAACATTGACAGCAGAGTTCCACGACGATGGAGCAGACATATTTAGAGTGATCGATATGAAAGCTTATGAAAGTGGATAAAATGGGGATAGTCGAGGACGTTATGTCCGCAAGTTACCGATTCAGACGGAGTTTGAAATTAATATCAACCATTTCGATCACTTGTCCTGAAATCATATGATATCATATTATCGGCCGCAAAACCTACCATGTGACTACCAGGTGAGTTGCAACCTATTCTGTCTTACTGACTATCCTATCCTATAATCTACAGCAGGACCGTCTCCGGGAATGGAACCCTTCCCTTATGGACGCGCTCACTACCTTTTCCTGCACCGGCGAAGTCTCTGGCGGTGACACCTTTGGGTCCCTATACACGTGAGTCGTCATTCGACTCACCACTGGCACCAATTGATTTCCTTCACAGCAGACATAGCTGTACCCCGACTATACTGCCCCCGGATTACTTCTATGGCGAGGAGCAGAGTTTCTATCTATACGACTCCGCAGTTTCAAATTATCTCTTTGGGTGAGTCACTAATGCCTTCAAGTGATCACTCTGCTCACACTGCTACTCTCAGCCGTCAAGCTATGATGAGCAACGAGGCTTGGCACTCTGACCATCATCTTTGGTGAACTGGCTCCTCGGAGTCCGTCAATTGGCCATTAATGTGTCTCCATGGTCCTGGTATGTTTTTTCTCGTCCCGGTATGTTCTTTCTCTCGCCTAAACATCTGAACAGCAACTCACTTTTGCAGACGGTATTACTTATAGGTTTTTATATACTGTATTCAGCTTGCGCAATCGGATCTACTTTGCAGGCATACACGTCTGATTGAGTTAAGTGTTGGCTTATAAACACAAGCCGGCCCCTCCTGCACATTCGCTACCTAGTCCAATGGACTTGCCTGTTTGCATCGGGTGCGGTAAGACATTCCCAGCCCAAAAGTCCCTCTCTGCACATGCTGCTCGCTGCGCAAAAAACAAATTACTGAAACTAGCAGATTCGGTGCAGCGCGGCAGCAAAAAGAAACGCGAGTTGGAAAAGACTCACGGCAAGAAGTCCAAGCGAGCACGCAGTGAGCGTGCAGAGGCAATTCAGGTAGGGATAGATGTCGAAGAACAATTGGACTATGGAGGAATGGATGTCGACCATGACATTTCCGAGCAGGTGAGTTATAATAACGAATCTATCAAACTATGCTAATTCTATAAGGTCGAGGATGTCGCAGGACCATCAATCATCCCCCGTTCACCCTCACCTCCCCCAGTCACTTCAAAGCGCTCCGGACGTACGGTACGAATGCCTCGGCGCTTCATTGACTACCTCCCTGGATCAGCCACGCACCTCGCACATATGCCTCCCACTAACCGGCAGCAACGAGGGCGTGTTCTGCACGAAGCAGATGAATCTCAACATGTTCGATCACCATCTCCGTCCCCAGCACCATCTTCTGAGCCAGAAGATCCCTGCCCTGCGCGCATCCCTTTCCAGACCGAACCCGACGTCATGGGACTTCATCGTGTGTACCCAACATGTCCCACTTTAGCTCCAGAGGGTCTCTTGACCTTGGAGAGAGTGACAGATGCGCCAACCCTGGACAGTGACCAAGCGGCACTTCGTGGAGTGCACCCTGGTCTCTCTACACCTGAAATTAGCGCCAAGCACTTGTTTGATGGCTTCTCAAACCACACTTCCGGAGTTCTGATGGCGTGGCATTACTCTGGCACCAATAGTAACTCGGCGGTCAATGTCAATCGTCTTGCAGAGTTCTTAAGTTCAGATCCTCGTTGCTCCCTCGCTCACCTAAGTGGATTCAATTTCACGCGCGAAATGAAGCTGTTGGACAAGTACATTGAAGATAAGTCTAACCCCTTTCGAGAGGAATACGGATGGCGCCAATCTACTGTGAAGATCCGACTACCGAAGGAGAAGACGAAATTTCTATCAGAAACTGAGGCTCCCGAACTCGAGATCTCAGGCGTTCATCATCGTTCTTTGACTGACATCATCACACATGTGTTCGAGAGCGACATCTCACAGTCATTCAATATGACACCATTTGAACAGTTCTGGACTACACCCAATCATCGGACGGTCAAAGTGTTTGGGGAGGCATACGCGTCCCCTGCACTGATGGAAGCTTACACAGAGGTCAATGCCCTCCCTCGTGACCCTGAAGATCACCTTGAGCGCGTTGTTGCCTCGCTCATGGTGTGGTCAGATGCTACACACCTGGCGAACTTCGGGGATGCCTCCCTCTGGCCGTTTTACGTCTTTTTTGGGAATCAGTCCAAGTATACGCGAGGCAAGCCCACGGCTCGTGCTTCGCATCATTTGGCATATATTTCAACAGTACGTACCACTCATTTTCATTAATATCAGTATCTCAGTATCTCCTTCAGCTTCCAAATAATCTACAAGAAATCTACGTGGATATCTTCGGCGAGGCTACAACGAGTGAAGTGCATACACATCTGAAACGTGAGCTGATGCAAGCAATATGGAGGTTACTTCTGGATGGTAAGTTTATGGAAGCCTATGAACACGGAATAGTGATCCGGTGCTCTGATGGTATCACACGAAGAGTATTTCCACGTTTCTTTTCATATTCGGCAGACTATCCTGAGAAGTAAGTACATGTTTCGTTTGACGCATGACTGGACATGAGGCATTAACGTGTTTTTCACTGCGCAGGGTTCTACTCGCTACTATAAAGTTTCTCGGATGGCGTCCCTGTCCACGCTGCCTGGTCAAGAAGGAGGATGTCCACAAGATGGGCATGAAACTCGACATGAAGGGTCGTGTGACTAACAGACGTGTTGACGACTTCCGACGACAGCGCAGTGTTGAAGAAGCCCGTACCTTGATTTTCCGGCTTGGAGTCCCTGTAGGTGGGAGTCGTGTCAAAGCGATACTTGATGAAGCCTCGCATGTTCCAATCATAGTAAGCAGCATTATATACTCTGCATCCTGTTAACTAATATATAGATTCAGTCTGCGTTTTCTGAGAAACTCGCGCGACATGCATTCAACATGTTTGATATGTTCCTCGTTGATCAGCTTCACGAGTTTGAGCTTGGCACTTGGAAGGCCAAATTTACCCATTTGATGCGGATACTTCACGCAGCTGGAGGGAACGCGATTCCAGATCTCAACAAACGGTAGTTTGATTTTGCATACCAGTTGTCTTGCAAGCTCACAGTGTTTCATACTAGATACCGAAAAGTACCAACATTTGGCAGGGGAACTATACGTCGCTTCCACAGTAACGCTTCTGCCATGAAAAAACTTGCAGCTCGTGACTTTGAGGACCTATTACAAGTACGTCCGAGTCAACTTTAATGATTGTTTATTTATTTTCAATCTTTCTAGTGCGCTATTCCCGTCTTTGAGAAGCTATTGCCGGACGACCATAATAAGATTGTCCTTGACCTTCTATTCGATCTCTCTGTTTGGCATGCATATGCCAAACTTCGAATGCACACAGAAGACTCGCTCACCTTGTTTGATACTGCAACGACGGTCTTAGGCCAATCTGTCCGAAAATTCTTCAAGACTACGTGTAGCTACTACCATACAACAGAACTCCCTCACGAGTATGCAGCACGAGGACGTCGAGAGGCTGCATTAGCAGCCAAACAACCTTCATCTTCAGGTAAAGGGAAGCAGAAGTCCGGTCCCAAGTTCAAGGCCCTCAATTTGTCGACTTACAAGTTTCATGCTCTTGGACATTATCCTAACACAATTCGATGTTTCGGTACTACAGACAGTTTTTCTACACAGCCGGTGAGATTATATCAAATTGAATGGTTGAGTATCTGACATCCTATTTTTAGGGAGAAATCGAACATCGGCGAGCTAAGCGCTGGTACCCTAGGACAGCCAAGAATAAGAAGACCATGGTCACTACAATGACCCACCTCGAAGCCCGTGAACGGGTAATTGCACGGATTGTCCAACGACGCGAGGAATTACTCAAGGCACCCAGCGTACCACGTGAACGTACCTCACCTGCCGCGCACTATCATATTTCCAAATATCCCAAAGCATCATATGATATGACTGGATGGCTCGGCGACCTGGCAGAAGACCCGGCAGTCAAAGTAAGTAGTTCATTCAAGTATTTTTTGATTTATTCATATGGTGTCATAGGACTTCATTCCGAGATTGAAAAACCATCTATTGGCAAGATTACGTGGTCTCGAGTACTCTGGAGACGAGTATGCATTCTCTGATGAAGATAGGAGCCAGGTGATTCTCGCTAACAATCAGCTCTACGAACACAGTATCCTGCGCATCAACTATACGACCTACGACCTTCGCCGCGAGCAAGATTCAATGAATCCCCGAAATCACGCTGACATCATGATGTTGTCACATGAGAATGACGAGGACCGACATCCCTATTGGTATGCTCGTATTATCAAGGTATTCCATGTCAATGTGTGGTACTATGGTCCTGGTGGTTCTCAAGCAGCACCTACTCGCATGCATGTGTTGTTTGTGCGTTGGTTCGGGCGAGACGTTGCCTTCAAAGCTGGGTGGTCTGCCAAACGACTCCATCGCATTGGATTTTTCAGTCGAGATGATCCTGACAGCTTTGGCTTTGTCGATCCCGATCAAGTGATCCGGGGAGTTCACTTAATTCCTGGATTTGCATATGGACAGACTGACACCCGACTCGGACATTCATTCGTCCGTCCACCTGAAGACAAGGATATGGACTACATGTATTATTATGTGAATCAGTACGTATTGCCTTTGCTACTGCTATGGCATACGCTCATCTAATTATTCATTTAGTTTCGTAGATAGGGATATGTTCATGCGTTTTCGAGGAGGTGGTGTGGGCCACAAGATGCCCGAAGATCTATATGAGCTTCTGCGGAGTGATGGCAATGTGGAGGACGCGGATGAGAACGAAGACCTTAATTTTGGAGAGTTGGACGAACCTTGGGGAGGGGATGCCGAAGAGATTGACGAAGAGATTGATGAAGAGATTGACGAAGAGATTGACGAGGAGGGCAGTGAGAATAGCGAGGATGAAAATACTAACAATTCGGACGAGGAAGATGCAATTGTAGCTGACGAGGGAGAGGAGCTTGATGAGGACATTCTTGCACAAGAGGGATATGGAGCTTTGTAATTATCACACTTTATCAGACTCGAAACGCATGCTAAGGGAATATCACGCGTGGATCAGACTTATAACAGTATATCATTTGAATCCAAGTACAATGTATACATGAATCCACGATGGACTCGACGAGCTCCTTCCATTGACCATGCGTTCGAAGTGGACTGTATGCATTGCACGGAATATCAGGGAGGGATCAAACTTAGAGCAGTATATCATTGGTATATCAGGATCATAGAAGCATCTCATTTGCATAGCATACATGGGAACAACGGTAAGCTACGAACTACTCGACGTCATAATGATCGAGCGCTGGCGTCATCTTTTCAACACTCATAACCCTTGACCCAGAAAATCTCGTGACCATCAGCCTAATAAGGTAATACCTGTTTTCTGGACTTTTGGTGATGTACGTGTCAATATATGCAAAAGCATGTGTCTGGAACCACAGGTTTAGGCCATCGGGTGAAATTGACGCGGTCTTGTCGCGCCTGCCGCGGTCGTGATGCGCTGTGACACAGGACTGCACCGTCACAAATTCATGTTCAAACTTCAAACACTAAGTATCTTATGTCGTGTCAAACCTCATCCATGCCGTGTCACTCCTTTGCACTCCTCTGCACCCCGAGTCCACCATCAGTAAAGTCCAATTTTCTCACAGAGGTCACAAACTTCGGGTCTTGTGACAGTAAATCACAGAGCCCCACAGTTTGCGCAGGTTCACAGTACACAGTGATACAGCGACTCCAGTCCAAATCCACCCACAGACTCGGATTTCAATGTATGATACTATGGCCTTCAAGTTGCAAAAACTCACAAGTCTCACACACTACTAGTACCAAGCACAGTGTATCAATAGCTATAGTATTACTAGTATACTCGTACCGGCGCAAAAGTAGCAATACAATTTCTCAACTTAAGTTCGAGTTCGTTTGAGCATACAACACATAGTAACATTCATGGTAGTAACGAAGGATGGCATAAAACAACTATTAAACACTACAAAAAATAAATCAATCAAGCTGAATCATGGGGGTCCGATCACGCGAGATATCCAATGTCGTTCCTGTAAAGAGTTAGAAACCGATATGAGCACAGAGAGCGCATCACACCACACGAACATGATCCACCTTGTGCGTGAGTGAGACGACTAGGAGGGACAGACCAACCATGCGTATTGCAGATAACCCTCATACATCCCAGGCCAAGGTCTGTGTCGTCTAGTCTCTTCTCAGCGGCTTCCGCTTGGAATTTCAGCAGGCTTGCAAACACCTCATTTTCTTGCATTACACATTCTGCGAGTACCTTCTGAGCCCTGTGAACATCGCGCTTGGCTCTCACGAGATTCATCATGATCCTCGCCTCGGATTCAGTGGGTTCCTGGTCAGACTATGTTGAAAAGTAAGTTGTACAATAATGATGGACAACATGAATGACTCACCATTGCATTCACAGCTTCAAGAACTTCATATAGGTTGCGTATGCCGCTATCATGGTTGTCATTATGATGTCGATCATGAGAGTGAGGGCTAGTGTGGGTAGAAGAAGCACTTGCTGATAGTGATTGCAGAGTACTAAGATCAAACTTGAGCGGCGAGGATAACATGATGCGGAAAGACTGACTCACGGAAATTGCCGAACTACAGTGTGTATCCTCTTTCTCCGCAATCATCATTCTCCGCGAGCATGCCACCAACTCATTGCCCTTCATGTGGGAAGGAATTCAGGGATCATACTTCCGTTGCTCGACATATGAGCCAACCACGGTCTGGATGCAACACGTGGCTACAAGACTTAATCCAGCTTCACTCCACCCTTCCACCTAGTGAGGATTCGGCAGATGATCCTATGGCAGCAGGCGACATCGGTGAACCTCATGAGTCTTACCGTGAACAAGTTGAAGGAGAGTACTTTGACGGAGGCGGAAATTGGAGCAAGGACTGTGAGGCTGAAGTAACCGACTATTTTCCTGAACCCCCGCTAGCCTTTGAGGAGGGCTATACATTTCTGAGTTTGTTTGACACCGATGAAAATAGCATCCATCGCAAAACGAACCTATACTATCCATTCAGCAGTCGGAAGGAATGGGAGGTTGCAGCATGGCTTCTGCATTCGGGCCTGAGCATGGGCAAGATAGATTCATTCCTGTCGCTGGAGATGGTAAGTTTCTTAATTTCAAACACATTAAGGCAGCTTATTTCAGGGAGCACTTAGATAAAAGATTTGCGTTTATCATTCCGCTCAGCTAAAGAGTTACAAGGTCGAGCTGAAATGCTACCAGGCGGTCCTCGTTGGAAATCG
The DNA here is from genome assembly GCA_016647685.1 of Suillus tomentosus. Classification (NCBI taxonomy): domain Eukaryota; kingdom Fungi; phylum Basidiomycota; class Agaricomycetes; order Boletales; family Suillaceae; genus Suillus; species Suillus tomentosus. The sequence goes on along the minus strand of JABBWJ010000030.1, from coordinate 32,687 downwards.
CAAGTAATATGTACATCCCATTCCACCAAGACGCCGGTTATTCTCTACTGGCGAGATCCGCTCGAGTGCATCGCCAGTATTTTCAACCATCCTTTATTTCACAACCGTCTAGACCTCACTCCTCGCAAAGTGTATTCCACATCGCAGAAACTGTCTCAGGTATATATGGAGTGGATGACAGGGCAACATGCTTGGGACATGCAGGTGCGTATTATATCCCTCTCGAGGTCATCAGCTCATGTATTCTTAAAGTCAGCGCTACCTCACGGTGCAACTCTCCTTGGTGTCATTCTATCCTCAGACAAGACATGTATCACCGCATTGACAGGCGATTGTGTTGCCCATCCGCTACTTATCAGCCTCGCCAATATTCACATGAATACACGATTGAAATCATCTTTGAACACTTTCCTCACTGCCCTGCTACCGGTCCCAAAATTCGTTCATAAGAACAAACAGATGAAGGGCGTATTGCAGGATCGGCTCGTTCATCAGTGCTTGGATATCATACTAGAACCCTTGAAGTCGGCTGCTCGACTGGGCGTCATGATGTCAGATCCGATCGGACGCAGCCATTACTGCTTCACTCCACTTGCTAGTTACATTGCCGATACTCTGGAAGCGATGATGCTGGCATGCGTTGGCAGAAAGACATCTCCAGTGACCATGGCCATGTACAAACAGTTCGGAGATGCCTTTCGCCATGAACCCCGAACAAAATCAACAACTCTTGCACAGCTGGATATTGTACGCTCACACACTGATCCACATAACCTCGAGGTGTTCTTTCGTGAAGTGCAGAAGTTCCACCTGAATGGCATTGAGAAACCATTCTGGAGTGACTGGCCACTAGCCGAACCCTCCCATTTCTTCACACCTGAATCGCTACACCACATTCACAAGCAGTTTTACGACCATGATGCCCAATGGATTATCATTGCTGTGGGAGAGTCTGAGTTAGATTTTCGGTTCTCGGTTTTACAGCCTACTACAGGTTACCGGCATTTTCATGGAGGCATATCGAAGCTCAAACAAGTTACTGGTCGCTGTCATTGTGACATTCAGCGATCGATCATCGCACTCAGCACAGATGCAATGCCTCCTGGTATCATGACTTCTGTACGTGCACTCATGCATTTCCATTATCTTGTGCAATCGCCATGCATTGACGACGATAATCTTGCCCGCATCTCGGCTGCATTGGATGAGTTCCATGCGAATAAGCATGCGATCATCACTGCTGGGGTTCGCTGGGGAAAAGGCAATACAACCATCGACAACTGGTACATACCCAAACTCGAGCTAATGCAGAACATCGTTCCTAGCATCCGTAGCTCTGGCGTTATAAGTCAATGATCTGCCGATGCCACGGAACATGCACACATCACGGAAGTCAAAAACCCTGCAAGATCAACCAACAACAATAATTGCGATCCGCAAATATGTCGTTATCTCGACCGTGCTGACAAGTGTAATAGGTTTGATCTTGCCATCGGTCTTTTGGACGGCAAGCTGAGTGTTGAGGATCTGGAAGTTGTCCGAGAGGAACACAAAGGTGATGACATTGACGAGGATGCGGATGTGGAGATCGTCGCCATGGAGATTCCATCCAGGGCTCAGCGACCCGATCAGCCACGTCCTATCACGGATTATTTCACAATCGCCAAAACACTACAGCACAAAAAGGCAGGATCAATACCCATCCCACTACGCTCTTTTGTTGTTGGGCGCACTGCACTCCATCTCGCATATGATCCTTCTATTAGGAATATCGGTGTCGATGAAGTTGCCGTCATGTTCAACCTGCCAGACCTTCGCCCAGCTCTCGCTGATTTCCTTCACCGTGAGGAGACTTCTGAACATTGTCTTCATGCAATCAGTGGTCCTCGAAGAGCTGGACCTGAAGCTGAACTCCCATTCGATAAGCTTCAAGTCTGGTTCAAAATATGTTTACAAGAAACAGAATTTCACGACGCCCATACAATTCGCCCAGCTCAAACGTTAAACTGTGCACCACCTAGTGGGCCCTGGACTTCGGGCTGTTATGACACCGTCATTATCCAGACCAACGCAGGGCAGTCATGGCCTACTTGTGGTCTTTCAGGTGCGCTTTCTGTCTCATTGTTAGTGGATATACTAAAAAATGAGCGCTGCAGGTCACTCGGTAGCCCAACTCAGACTTCTCATACGGCCTATTGGCAAAAGTGGTACACCATGGTCTTGGGAAGATCAGTTCATCGCCTATTTGCAACGATTTGATATCTCTAGCGAACATGATCCGACTACTCAGCTTTCTGTGGCATACAACCCAAGGTACTGCAAACGAACTTCAATGCACCTACATTCTTGTACAGCAAGGATTTTTTCAACGCGTCAAAACATTCGTCCAGCTGTCCATTATTTGAAACAATTTGGGAAACAAGGAGGGCGTGAATCGTGGATATTTGTGTCATTTCCTTGGATGACATCATCCTGAGAGGTACTTCACCAAAGTTATGCGAAAATGCGGGTGAGGCTGATGTTGATGTATTTGACTGTGAGGTCAAACTGAGGAGATTACAAATGTGATACGGGACTAGACCTTCCAATATACAGTGCATCGGATCAACAATAAGCTGCCACGAAGGGTCCCAGTATGATAGACGCCAGAGTTCGGAGTAACAAACACCATGAGCCTTAAATAGCTTTTCACGCTCAGAGGACGTGACAGTGTCTTGCCACTGCTCTGTGTATTTTCGAAGTTCATTTTTATCGCGAGGTTCCCAATTCTCGCAGTCCACCCTTCCATAAGTAGACTTGTGGTAGCATTTACATGCACTGCAGTAGAAATGACTACTGACTCCAGCCAGAGAAGAGACATGACAAGCAGCAGGAAGATCGCAAACAATGAGGGCGACAGCACTATGAGTTAGCCGACCGTTAGGGTAACACGCGGTTTTGGAAAACTTGATGCCACGCTCCCATGCATCTACTAAATCATTGATGAGCAGTTGGATGTAGTGGTTGAGATTTTCGAGAGACGGCTGCTTCGGACTGGGAATGATACCCGCAAGGTACATATTCTCCGGCTTATATCTAATATCCAAAGGCAGATTCAAGCACGCCATGGAGATGATTCCGCAAGACGTACTAGCTCCCCGCACATTCATCCCTTCAGGATTGAAGAAATCTACATGAAAGGCGAAGGCATAGCGTCCTTCCTCTCCTCTATCGATGAAAAGAGTCTCAGGCTTCGGGCCACCAAACTGACGTAGGAATTGGGCTTCAAATGGATTCTTGACGAAGGGCGGAAGAGGAGAGTTAATGGAGTCCATAAGATCATCACAAGCTTCATCCATCACAGCTTCCACATCTCTATGAGAAAGGAGACCCGAAAGATAATCTTTGAAGTCGTGATACATGAAAACCTTCTTCGGACGGAACTCTCCTTCAGTGCCAACAAGTAGAGCATCGCCACATTTGGTCCCAGGCGCAGGACAATGCGTACAACGTTCAGGGTATCTCGCAGTCGTAGAGCCTGGCACATACGTTGGAGGATAGGTGCAATGACAATTACAGATGGCGTACGCGATGGTTTTGCCACTGAGATGAAATTTTGTCTCTGCACCTTCCGAGGTCAGGGGAATTTGCTTGAGAATACTTTCATGTAGGGAGCTAAGACTGCCGTCCAACCTCCGAAATGAGAGGAACAATATGATGGAAATTATCTTTATGATGAAGTCACAGCTCCGCCTGCTGACCCCCATGACAACTCTGCATGTTACACAAAGAAATAGAACGACTTGGCTGATCTCGTCTGAGCTGTCAACTGGAGCTTGCTGCAGAGCATCTAGAAAACGGTCAGCAAGGAACCATCGTTGATATACTCATGACTTACCCGTATTAATTTCAACGGGTACTTGCAGCACATCCTGGTAGCTGGCGAGCTGGGTAGCTAAGTCATCCATCTGCGTTACTATTGCCTTTTTTCGCGCAATTACAACATCTGCCCCTCCATTGACATTTTTTATGGCTGTGCGAAGCAAAGATAGCTCGCGACCAAAGTCATCAAGGTTGCAGGGATGCAACAATAAGTGAAAGCCTTGTTGAATTTGAGAGTTGATATTAGCAAGGATCCGCAATTCTTTCAACGTTGTGTTTCAGCTTTGGCACAGTCTTTCTGTCAGCCTTTTCTATCAGCGGGGCTGACATGGAATCTGACAACTTCAACCGCTCAAGTCTATCTGATAGAGCAGATACAGGAACAGCAGGAAGGTTGCATGGTCCTGGGTGATCTAGATTAGTTGCCATTGCAGATGTGAGTGACAGGGGCTGGGAATGATCTGCGGTAAGAGACAAATGTCCGAGATTGTTGGTGATAGAGGAGATAGTTGCTGCCTTTACGCGCTGGACATGGGCCAAGATTGAACGTTCTGGTATTAGCACCCCTCTTGGGGCACCTTTTTCGTCATATCCTCCCTTTCTAATGCACTCCTCACACATACACCGTGTGAGCGCTGCACGAGACGCGGGCATCGAGCGAAAAATGAGCTTGACGGCGACAACAGTATGTACCGTCGTCGTCTATAGGTCGTGTTGCGAGTCTTGCAGACAGACAGAGCCTGAAATGACTATTTAAATCGAGAGAAACAAGGGAAAATAAACGTAACTTACAACAATGATCAGGAGAGTACGAACAACAGAGAACAACGCGATCTTATTTTAATAAGAAACGGTAGCGATGAAGTACAAGGTGCCTACCTACATGGATGCCACCCGGATACAACTGTGACTAAACATAGATAATTAACATGAAGACACTATAAGAAGACATACGAGAAGATTGAGTCAGGATAGCGATGTGATTGATGTGAATACATACCAACCCATGTCTCAAACTAGTACAGACCGTCGTATCGGAGGAGAGAACAAAGGATAGACGCAACAACAGTATAGACCGTTGCATCGGCAGGTCCAAGTCCAGCAGACAACACGACAGTACAGACCGTTGTGTTGGAGGAGGGAGGATAAGGGATGCACACGGAGATAGTACAGGCCGTCGAATCCACCAGTCGAAGTCCAGAAACGCGACAGTACAGACTGTCGTGTCAACAAGTTGAAGTTGAAGTCGAAATTCACCATTGTGTCGAAGGAGGATGAGAGGATGAGGGATGACGCGACAGTACAGACCGTTGCGCCAGGCAGAGGTTGAGGCCCGAGGTATAAGCTAAGTATAGTATAGATATAGATACCAGTAAGTGTAAGGGCTGAATCAATTCGTGAGAAAGTACAAACATTCGCAAACAAAGTCACGTGCAAAGCAAACTCAACCGACTCAAACTCTCAGTCAACCCATACTCCTAGTACCATCTATATTTAGGGCTCAGCATTGCTGAGTCTTCTCTTCTCTTCTCTTCTCTTCTCTTCGACTCAGACTCTCATCACCTAGCGGTCTGTACTGCTAGGCGTTGGCGTGTTCTACGTGACTACCTCTGTCCGGCGTATACTAGGCGCCTGTTCTGGTGTTATTGGCTGCGCGCAACTATTGCTCTCCGTGTTCTCTCGATCCTGCAATGGTCTGTACTGTTGCTGTGTTCTCTCGATCTTGGCCTGTCGTGTGCAACAGTTTGTACTGTTGCATGCTTTCTTCCATTGCCCACTCCTCCCACTAATTGCAAAGCGCTGTGCCGCTCAGTGCCCATGCCACCTGTGAGGCAATTCTTTCGGATCTTGGGACATTCCTTCGCCCACCCCTTGCCATTTCGCCCGCCAGGCGATTCTTTCTGGTCTTCAGCTATTTCTACACTCATTCTGTTATCTGGCGGATTATGTTGCCTACTCCATGTCATTTCACCCGTCAGGTGATCTAATCTTCCATCCATCAAGCGATTCTTTCTGATATGAAACCATCTCTTCGCCCTGTTATTATCTTGCAGATTATGTCACCCACCCCATGCCATTTCGCCCGTCAGGCGATTCTTTCTGGTCTTGGGTCATCCTCATTCGCTATCTCGTGGATTATTCTGCCCATCGCATGCTATTTCACCCTTCAGGTGATTCTCTCTGATCTCCACCCATCCCTCCACGTGTAACGTGGAGGGGTTTACAACAAACACAAGACGACGTTAATATGCTACTATGCTACAACATTTTTGCAATTTCTACATCACAAGTGAGAGACTTCTTTCCTTTAATCCTGTCATATTCCGATACTGTTTGTTCTTTCATCGCATCAAAAAATACCCTTTTGGCTTCTGCAGAAATCTCGTATCGTGTCGTATCACAAATATCCTCACCTATATCTCCATCTTTCATAGCTTCTTGAACGACTTGGATAAGTTTTCCTGCCAGTTCATGTAACATCAACATGTTGTTCTGTTCGACCACTTCCTGATGGGCTTCTGGTACTTTGTTGAATACCTCAGCACTGTGAAAGTTTTTATCCAAAAAGGTGAACACTCGAGTCGTTGTCATGTGCTGGGCGAGGTCTCCTGACCATGTTGCCACTGTGTCCTGTGAAGGTATGAATTGACGACTGCTGCTGAGCTACTGTTTGACTTACAAAGTAATTTGTCATCAAAAAACAGATGATAACCACCAAGGCCCCAAAATGAACCAGGATCTTGAACACATACGCAATCACACGCGACGTAGACCAGGATTGTTCAGAGGTCAGAGTTCCCTTTACTATGCCGTAGTCATAGAGCCATAAGTTGATTGTAGCCTTTCTGCAGCCTAGCGCTGGTGAAGCACTGGCGACTATACAGCACCCATCAACATCGCGCGTCTTAGGAAAATAATCAGTACCCATCCCACCATTTGAATCTGACACCTACTGCTATTGTCTGTACCAAGCCTGTATTGGAGTGGTGAAGAGTCTCGATTACCTTCCCCGATTTCCTCTCGAATACATACACTGATCCATGGTTGCTCCCCCCGATGACTAATCTTCCTTCTGCCCCAAATGCCACCTGCTTGGGGACGGACACATTCGGAACAGCAGTCACAAATGTTCAAACTGGTTCCTCGTCACCTTCAAGTCGATATAAAGTAAAACTGTTGGTAGCATTGTCCACTACGAACACGCCCCTCTTCTGGTTCACTGCCATGTGTCTGCTGAAAGAAGGTCAGTAATACATCTGTCGATAATGTGCCCTGGACTCTTACATGACTGATTGGCAGCTGTATTCCTTTAGCACTGCGCCGTCATCACCTCTCAGCTTGATAAAGTTTCCGTCATATAGTCTGAAGACATATACACATCCGTTATCTGCAAATGCTACGGACTTTGGCACTGTGTTGTCGAGTCGCACTGAAAAAACAGCCTGCAGCTGTGAATTTGGGTTCAGAACGAGGACTTGAATTATTTTGTCCCTTGTTCCCACTGCAATCCGGGTATTCCCTTCGGAGGACGTCGAATCCCATACCATGCAAGTAAGTTCGAAGCCCGATCCAAGCCTCCTAGCACAGGTCTCCTGAAACTGCATCTATTGAATGTTATCTGAAGGTTCGACAATGATACCAGGACCCTCTTACATCTATATGGCTACGATGTAAAAATACAATATAACCCAGCCCAGTCCCATAACAAAGGGTTGCTGCCATGCCCTGTCTTGTTGTGATCCAGACAGCGCAGCTGATCGTCCCACGGGACTCATGGTGATGAGTTGAGCATGTAAGTTCTTTCCGAGATTTGATATCCCAGAGTTTAATGCCCTCAGTTCCTGCCCGTCTGTTAGCACCCTCACATAACAAAGTGCATGTCAAGTTACCACCACATGCAAGAGCCTGACCATTGTTAGATATTGCAAGGGCATGAATGGACCTGCCGTAGGTAGAAAAGCGGGTTTGATGTCGGAAGTGTTGCTTTGCTTTCGCGAAGAGTGACGAGGTAAAAAAGGACATTGTTGCATATACGATCTGATTGTAGTCGCCAGTTCACCTGCTCACAGCCTACTTATAATAGGAACTTTTTTTGTTGATTCTACGGCGATTTCCTAGCCATTTGTTGGTTCCCGACTTTTGTGTTCATTCTTTTGTGAGTGTATATTACTTCACTTTACGTAATGTTTCTGCTATTCAGGACTTATTTGTTCGATCCCCTTATGCCACTCTTTTGTTGACTGTCTTTATTGTTTATTGTTTAATTTCTAGTAGATTATGTTGAATGGTGTCATTAGGTTGGTCATAAATGTCTTAGAGGTTATTACAGTTCATACCCAGTATCTTGACCCGCCCTCGTCGGTGTAACCAAAACCACGACATGCCCAACAAAATCAACACTGTCTCTCCTTTTTATGATCAAGAGCCTGGCGCTCCACCTCCCTTCCCTCCTATGCTCACGGACCAACTTGAACTATTTGACAGTGCCCACCGCTCAACTATGCTCGTTGCTGATGAGATTCTTCCTTCCAAAATCAGTGCCATCGATCCTCCTATGCAACTCAAGGGCACGCTGGTGCCAGAGTGCAAACTTGCAGCACGGCCATTCAAAAATGACCCCTCACCATACTCGAAGAGAGTTTCATTCAAGCGCTCACGTTCCAATTCTCGGATGCCCGGGCCCATGCCCTCGGATTCTTTGAGTTCATTAGATTCAATGTCGGACAGTGGCTCCTCAACTTCGACTGAGAGTCTATCGGACGATTCAAAGATACCAAAGCCCCCTGGTGAACCAGGTCGTCCAGGGCGTGGAGGATACGATACACAGTTAACGAGGCTTTAGACTGGAACCAAAAGGCATATGCTAAGTTCAAGGTGAGTGATGTGCTCTCATCACAACGTGCTATTTGCTCATAAGCACAAGAAATTTATGCACAACCTCATTGAAGAACATCTCGATACGACCAAGTGTGCTTCTTCCCAAGACTATGCGCTCCTGAAAGTTGTACGCGACAAAGTAAGTAGACCACAGATGGCAATTGTCCGAGAATTTATTATTTGTCAGGCTGTCGATGCTTTCCCGGACTTAGAAAACTACAGGGACTTTTGGCCACTGAATGATATGATCATGATGCGTTTGAAATATACATCAGGTCGTGCTAGGCAGAAGCAAGCAAGGATGGTCGTGGGCAAGTCCAAGAGCAAGAAAAATGCATTGAAAGTGGGGTAATATAACTGATATCGATCTAATCTACAGTAAAATAGATTCACACTATACCCCATGTACTACGATGTACTACATTTACTTGAATTACTAGGGATCATTGCTCCCAACGAAGATACATGAGTTATAACGGAATGGCAAAGCACTTAACCTTATGTAAGTCTCATTTAAAGTTTCGACAAAGTCTTGCCTGATATCAAGTTTATTCTTTGTACTAGTGTTCACGATGCTTGTGACAAGAGCAGCGCCTTCACGGCGAACTTCATAATGTATTGAATACAAATCATTATATATTACTTCATATCAAACTACCTCGCTGCTGACGATCCTGGATGCCAACCGGTGGTTTACCTGAGGACTCAAGGGCTTCACGACAGTGAGAGTACGTGGGAGCTTCGCTTGAGGGTGATGTTTAATACTTCGTATAAACCTAATGAATTCATCAATGAGGACTGGAATCACTTTCCAGTGATGATGCTTACTGATGCATGATGAAGTCTGCAAGTGAATTGTCCCTGCCTCGCATGTTCACAACAGAGCCAGCGCTGGCACCAATCCTCATAACAACTGCATCACCTCGGAATATGTGGTCAATGCTGCTGAGAAGCGGATTGGTTCTTAAACGGCAGTGCCGCTTGAAAAAAAAACACAAAACTGATATACGTGTCTTCCTTCATGCAGGGTGACAAGACAGTTATGCACATAAGGCTGCACGGTTGCACAATCCAGGAGGCTCTCGGGAACAGGAAAGTGTTTTCCACTGCGTGAGCGATCAGAGCACCGTGTCAACATGGTGACCTGGCGAGGTTTACTCCAGGATGAAGAATACAGCCTACACTGCAAATGAAGTTTGGTAGTCTTTGTAGTGGTCAGCAAAAATCAAGAGAAGCAAGATTATAGCTTATGGATGACGCGGGAAGATATATATGCGAGTGTTGACCATTGCACAGGAATGACAAATAAAAATTAGATGATGAGTCTAGGCGACCAGCGCTGAGGACAAGGAATGGCTTTAAAGTGGGCGATGAAAGCGGGCAATCTTATAGTAGTTTTTTAGTGCTTACCTTTGAACCACGCAGAGTACAGAGCGTCCCGAAGAATCGATCACCATATCTATTGTCTTTATTTGTTTTGCAGAATGCGGGGACCAGAACAATAAATGTAATCTTACGATCATTTGTATGCCTAGGCTTTTTGGACTCTTTTGTGTCCTCAGTTTTGTACTTACGACATGGAGCACCCGGAATGATAGCGCTCAAGGGCCTGAAAAAGGATAGTGCGACGTTGTCGTCAGGGTGAAACACTAGTGACCGAAAAGTCTAAACACAATAATGGTAAACATACATAAGTAGGATCCAAGCCGAGCCCAAAATTTAAACATTGATGACGCCGACTCCCATTACCATGTCAGAAACACAGCACCATGTCCGTGTTCACATTGAGCAGGAAAACATACAAACAGCCAGCGATATGGACCTATTTGACGACGACGATATGGAAGACGCCGAGAGTCAGACCAGATCCCAGTTTGACACACCAAAATACGTAGTACGTCCACATTCATCAAGCGATCGATGAATCATGCCGGGCTCAGTGTCTGTTCTAGGTATCGCAAGAGGCCTCCGCAATGGACTTGGATGATGCCACAAGCCAGCCCCCAACAAGGACCGCTCTGCCCGACAAGAGGGAAAAGCAAGTCGCCGATTCGGTACGTCTAGGTAGCATGATTCAAGGTTAATGATGTTAGACTTGGTTTGATCAGGTGCTGCCCGACAAGCGTTGCATCAAAGAAGTCGACTACTCAGAGACACTACACGAAACTGTGTACAGTCAGAAGGAACTGATTCACAATATGCAAACGGTTCGTAGTATTTCACTGGACATTGTCAATATCTGACATGTGGCCACTGTAGCAAGTGGAAAAACAAAAAATTGAACATGAGCAAAACATGAACGAGATGAAACGGCAATGGGAAACAACTCTGAGAGAACGGCAAGAGCAACTAGCAAAGGCCCAGGAAGAAATTGAAGTAAGTCCTGCTGCAGCATGTGACTACCAGATGTACGCTGATGACTATGACAGAGGACCCGTGTCCAGCAGCAGTAGAAACATGAAGAACATATTAGAGAGACTCAGCACGTACTCGGCCAGGCTAATCGCGAAGAAATAGAGGCTGCCATGGAAAAAATCCACAAGGACGCTCACGACCACTTGACACAAGAACGAATACGACGAGAAGCAGAGCTGGGTGAAAAGCTGGTCCAACGCGAGGAAGAGTTGAAGAGAAGGACAAATGAAGAGGTAAGGTGAATGATTTGACAGGAAAACAGCTGATAACAATGGATAGTTGGCACAAGAACGGGCGCAGCGAGAAGCAGAGCTGTGTGAAAAACTAGCCCAGCATGAGGAAGAGTTGAAGAGAAAGACAAACAAAGAGGTGAGGCGGATAATCCGACAGGAAAATGGTGTGATAACAATAAACAGCTTCGAGAGCGCGAGAGTGCTATACTCGCCGAGATAGACCAAAGGTTTCAGCAAGAAGTGCTGAAGTTAAAGGTGAGAACATGTTTCGTATATAAATGAAAACATGCTGAAATACTTACCAGGCAGAAAAAGAGAGCGAGCTGGCCAAGATGAAACAAAGATTTTCCAGGCGTCACAGGTCTCAGAACGAGGATGTGGATATGAACATTCCCACTGTACCGGGAGATGCAGGACAACCATCTCCGTGCGCAAAACCATGGCCAGGTACCTCGTGCTTGGATGCAATTAAGAGAATAAAAAGAACTCGGGGAATATTGCACAGAGTTCGCCTTGTATCGGTAGCATCGGAGGTGAGCGCCTGATGCCATTGACTGTGATTTAAACTTACATAGTAGTAGGTTGATGGAGAGGAAGTACCTCAACAACACTCGTCCAAAGACGTACCACCGCCTCCACAACACGATGCACAGCCTGCTATGACGATGGAAGATGCTATTGCGAGAGGTGTAGAAGCCGCACTGAGACGCATTCTAATCGACAAAGAATTTCCACTCACCAAAAAGCACAGTCCCCGGAGGAAAAAGGTAGAGGAAAAAGAACTCTGGCAAGAGAAGGCGGCCGAGAAAAGCTATGAAAGAGACTTTCTTTTGGTAAGCCAAAACATGGTATGGAGGCTACGGCTTACAGAGATGTATAGGGAGAAGTGCGACGTCTCTTTAAGGACGTTTTCAGCATTTCTCAAGACAGCGATTTCATGCTCCATGATACAGCTAGTCATGAGGACATCTATGCATACAAATATGAAGACGGCCCAGGTCCCAACTGCAAACCTCTCGCCTTTGATCTTAAAGGTGGGCCCAAAAGTCCCTGGAACGATAAAGTCATCGGCTTGCTCCTCGAAGAATTGCAAAGGAGGGGTGACCAAGAGAGCTGGCCATTCAGAAGATCAGAGGCGTATTTTAGGGAGGTTCTTCAAGACCACTACAAGTGCCTGCGTACAGTTTGGATGGCTGCACAACCAAAGGATACAGCAAAGGGCGGATTGGAGACTCCTGAAGAGGTGGAACAGAGGCTGATCATGAAGAAGGATGAGGCTTTGAAAGTGACTCGTCAGACAACACATCGAAAAAATGTATGTTCAAGAGCTTCATATTATTCAGGTACTGATGCCTTCTCAGAAATATCTTCGCAGAGTTACGGTTCTCAACCACCTCGTTAAGTACAAGACCGACGGGAACAAGAAAGACCTCCCGGCCTGGCAGTGGCTTCAGCAACTGGTAAGGACATTAGGAGAAGGCGGCATGAGTTCGGAGGAGAGTGACGTCGAAAACGATATTGAAACAGTTCTTTGTGTCAAGAACATGACTTGGTGCCGTGCGATCGAACGAGAATTGGATATGATCGATCACCAAAGAATGGTGGATGATGATATTTTTGCGCCTCAAAGTTCAAAGCCGATGAAACGGATACACTCATCTGGGAATCCAAAGACATCAAGAACGGAAGTGGACAGATTACCTAAAGCATTGTACAACGAGGAATGGCTTGCGGGTTTGACAAAGCATCAAGTCGAGAGTTTATCAATCTTGGATGAAACATTTAAATGGGTGAGAGTTGTGGTAGTGTAGTGTTGAACGATGTACGGGAGGGTGTAATGTATGGTACTCCTGGAGATATTGAGCATGCAGCACGAGAGTGGGCAGATGACAGCACTGTATGACGAAATTAAAGTCAGGATGACAATGGAATTAAAGTGAGTACATACCAGCCTGTGTTTTGAACTTATCCCTTGAATTCACGCTAGGGCTCGATTGAAGTGACTCCAGGATGACACAGCGGTACATACTGACGTGTCAAGGACCTGCCATCAGAACCCTGTTTGGTGTGCCTGTCTCCTTGCAATAAGTCAGGACAACGACGTGATTAAGCAGGTACATACCAGCTTACATCTCAAACGCACTCAAACGCACCCCTCAAATTTGTGAGTGCCGTATCATGAGGAGTCCAGGGCGATAAACCCAGTCGAACTCCAGCAGACACGACAGTACAGACCGTCATATTGGAGGAGGAGAGGATAAGGGACGACGTGACAGTATCACAGACCGTCGCATCCGCCAGTAGAAGTCCAGCAGACACCGCAGTACAGACCATCACGTCGAAGGAGAGAATAAGGGACGATGCGACGACAGTACAGAACATCGAATCCACCAGTCGAAGTACAGAAACACGACAGTACAGACTGTCACATCAACAAGTCAAAGTCCACCATTGTGTCGAAGGAGGATGAGAGGATGAGAGATGATGCAACAGTACAGACTGTTGCGCCAGGCAGAGGTTGAGGCCCGAGGTATAAGCTAAGTATAGATAAACAGTAAGTGTAAGGGCTGAATCAATTCGTCAGAAAGTACAAACATTTGCAAACAAAGTCATGTGCAAAGCAAACTCAACCGACTCAAACTCTCAATCAACCCATACTCCTAGTACCATCTATATTTAGGGCTCAGCATTGCTGAGTCTTCTCTTCTCTTCTCTTCGACTCAGACTCTCATCACCTAGCGGTCTATACTGCTAGGCGTTGGCGTGTTCTATGCGACTACCTCTGTCCGGCGTATACTAGGCGCCTCGGATTTAAACCCCGCTGCAAGGCTTGTTCTGGCGTTATTGGCTGCACACAACTATTGCTCTCCGCATTCTCTCGATCCTGCAATGGTCTGTACTGTTGCTGTGTCCTCTCGAACCAATTCTTGGCCTGTCGCGTGCAACGGTTTGTACTGTTGCACACTTTCTTCCATCGCCCACTCCTCCCACTAATCACAAGGTAGTATGGCGCCCATGGCGACTCCCAAGCTCCATGTATTCATGCATGAAGGGCGAATTTTTACATCCTTAAATGCATCCTCGCTTCCTGACATGATCCCTCCTATCCCTCGACCCTGGAATCCCATACTCGAATCTGATTCTTCGTCTGACAACATCAAAGACGCATTGACCACTCAGTGGGCTTACGAGACACGCCCATGGTTTCCACTTATTGCGGTGGAACGGTGCACTCTGGCACCAGCGAGAGGACAGCAGACACGAGGCTAAAACCTCCGAAGCGTGAGAACGAGACGAGGACAACAGCAAGAGCCTCGAAAGCGAAGGCCCGAGGCAGCAAATGGCCAAAGCCAAAGCAAAGCAAAGCCTCAGACAAGCAAACACACAGCAAAAGCTGGAGGAAAAGATGTATTGAACCTAACCCTAAGACATGCTATATATGACTATCTAAGACCTCGAACACCTGTGCAGGACCCCTGGCACCTGTCCCTGCCAAACCCAACTGATCCAGATACCCCCCCCAGAGATGCGACACTCCGGGGTCACACAGGAACAAGCCGGCAAAACAAAGAGCTAGCAACTGTAGGTAGTGTCGAAGAATGAAAACGGAAAAAACGAAACTTGTATGTAGTAAAATGTTTGGGTGGCTGTGGATGTGAATCAAAAGAACTTGTATCAAAATAGGATGGATACCTCGAGCGACGTAAACGTGAGTTATTCCAATGAGAGCGTGAACGAGTATAAGGTACATTGAAAAAACTTGAATTAGAGTATGTAGCGTGGATGCGTGGTGGCCGTCGAGTCATTGAATGGTGTTTGCACGTGCGAAGGCTCGCCCAGGGATCAGCGTTCAATGAACGAAGACTCGAAAAATCGCGTCTCGGACGCGTGTGCTGTGGTGAGAAGATGATGTCGTCGACCTCATCAGCCCAGCTCGCATGTTGCGAGCATGTCTGGTCGTCGATGGCGTGCACTCGTGAGTCCTCACCATTGGCAGTTGCTGACGTGTCGTTGGCGCGAGCGCTCAACGTCGAGCGGTGCTGATGGTGCATGGGAGGTGTGGGTGGTGCCGGCGTTGATATCCGTGTCGTCGAAGGCACGAGCGAGATGTCGCGAGTTGATGGCAAGATGGGTGTCAAGGTGGGTGCGAGTGCCATGGTGTTTGCAGGTGGTTGGGATGCGCTGAGGCGTTCAATTGCGAGGCCAGGTATTACATGGCTCACCTCGTCCCAGAATCCTCTAACTTCCTCCAATTCCTCTTCTCCTCTCCTTTTCCCATTCTCTCCTTCGTCCTTTTCTTGACCTTTCCTCTTCTCTAACTTCTCATCTTGTCCGTTTCTCTTCTCCACCATCTTGGTGTCGTCCGCGAGTGTTCGCGCCACGCCAGCACTTGCTGGTGTGCGCTGGCCATTTGCACATGGTGCCGGTGCTTGGTTGGTTGATACGGGGGTCGCGGTTGCTGGTGGCAGCATGGGCTGAATATCGCAAGGTGCGAGCGTTGTGGATGATGGCATTGGCGTCGCGGGTGGTGGTGAAAGAGTCGCGGATGGTGGTGAATAGGTCATGGATGATGGGGACGGCGGTACAAACGATGTGGGTGGTGGTGCGGGTGCTAGACACGCAAAAACAGGCGCCGGTGACGTGGCATTCGGAGGGACGCGTGTGGTGGTTGCTGGAGGTGATGGCGTCGAAATGGGAGTTGGCGTGGTGACGTCAGGGGTGTGGTGCATCGCGTTCTCATTGCTGGGGATGGGAGTACAGCTGAGAGGGCGACTTACTGACAGAATCCTTCCTTCCTCCTCCTCTCCTTCCTTCTCTCTTCTTCTTCCCTTCCTCTGCATCTCTCCATCCGCATTTGTTCGAGACATGCCAGCCTTAGCTGGCGTGTACTGGTCGTTTGCGCATGGTGCTGGTGCTTGGTGGGTCGCGGATGCTGGTGGCAGCATTGGCTGTATAGTCCAGGCTTTGCGAGGTGCGTGCGACAATGATGATGGCGTGTGTGATGGCGATGACGTCGCGAATGATGGGACTGGTGGTGTGGACGGCGGGTGCGCGAGAACGAGCGCCAGTGACGTGGCGCATGCAACATCGTCATTGCTAGAGATGGTGGCACCGTTGAAACGCAGACTTACTGATGCATTCCTTTCTGTATTCTCCTGCTTCCTTCATTCACATTTCTCTTCCTTCTCATCCGTTTCCTGCTCTCTTTGACTCGCCTCCTCCATCTGACTCTTTCAAATGTCGTCCGCATGCGTCTGGGTCGCGTCAACGTTTGTTGGCATGTACCGGGCGTGTGCACTTGGCACCGGAAGTTGCTGGAAATGGGTAGGTGTAGTGGGTGAAGGCGTTGATGCCAGTTGCAGCTGAAGTGTGAGCGCGGGAGGTTCAACGTCCGTTGTTGATGACGCGGGAGGTGCAGCGAATGCTGCCAGATACGAAGGTACTGATGGTAGTGGTCGGGACAAAAGTTCTTGCTTGAGTTTTTCAAACAAAATCGGGCGAGGTCGTGCCCATGGTCCAATGAGCTCCGCCTCAAGGCGCTGAAGCTGTTTGCGCTGTTTCTTCTCATGCTGCTTGCGTGCAGCTGCCGGCTTGGTAATAAAGTCGTGTTTGAAGGTTGCGACGAGTGTGGCGAGATTCGACGGCTCTGGTGATGGTACTGCGCATAGCCACTGTGAGGCCAGGCCAGTGAGTTTCGATTTGAAAAATTCGAGCTGGTGGGCTGCTGGCAGAAAGTCCGTTTGCGTAGTGTAGTTCTCGAGCCATTTAGAGGCGAGAAGCGTGTCACCGTCGAAGGTGGAGATACTCTCGACACCCATGCTAATATAAAATCTCAAAAAAATCAAAATCAAAAGATACGTCCGACGCGAGACTATAGGTATGAGTGCGAGAGTGATACGACGAAAAAAGACACTAAGACGTGAAAAAAGACCAGGACAGGAAAGCTACAAAAAAACAAGACAAGAAGAGCCGAGAACGAGTGCTCACTCTAGTCACCAGGTGGAACGGTGCACTCTGGCACCAGCAAGAGGACAGCAGACACGAGGCTAAAACCTCCGAAGCGCGAGAACGAGATGAGGACAACAGCAAGAGCCTTGAAAGCGAAGGCCCGAGGCAGCAAATGGCCAAAGCCAAAGCAAAGCAAAGCCTCAGACAAGCAAACACACAGCAAAAGCTGGAGGAAAAGATGTATTGAACCTAACCCTAAGACATGCTATATATGACTATCTAAGACCTCGAACACCTGTGCAGGACCCCTGGCACCTGTCCCTGCCAAACCCAACTGATCCAGCGGCAAGCCCTAATTTTGGTGGAGCTGTCTTTGCATGCCTCAATCATTCGCTCTACTCCTTGCCCATAGAGTCTACACCCAACGGCCACTATATCTTGCGTGGAGACATTCGGCGAGAATGGGAGAGTCTAGAGCAGAAATTACTGTGGTGTTCACAACGATTAGCAGTGAACATGCATTTCCCTTGGTACAGCCAAGCCCCAAGACCTCCCAAAGACTACGGGTACCTGAGGTCCCATGCCGATGCGAGGCTTGCAAAGAAGGTCGCTCTGAGATCTCACGACACATTCTTAGGTATGTTCTTCATCTATATGCGCTGACCATGGCTGATTGCGTTTATTTTCAGGGATCTCAGCTCTCTGCACGTACTTTATTATGACTCGCCGGTATCGACCTCATAACGATTCCCCCTCTTGGACTTCTCTTTTAATAAATGACCCTCAATGTCCTATCCTATCTGCATGGGTGATGGAACTTTCTCGCACATTTGTCGGGGATCTTACAGATGCCGTACCACGCAATGGTATGATCATTAATAGTGCTTATAGTCTGGCCTGGGACACGATGTAATCATGTTTGAACACTATAAAGTTCCGATCTGGGTGCATTGGCCTCCTGACATTTCTGGCAACAAGGTGTGGAAGTGCTACCACCCCTCGGCAGACGATCTCGCTGGAGTGACTTGTGCTACTTCGAGCGAATTGCAGAACAATGACGTGTGGGGCATTCAGCCCG
This sequence comes from Suillus tomentosus, assembly GCA_016647685.1. Taxonomy (NCBI): domain Eukaryota; kingdom Fungi; phylum Basidiomycota; class Agaricomycetes; order Boletales; family Suillaceae; genus Suillus; species Suillus tomentosus. The sequence goes on along the minus strand of JABBWJ010000030.1, from coordinate 14,273 downwards.
ATTCTCATTCTTGGCTCACCCAGTCAAATGATATGTGTGACCCCGAGTCAAGCCAGCCAGCACCATTGTCCACTCAACCTCAACAAGACCTCTCTCGTTTTCCCCTTCCCCATAAAAATAGTGGGCAGAGGCATGGCGAAGATTGGCAGGCATTTTTTGCACGCAAAGCCTTGCAGAACGCAAAGAAGGAGGAGATGGAGACCCCGTCTCAACGACAGGCTCGTCTGAGTCATCAACGTTCGGCCGAGAATCACAGCCTTCCCGGCAAGTCCAGTAGGATTTGGGTGTTTGAATGGCAACCCCAAGATGATTACAAAGATTTCATGTTGCGCACTCACATCACGAAGGCTAGGGTTGAGGAGGTCTGGGGAGACTATAACAAATTTACCAGGATCTTTGATTCTTTTTCCAATCAATGGGACTTATGTCTTGCACTCGACCCCACTAGCATCCCGGACGGTGATGATCATGAAGATGACAACGATATAATGCCTCCCCTCCCTGTAACTTCCTCTTCCGAGGTTCTGCCTCCATCCCCTTCCAGTTTTGCCAATGATGTATACACATACTTTGGCAGCGATGTTTCACTTTCGTCAAGACATACACACATTGAAGGTTTCGTTCCTGTATTGCATTATCACTTCGGATATCAAAGCACTGCCCCTACCTCTGCTCCCACCATATCATTCCTACCAGCGAACAACTGGATTAAAACTGCCAGATGGGAGCAACTTCACAAGCTCCTTGGTGATTCGTCGGCAGAAATGGGTTCACTCACAGAGCCACAACGTCAATGCATCACAAAGTTCATTGCATGTTTCGTCAACATGAAAGAGTCTGACTTGAACACAATCCCACCTGACCTTTGGGATCTTGGACCCCTCCCGGCTCTACAAATTTCACATCCTTACATTTGTATCTCGCGCGCGCAGCTATCGCAATGTCGGTATTATATAATCGAGCCCCGCGAGTCCCCAAATCTTGTAGTCTGGACTCTGGCTGTCCTCAACCCCGTCACTGCTGTTATGTGCCTGCGCCGTGATTGGGGCTCAGACATGAAGCAGATCGCGTTAGCTTTGCTTCAAAGAGGCATCGGATTCAGGACCTTACAGCGAATGAGTGTCGCGCCCAACCAGCGTCGCCTCCTTTCTGAACTTTGTACCTACACATTAGGGCATCGACGACCCCCCTTTAATCCCGTATATGCTGATTATATCGTGTATGAGCAGCTACACCATGAGTTCATGAATTGTCCCCGGGCGAGGGCTGTGTTCCTCCATGGAGGACTCATATGGCAGTTGGCCTTGCACAGCCTTGGTTTCAACCACCTTCCATCTGTCCTCGACGGTATTTCAACTGAAGCCGTTCCGTTTGGCGAGCTATTGATTGGTGATGGTGGTCAGACTTACTACGACAATACTGTAGAGCTACGACACTAGGTTCGTCACAGGTCACAGCCCTTGACGAATCGAATCTATTTGGTGTGACCGTCACATGAATTTTGGCGGGACGAAGCTAATTTGTGACATTCGGAAAAAAACATAGGAAAAACATAGGTCGTGCACTAATGGGACCAAAAATCGTTATACATCGAATTTGTGATGCGTCTACGCTTTCCACGCCCATAATCAACCTTCGGAACACTGTTCGAGCCACCTTCCACATCTTCAGCAACAATGTCACCCACATCATAGACTTCGGAGTGGTTTGCACACGAAAGTCCACCATCTGCATTGATATGGCAGTCAGACTTTATGTCAGTTCAAACTCCAAATATTTTCTTCACATTTCGTACAACGTGTAAGCCTATCCTAAATATTGACAACCCCGATGTGATAGCTCCATAACTCCCTTCTGCCCACGAGCGGTTCATCCTTGCTGATGGATCTTGTTCGCGTCCTCCATCTAGTCTAAGGGTCCCTGGTTCCAAATCCTTAGAGGGTAGGACCGCGACAAGTTACAAGACGCACCATAGACACGCAGATACTTTATACTAGTCTACAGCGAGCTGTGAGGTGAGCGGCCATGAGACACAAGACTTGAGCTTGAAAGTTTGTTGCAGAGGTGTGATACTCGCTTGATGTCTCGGTAGGGCCTGCAATTGTGACGACAAATATCGCACGGTGACGCATGTAGCCAGTGCAGTCGGTTATTACCGGCTGAGAGCATATTCTTTGCCTCGTGTCTTGGGCGTCTATGGAAACGAGGATGATTGGCGCTGTGAGGTAACCTAAAAACGCACAATACGCGCACCTCTGTAACTTAGAGAAAGACGCCCACAATTCTCGGCCGTGCTCAACACCATCAACCTGCAGTAAAATGTCACAGCTCATTACAAGCACCACACCCATTCGAACTTTTGAAGGTCATGAGGAATTCGTAGAGGCAGTTGCAGTGTTCCCCGATAAACGACGAATGATTACTGGCTCACACGACAAGACACTTCGTCTTTGGGACTTGGAGACAGGTGTTGTGTTGAAGAAGATGGAGCATAGCGATACGGTGGGGGCATTGACGATATCGCGAGATGGTAAAATAATAGTAAGCGGTGATTATGATGGAGAGGTCATCGCCTGGTACGGTGAAACTGGCGAATCCAACACCCAACCCATCGAGGCTCACTCCAAAGTCATCACCTCGGTGGATTTTTCTCCAGAAGGTACGGTGCTGGTCACTAGTTCATTTGATGCCACAATCAAGTTTTGGTGTACCAAAACGTGGCAGATGAAAGGAGAACCAATCGAGTGTGGTTCTGTCAACTGCGTTCGATATTCGCCTTCTGGTGAACTTCTTGCCATCGCAACAACCAGGAATATCCACATTTATAATCCAGGCACAAGGGAACGCGTCGCATCTTTAACAGGTGGGGCTGATGTATGGAACCTGTCAATCACATGGACGCCTGACGGCACACGCCTTCTTTCGGGAGGCAGTAAATCCATATTGGAGTGGGACACATCAACCTGGCAGCAGGTCGGTCGTCCCTGGCAAGGCCACACTGATATTATCTACACTATTGCCATTCATCCCACTGGCATCCTCGTTGCTTCTGCATCTAAAGACGAGCATGTCCGTCTCTGGCGGGTCTCAGATCAACGAACCATTGCCATCTTCCAGCATTCATCTGTAGCGGCATGTGTCACGTTCTCTGTGGACGGCAAGCACATCCTCAGCGGAGGTAAAGATAATAAGATCTCAGAGTGGACAGTACCAAAGGACGTTCATTCAAAGGCGAGTTTCCACTTCTGACTCTCATTACGCAACTCGAGCATCCTTCGTACAGATCCCTGATATCACAACAGCCCGCGATGCATGTCTGGCTGGGGATTTGTCTACTGCTGAAGAGCTCCTCACTCAAGAGATTCACACCAACGTCGACGACTTTGCTTCATATGCCAATCGTTCCTTTGTTATGGCCCGGAAGCACAACTTGGACAATGCCCTTGAGGATGCAATCAAGGTGAGATGGACCCATCCATCATTGTCATCTTACGGAAGGCTAACATTCATCCGTGACATAGTCAACCAACATCAAACCATCGTTAATTGGGTTTATCTCGAAAGGCATTGCCCTCTGCGGAAAAGGTCGCGTCCGAGAAGCAAGGGTAGCATTCGACGTTGCATCTATGTTCACGCACCAAGATTCAGAAACCAACCAATTTCTTCTCTTGATCAAGGTACATTTAATTCGTCTCCCATGCTATCTGCTTCACCGGGTATTCCAGGCCATAGCACTATTCAACGCAGATCAACACGAGGAAGCAATGTTGTCTATCAAAGAGCTGGCTACCGCTTGTCCAAATGTCGAGCCTCTCGCGCGTCGTGTCGTGGAAGTCAGTATCATGAGCTACGCTTGATTCTCAAGGCCTCAATGCTGACCTTCGTCGCTCGCACATTAGGCATATTTGCGTGTTTATCTCGGAATCACAGCCTTGGATGGTGCGCGTTACGACGAGGCCGCGGATCATTTCACTGCTGCCGTCAACTCTACTGCATTCTCGTCAAAATACATTCATTTGATATATGAGGACTTGACCGTGGTGCGTCGACATGATGCATATATAATGCTTTTCATAACCTAGTACCTTGTGCAGCTCTTCGGCTGGGATCTCAAGTCCTTGTTGCTTACGACACACCAGAAACGGTGCCAGGCTTTCCTTTCGGCAGGTAAACCCGATCAAGCCCTCGAAGCACACAAATACATGATAGACGCCATTGACGAGACTGCGAAGGCCAGCTGCCTCGATTGGTCCAATGGCGAGTTTTAGTAATGTCACCTGAGGCAATCATACTCACCTGCATTTGATTCAGAATTCAAGCAACAATGTAGCGTGCTCTGTGCTGCCAACGGAAATGCGGCCCTCGCTGCCAGCGAATATGACAGGGCTATTGACCTATACTCGGCGGTAATCAACTCAAACTCGGCATCTGATGTTGTTTTTGCAAATCGTAGCAAGGCACAGTTGGGCAAAATGCTATGGATGGAAGCGCTTCTCGATGCGCAGAAGGTGCGATGGGAGCTATCGTGCCATAGCCAATGCTCATCTAGGCGATACATAGGTTATTGAACTCCACTCTTTGTCTTATCTTGGATACAATTTGAAGCACGCAGCGCTTCATGGCGCGGAGCGCTATGATGAAGCGATGGAAACCTTCCAAACCATGCTCTCGACATTGGAAAATGCACCTGATGTTCAGACACGAAGTAAGGCTCTGATAACGCATTCGTCGACATGTTTAACTCTTTCTCCAGAGCTGCGCCAGCAGTATCTCAGACCTTCTGAAGTAGAACACGCCATCCGACGGGTCATTGATGCCCGACTCGACAACGCTCCGCTGCGTGTCCTCGACACTAACACCGGTCTCTTATGCGATCGAGAGATGCAGATAGGCACCTTCAAAATGAGCGCGCAGTATAAGGAGCTTGTGTCATCAACAATCACGCATGCAGACTTGCACATCGAGCACATCGAAGAAGTGGTGAAGAGATATCTGCAATATGCGATGCTATCACACAGGTGGGAAGGGAAGGAGCCGCTGCTGCAGGATATACAGGGCAAGGGCGTGTACGACTCCGAGTTGGACTCAGTTGGCGGCATGACAAAGCTGCGGTCGTTCTGCAAAACTGCTCACGATGCGGGGTATAACTGGGCATGGAGCGATACATGCTGCATCGACAAGAGCAATAATGTCGAAGTCCAAGAATCGGTCAACTCCATGTTCGTATGGTATCATCATTCTGCGCTCACGATCGTCTACCTGTCTGATGTTCCGCCTTCATCAAAGTCTGGCGCACTGGCAAAGAGCGCTTGGAACACGCGCGGATGGACGTTTCAGGAATTCATCGCTCCCAAAGTCATTCTCTTTTATCAGAACAATTGGACTCTTTATCGTAATGACCGTACTCCCAACCACAAGGATTCCATCGCAATCATGCAGGAGATGAAGGACGCGACGGGCATAGACCGACCAGCCGTTGTGGCCTTCCGTCCCAGTATGCATAATGCGCGAGAAAAACTTCATTGGGCGTCAACCCGCGTTACCACGCGCCAGGAAGACATCGCATACTCGTTGTTTGGCGTCTTTGGCGTCTGCCTGCCTGTAGATTATAGTGAGGAGCAGGACAAGGCTCTCGGGCGGCTCCTGCAGGAGATCGTGGCTCGGTCGGGCGACATCAGTAGCCTCGATTGGGTCGGAACGTCGTCAGAGTTCAACAGCTGTCTACCAGCCTCCATCACTTCATACGAAGCTCCACCATTCCGGCTACCACCCCTAACCAAAGATGAATTTCAGTTATCGATTTCTTCGCTGCGAAATACGGCGGCTGTTGATTTCGCTTCAAACCTTTATACTCGGCTTCAGAACACGAGCACCCCTCGCTTCGCAGCACAAAGACTGCATCTGCCTTGTATTGCATTTAATGTTACGGAAGTCAGACGCTGGGTGGGTAGTCCAACCCCCGAAAGTCATCTCATGTATACGGTGAAGGCGGACAGACTTCACTACCTGCTTATCACCACCGCAGAAACCCTGGTTAAATTCTGGCCGGCAAGGCCCACTGAGCAGCAATTTCTCCTCGTCCGTCCCTGGGATCGGTCTCTCCTGGAGCTACCTGACTTCGCAGAACCATCTGACTATGAAAATGATGCGGAAAGCGAGGAGGATTATGGGACGCCGCCTTCTTCTCCGTCAGATGATTGGTCTGGTAGTTCTCCTGTAAAACAAGGGATGTCTGACCTAGAATCACGAGCATTGCGGCTGCTTGTTCACCTTGCGCAGCCTTTCAGCGCATTTTTGCTGGTGCAACAGCGCAGTGGAGAATACAAGAGGATTGCGACGGATTATGATATCGTCGGACAAGTCCAGGACGTGGTTTCTGTTGGAGACTCGATGGACATCAGGACCATAGAGATATTGTAGTCGTATGTTTTTTGTTTCAAAGTTTTTGGACTACTTTAAAGATGATACCATACAGCTGCGGCATACGTATCACACGCGCATGTTAGATGTAGTTTTGGCACTTAGGTAGCAGCTCGGGTACAAATTATGCTCCAAGTCCCGTCGCTTCCCTATCGTTCTTGCAACCCTTTGTTTGTCCTCAAATAACTGCACTTCTGATTGCTTTGGTGTAGGAAAACCACCGATCAGTCATTTTAACACACGATTCGTCAAAAATAATATACACTTTAAAACACATGCATGTAACTATCAATGTATAACGTGTACTGTGCCAAATTTGCAGGCTAGTACAGGTATCAAGGTGAATGTAGTAAATGGTGAACAGGTTCCTTCATCTGGATTGCATAGCAGGAACCTGCAATGGATGCCTTTCACGTAACTAATCTATGACGCATTCACCCTCAACCCATTTCTGTCCTTGTCCTGCCACCTCTCTCAATCTCAAACCCTTCATCGTTCTTGATTAGGGGAGCTCAAAGTTGAACGCCCAACGCCCAAGCCCAACGCCTAACGCCCAACCTCGTGACCAAAAATGAGCATACCTAGAATAAATAGAAGTAAATACAAAGTAAACCCTAACTAAACCCTAACATTACATCATCGCCCCGCGCACTGTAACGAGGTAGCGAGCTCCTACTGTTCAGCTTCGTCTGGCTCAGTAAGAGTCGGAGGCACGACCTGTTTGTGTTGGGCTGGTCTGAGTGTTAGATCGGGGAGGGACGCAAGCAGGTGGAGCCGCTGGGTGGGCTGAAAACCTGCTTACGAATTCGGTCGTGCTCTAACTCTTGTGCAGCGCAATCAAGATAGTATTTTATACATTCTAACGATTACAATAATATTGGAATACGAAGCAGTAACGGTTCAAAGTCTGAAACAAGTGAGATTGAAAGATGCGTAGCTTGATGTCATAGGTAGGTCGAAAAACGAGAGGTGCCGGGAAACTCCGCAGGCTACGTCTCGGCACCTGTACAATCTATTTATTTATTCTAGGTATACTCATTTTTGGTCACGAGGTTGGGCGTTAGGCGTTGGGCTTGGGCGTTGGGCGTTCAACTTTGAGCTCCCCTATTCACAAATTCAATCTTTTGTGCAGCAGGTATCACGTCAGCTCAGCCTTTGTTACTTAACCTTAACCTTATACTTGAATTGTTTACTTCTTCAAGCGGATACAAACATCAACCGGCCGGTACTTTGTGCCGGATACTTTTTCTTAATGGCTTTGATGACTACCATGTAGTCTTCCATTCGCAGATCCACGATATTTTCATTGTCCAGACGTCCATGGTTGGAAGTACATGGATCACTCGCCCCGGCCTGGTGCAATTTCAGATTTCGGGATCTCGAGCTTTCGCAGTTTGATAACGACAACTTTCGAGATAGACCACCATTCAGTAGGGTTGTGACATATTCCAGTGGTCCAGTGCAGACTAAAAATGCATTCATAACTAGTCAACAGCGCCTATGAGGGGAGGACTCATGGTGCCATCGAGGCTTCAATGTTCAAGCGTACAACGAGACTGCAAAACTCGTAAGTACTTTAGTCATTCTATTTATTCAAGTATTTCCCCTATTCCAAGATTTCCATTGCTCGAGCGGCAGTCAAATTTGTTCAGAACCAAGACATTGGTCAAATCAACATCGAACTAGTAGTAGTTTTTATGTCGTGCCATCAGCCATCATGTGCACCGATGCTGATTGAAGTAGAAATACGACTCACCGTAGTTGAAACGTTTGCGTGTCATGCAGTCATCCGTCTTGAAGACACTGAAAGACGGGCTACCACGCCGGTGAGTCGTGTGGTTAAATTGAAGACGCAAGATACTTATACTCACGTATACGATGCCGCTCCTTAACATACATTTCTGCCCAGGGCAGCAATTTTCTGTCGCGCACAATTTAGGACACTTCCCGCTGCTATCAATGTTAAGGGGAGTGGCAGACACTAATGCCATCAAAGCAAAAGCAACGGCGACGACAGAGGGGAGATGCATTGTTTGTGAGGATGTGATATGGGGTCAAATCGATCTGAATGAGACGGTAAGTAGACGGCTTTTTATACTATGCGCTGAATGTTATTCTTCGTGATCCGGGTGACGCAGGAAGAACATATCCATTTGAAGTCCCTTTATCGAACATACAACTGGTGACACGCGTTCAAGGCCTTAAATTCGCACATCAACAATCTTGAGTCACTTTGGCTGTTACGAAAATTTCGTCGATCATCATTGGATGGACATTCTTCAGGTTTGGTCAGGCCGGTAATGGAAGTGCTGGTTGTAACGGCCTTAAGACTGTCCATCCAATGATGATTAATGAAATAGTCACCAATTTTCGTAACAGCCAAAGTGAGTCAAGATTGTTGAGAAGGGGTTAGCATAGAATCGAGTCTACGCATGAGTGAGGCACACCTAGGCGTGTGCTACCTTGCTCTGACCCACGACGATGGCAAGATAGTTTAGTCTCAATAGTTCAGCAATAGCCTGAGATTTGCCTATTTACTCCATTTTACTTTATTATTCCTTGGCTCACCCGCTGCCTCCTCTCTCAGGGTACGGCTAGACTACTCAATTCCTTCTCCTGCGGTGCACATGCGCCTGAATGAGAAGCCCACGCCCAAACATCCTTTTCCTCATCATTTAGACCCTGTTAAATTGCTGTATCTAAGTCATTGTCCAAATCATTTCGTTCTCGCTCACCAGCCACCACGCTACGAAAGCATAGACCGGCAGAATGCCAAAATACAGGGGATCACAGTGAAAGATGTTTTATGTGATGCCCTTCTTCATCCTATAGTACTAGTGACCTTTTTCGAGCGACTCGAAGCAACTGCACTTGTGATGTAGAAAAAATCATTGTGCAGCCTGCTACAATCGAGAATTGCTTGATCGGATGATCAAGGATCCATCTACACCTGCCGGTTACAGAAACCGATACTGCGGTGTCGTGGATGGTTCGACTCCATGCTGCGAATACTTATGGAGTAACCAAGATCGAACTCGAAGGCATTTCTTCCATGTTCAGATAGAACCGAAATGTCGTGTTCTTGTGCTACGTGTCATGACGAGGTCCGAGGACCCCAGTGTTCACGATGATGGTCGTGCCATCAAGAAAAGAACTAAGGAACGCTGACACGTCGTTCAATCAGGTGCTCCTTGTTTTCACAAGGACTTTGATAGAAATGAGGATATGCTTGCGATCGAGGATTGCAGGCAGAATCTCTAGGGAGGGACGTGTCCCGTAAATTTCAACAGTAAGTCATCAAGACAACGAGACAATCTATCTGCAGGGAATACCGTCAAGACATGTTTAGACTACCGGAGGCGTCATTCACCTATTACCATTGGGATGTAAATTAACCCAAGACGGTTCTCGGATACTAGCACCGCATATGCAAATGATAGGCAGGTGCAGTAACTAGACATGGCTGTAGATGCGACATCGAGGTGGGCAAATACAGTGTATGTTGAAGTAATGCCCAGAACTTCGCAGGGGTGCTGGCCCCAAGAGGTCTTGTACTTTTGACTGAAGGCCCATCATTCAGCTGCAAAATTTGTAGTATATTACTCACCACCTTTGCGATCAATAATATTCAAAACAGCTATAATTATCGTGCCTGGGAGGACACTGCGAAGCATTTCAATGCCTTCTTCGACTACATGCGGGATCTGTGAGCGTCCTGTTGGGAGAGAGGAGATATCTGAGAGGGCATACAGCTACTCGTGAGTAGTGTTGCCGCGGTTCCGGTTCATGCCTGGCTTTAGCCGTGAGCGGAGCTATAGTTAGCCAAGCCGCGTACCTAGTTATAGCTTATGTAATTGATGGCTCGGTCTAGTCAACGGAACCATATTAATGGTCTTCAAGTCAGCTCGAGCCAGATTTTTAATTAAGATAAAAATAAATTAGACTACATGAATTGACGGACTCTGAGAATGTTCAGGTAAGCATAACACTTACACAAAAAGACATACCAGTAGCACTAGCCCTAACCCAACTTAAGATTGAATCAAAGTACCTGTGTATGAACATACAACTATCATCCGTCCTGAACACAGCGAGTAAGAAATGCGAAAGTAGATTTCTGGTAACTTGAGTCTGAAATATCTTCTGCCAATCGACTCATGCTGATCAACAAGGGACCAAAAGTGGGTTTATTGCCTACAAAAATTTGAGATGAGGTCACAATAGTCAGACGAAAACTTACAATCAGAGATAAAGCTGTGGTGAAGATTGGAGGGCATGACATTGGTTGACATTGGATAGGCATGCTTGGTTCCTGCATGTTTGACGCTGTTGTGACTCATGAGTACCTGCAACAGGCTGGTTGGGAAGGTAGGTCTGATGAGGGCATCCAGAACATCAAAAACCTTGCTGTGTTGGCATTTAGTCAGTTATGAACGCATGAGTTAGCGCAGTCCTCACCTGAAGCTTGTGAGTGAGCAATCCAATGAAGTTCTTGAAGTCAACAAGGTCAGAGTGTTTATACTGAGCAAGAAGGTTCGTCATCAATAGAATGAAACATTGATAACTGAAAAGCGACCTACAGCCGTCTACCTGGAGATAGGGTATTAGCAAGGAGTGCTCTGGCATTCATGAAAGAAGAATCGTTGCAGCGCGACAGTGGTTGATATTGGAAGAGAGATGGATTGCGATTCTGCAAGAAAGAAGATCAGTTTAATTGTGGTCAACAGATGGTGCAAGCAAACCATCTTTTCCATGAGGTGGTCTGGTTTCACATCGAGAAGCATTCGTTCAGGACATGAGTCATATCTTGTGAGTGCACTGTCAGGAATTGAGAACCTAGGGCAAAAGACTGGTCAAATCAGCAAAGAAGTTAGACTGAGCAACTAACCTGTGGAGAAACAACAGACTTGGCATGTGAGTGTTGCCGTAAAACTGGCGGCTGTTGCTGTTGCAGGTTGGAAGGCTAGGTGATCCCATCACTACCATTGTGGTCGAGCTGTCGAGCTCGTCATCTCACGGTTGCCCACAATTCACGTGATACATTGTACACCAATTTGAGTTAACTGAAGGCTAATAAACAAAAGAGTGATTGCACATAATTCAGTACTTTATTTTCGACTTAGTCGGACAGCCAAAGGTTGAGAATCGACCCAGTTAGGCGGGCCATCCAACGTGGGCCCATGTGTGCTTATGCACGGATGGGCCCACAGTGTGGAATAGCGCCCATGCTAGCGGGTGGGCCAAGTGTGGATGCCATAGCATGAATGGGACAATTGTAATGGGCCACAAGGTACATGGGCCCAGTTATATATCTCGGAAGGGGGGTACGGATGGGCCTAGCTACTTATTCTTGGGGAAATTTGATGTCGGAAGAGCCAACAGGAAAATTTTGAGCCCATAATAGTATCAGGCATGGCTGGCGAATGGGCTCAGCTCGTATCGGAATAGCTTACGGATGAGCCCAGCTGGTTATTGACAGTATCGGAAGAGGGCACAAGTGAGCCGACCGGTCATTCCTGGGCCCATCACAATACTGGGAAGGGTTAGCGGATGGGCCAACTGGTTATTTTGGGCCCAGTAGATACCAATTCAGTGTGCGGATAGGTCAAATATGCAAGACCTGGGCACATAACAAATTCAGGTGCGGATCGGCTCAGTACACAAGCATCCGGAAGGGCCCAATTGGTCCTCGCATTCAATATGCGGATCGGTCCGCTGGTAAGGTTTAGGCCCAGTGCACCAATATCCGGAAGGCCCGAACTGGCCCAGCTCATGCACATTCACGCAGATCGGGGTGGGCCCCAATATGCAGGGAGGTCGGGCGGGCCTACCATGAAGGAATTTCCGGTAGTGATGGGCGAGCCATTAGTATATGGATGTGGTACTGATTTGGTAGGGGTCACGGATGGGCCCAGCAAGTTTTTTCGGCCCACCGGATATGCATATGATCCCGCCCGGAGGGGCAACATATAGTCCCATCTATTGTTCGGCCCAGTACATATGCCGGGTAGTCTTGGATGGGCCTACGGATGGGCCCAAGAGAATATGCATTTGATCTCAGAAGGGCCGACTAAGCTGAATATTTGGCATGGGACTGCATTGTATTCTCGAAGGGCCAGCTAGTTATGTGGTCTGGCCCATGATAGGCATCTGATTTCGGAAGGGCCAACAGTTGCGCCCAGCAGGATATTCTTCGGCCTAGTACATGTGCAAATAATCTCGGAGCGGCTTCCGGATAAGCCCAGTGCAAGCGTTGGATCTCGGAAGGGCTCGGCTAGGGAATTATGGCCAAGTCAGCGCACTTGTGTCAGAGACTAGTTTTACAGATGCAACTGGTGCAACAGAAACGAGTAATGAAATATGGGACAAAGTTCGATATGAATGCTGATCCGGATCCACGTTGATATACATGTCGGAAGGATGCACCATACGTGTACCATCCCGATGATGCGCGGGGAATGACAGCCTGTCATGCGCGGTACAGGCAGATGTCGGCGGATGGGCCTAGAACTGAACCTCATCTCAGCCAACGGTGGGCAGGCTATCGTACCGGTACCGGCGGATGTCCCAGATGTAGACGGAACCGATACCTAGGTCCTCATCGACGACGGTTGGGCCTTCATATCTGAGACCGGCTGATGGCCCCAGAACTATGTCCCCAACAATGATGGGCGCATCATTGTATCCGTGACCGACTGACAGGTGCATCCTGTCTTATGCTCGGTAGGCTGTGGCACCCGGGCCCGACTGACGGCCCAAACCCATGGGACCAGATATCTTACACATATTGGGCAACAGACGGGCTGTAATACCTACAGGTCATCGGAACCAAGAAAATAGGTGCAATGGATCTCGAGACCATATTGGCAAAACATGCGCCGGTAGTCCAAGCGAACCCGTTCGGCGGGTGGTTCCGGGTCTCGCCGTAAATAGATCTTGCGCTTGAATGCTGACGGGGAGGTGTGGCAGAGTTCGCACACCCGCAGCCGCTGGGTCTGGTGTTGGTGATACAAGCTCTGGTCCGTCGCCCTCGCAGCAATCGGATTGTCGAGGGATTTGCCGGATGGAAGAGCTGGCGGCATAACGGGGTCCGTTGCTGATAGGATATGTTGCAATTCACGGGATGTACGGAAGGGGGATCGTTGTACGGGAAAATGTCTGACAGCAGCCGGGTTCTATATCAACCCGTCGGTTATGGGCATTCCGACAACTGTGGAGAGTCATATGTGTGAACCGAGTGTAAGACAATTGTAGAGAACCACCACGGCTACCATAGGCTAAACTCTTGGATCTACATTGGGAAAGGCCGATCTACCATTGCTTCCGGAATATCCTGTACGGCTCCGAGGTACCGTCCACTCTGAGATCATTTTATCGCTGTATCCGCTGAGGATGAGGCCATGTATTCCATTTATGTACAGTAGAATCCTCACTGAGACTTGTGAGAAGGCATGTGTCATTGGCAATCATCGAATTGGCTAGCTACAATACAACAGATACTAATCTATGTGCCATTCTCCCAAAGTCATTGTATGTGAGCTTTATGATGAAAAAACAGACTGGTATTAAGCAAATGCAACAAATGATAAATGACTCAAATGACCATCAGCGACCCTTCACTTAATATACAGCGGTGCTTGGCAGCTGGCTCCCGAACATCTTGCTCAGGATGAAATAGATAATTCAGCATATCCAAATCATGCTCCGCCACAATCTTCTGCCCATCCCATGCACCGTCAGGCCGTCGAATATCCTTCCGATTGACATACATAGGATAATGCGTCTTCTGGATCGGTCCAGCCCAATCGAAATCGAGCAGCATGAAGTGTTTGTCATCTCGCACAACGAAATTG